>JARFJB010000218.1:11085000-11110000 GCA_036346205.1 Vesta saturnalis | reverse complement strand
TACAAACAAATTTGAAAAGGGGATAAATTAACTCACAACCCTAAAGAGCTAAATTAAATAAAAAGCTTACGCAGAAGGAATCAAAATAAAATAAACGATATCTAAAAACAGCTACTGTAGACAATAAATGTAGCTTATAGTAGCAAAAGCGGGAATATTGTGCGTTTATGCATATTCCAGAGAGCTCTGGGTAAATCAATAAATCGGTTTAAACAACGCTGCACTATCTTCGTTACTATCCCGACACCATGTGAGCCACTTTACGTGTATAACAACTTAAGAAGTTAAAAGAACTAACAAACTACCCGTGCTTCGCAACCCCTATTTCCCATTCTCTGACATAGGTCTTCAAACGCCTTCTAAACATAGTCCCGAAATCATGCTTAATTTGAATTAATTTGCTATAAGTCGCAAGGAACCAAACAATCCTCATTCACACCGTTTCTTCCCCGTTAGCAGTTTTCTGAATTGAATTTGTAAATTCCGTAATGATCTTCATTTTGGTTATGAAACGCTGCTTAGTTTGATGACCAATATGATATTCTATAACATCTTGAAATTACAACCCCTAAAACTACCCTTGAGGGTAGCAGTCATAACTGCTTTTCCCCTGTACGCTACTTTTCGTGTATAACAAGTTAAGAAATTAAAAGAACTTGAAAAATACCAGTGCTTCGCAACCCCTATTTCCGTCCTCTGATATTGGTTTTCAAACGCCTTCTAAACATAATCCTGAAATCATGTTTAATTTGAATTATTTTGCTATAAGTCGGAAGGAACCCAACAATCGTCATTTCACCCCATTTCTTTGCCGTTAGCTCTTTTCTGATCTGAATTCGTATATTAAGTAATGATCTTCATTTTGGTTATAAAACGCTGCTTAGTTTGATATCCAACATGGTATTCTATAATATCTTTCCATCCGGTATACTTAGTTTGCCTTGTCCTTCCCGTTTTTACCCATTAGGAGATGATTTCTGGGAAAAGTCAAAACACGTTTTTCTTTTTCTTAAGAAACATTTAAATATCAATTTTCATGTTTCTGTGCTAAACGGTTTTTAAGATATATTCACTTTGTTTAAACAATTCCTCCCTCTTTGGAAGTCGATCTCCTTCACCCCTAATTTATACGTCTTAGGGGTTCAGTTTCAAAAAATCCTGCCTTAATGTGCGCCTACGTGGTAAGGGTGCATTATACCCAACGTTCAAGTTCTTAAGTCTAACGGTTTGACAGGGCCGTTGATTAATAAGTCCGTGACTGAGTGAATGAGGACAAAGCCTTTTATTTATATTATATATATATATATATATATATATATATATATATATATATATATAGTATGTATATATATATATATATATATATATATATATATATATATATATATTATATATATATATATATATATATATATATATATATATATATATATACGTGTGTGTGTGTCGTGCGTGCGTGCCTGCGTCCGTGCGTGCATGCATGTGTGTGTGTGGGTGGATGGGTGCGGGCGTGCGTGTGTGCGAGCGTGCGTGCGTGTGTGCGTGCGTGCGTGTGTCTATGTGGGTGTGTGGGTGCGTGTGTGCGGGTGCGGGTGCTGGTGCGGTGCGGGTGCGGGTCCGGGAGCTGGCGCGGTGCGGGTGCGGGTGCGGGTGCGATTGTGCGTGTGCGTGTGCGCGTGCGTGTGCGGCTGCGGGTGCTGCTACGGGTCCGGATGCCGGTGCGGGTGCTGGTGCGGGTGCGGGTGCGGGTTAGCGTGCGCGTGCTCGTGCGCGTGTGCGTGTGTGTGTTTGTAAATAAGTGCGAAAGATTTTAGGGGGTGGTTGCCGAAGTTGTTTTGTTAAAAAAAGTTCTTATAAACGTAGGTCGAAATATGCTTCGTTTCTTTATTTATTTTTATTAATTTAAAGGGTTTTAAGATATTGACTCGAAATTTGCAAAACGCTTTGGACCTAAATAGTTAAATCGTGTAATACAGTAACATTAAACCAAAGTAATAACTCAAAACAACAGTAATAAAATGATTTTAAATTGGTGAAAACCTACAGCAGATGTTCAAAATGACCTCCCTCCACGTGGTACAAGAGTCAAGTCTTCGCCTCATTAACTGTCATATTTGCCGAAATATTCCTACGGTATTTCTTGTTGTCTCACAACGGGCTAGCAATTGGTTTCCTACGGTCTTCAACATTTTCGACGGGATTGTAGTAAAGTAATGACATGAGAAAACCGCAAATGCTATACTATAAGGGATTTAATCCAGGAGAGCAGCTAGCCAATGTTGCGTACTTTCCCTACCTATCCAACCATAAAATTTGTTTGAGGTAAAGAAGAGGAAGTGCAGGCAGCTCTTCCTGTAGGAAGTGATGATAACATTCGCCATTTGATCGTAATGGATATATAGATCAATTAAATGATCATCGAGTACTAAAAGCCACACGTTTACCGAAAATTGATAGTGAAAATGAACTTGAAAGATTCTATGTGGATTTTCATCAGCCTATATGTGATTGTTATGAAAATTTCGTATAGAATCTCTAAAAATACATGCCTCGTCTTACATTACTTACGAAACTTACTGTAGATTAAGAGCTCTTTTCTATATTAGGTCGCAAGGGAGGCACAGAAGTATCCATTGGTATAATCATTTAATCATACGTCAAGCGCCACTAAATTTTTCTGTAGGTTAAATAACTAGAGTGCAACAAAAATTGAGAAAATTGTGCTTTAATTCCACATGCAATCTTAATAAACAATACAACAGTTGTGTTTATTCGTGTATTTAATACAATAAAATAATATTTGCAGGTTGATCCCAGAATAAAAGTAAATAAAACAGTATTTAACTTTTCGCAAAGCTTTACAATAGTAAACTAATTCTTAATTTATAACTAAATTATCTATTTATATTTACGTAGAATTATTTCAGAATGAAAGATGTATAACTTTAACATAATAACAAAGTGTAGTTTCACCTATGTGAACAAAACATAACTGAAGTTTATGCAATCAAATGATTTTATCTTAGAAAGCATTAACAAGCCAGCTGATTTCTTTCCATTATATCAATATTAAAGTTTCCCAAACAACGTTAGACTAGCTTTACTTTAATGTTCCTAAATTAATTCGATTTGTCGACTTAATAAAATCGTAATTTGTACTTACTTGTTATGTTACTGTCGAAAGCTTCATTTCTTAACGATATGATAAGATAAAACACCAGGTCAGATGAGCTAATTTCGGGCTCTGTTCAATAATGTAAAGGGAAACGAAATGTACAGTCGAGCCAGGACAACCAGCACAGATGTTGTGGCTACTAAAGCGGGCGTAACTAACAGCATACGTAACTAAAAGCAGGCGTAACGTAGTCTATCTTCATATTTAATGACACAAAAACAAAAGGCATCTCCGATTAAACTTCTGTTTAAGATAACGAAGATTGTATCATCATGCACGCCATTTTTCTCATGGCAACATCCACGCATTCTTAAGTATGGAAACAAAAACCATGTATCTTCAATTACAAACGATACGATATTTCCTTAATGCAAGGGGAGGGAGTTTCTTAACACAAGGGGGGGGGGTTCTACTAGATATAATAAATTAAGGCAAAAATGTGATTAAAAGCAGTGGTCTACCTTACGCAGGGAACTCAACTCAAGATACATGTATGTTGTAAGGTAGGCGGAACGTAAATGAACTCAGGTTCGCCTAGTACATACAATAAAATTGATGTGACTAAATACCCATTACAGACGATAAAATATATGCACGGGTAGGAAAAATATCAACATAAACATTTAATTATTGAAAGAAAAAGAAATAAGTAATGTAAATATATTTACAAATAATAATGCAAATCCAATAACCTGAATTAAGGTAAAGATAGCCAAAAATTGGCACGTTACACGTTCCGATCTCCTATTCATTGATTTTGGCAATATTACTACTACAATATTTTAAAAATTATTATTAATTTTATTAAATACATAAATAAAAAGTTTACCTCGAGTAGGATTTGAACCTATGACCTGTACTTTGCTAGAGTATCGCGCTAACCAACTGCGCTATCGAGATATAAGCCCAAATCGATGTAAATGTTGGCTTTATGTATGTAGAACTGATGTAAATTCCAAATATAACGAGATTTACTTTTGAAGTTATCGTTCATCACAAAACTCAAAGCAATTTACTTTTTTGTTCGCTGACGCTAAATCGGATTATTTGTTCATTTTAAAAGTGTGGGTGTGTGTGCGGGTATGTGTGCGTGTGTACGTATACGCACGCATGTGTTTGAATGTGCGCAGCGTGTGAGTGTATGTATGTTAGTAATCACGATAACTCTAGAACGTCAACTCGTACGTATTTCAAATTAGATTTTAAGAGAAATTTAGCCAAAGAGGGGTGGATTTAGTAACGGTGGCTTTTGGTTTTCATCAAATATATCTGTATATTTCAAAGATATAAAAATACCAACATATAGAGCTTAAACATATCGATTAATTATGCTCTATGCAATTTTTTGATACACGTAATTTAGGTGTAAAAAAATTCCTAAGGTCGAATTTAATCGTTGGTTCATTCAAAATCCGAATAAAATCTAATTTGTAAGAATAGTGTGTAAACAAATTTAAAAAAAATTAGTTTCACTTCACTTTTCATTACAAAGTTTCTTAATATAAAGCAAACTAAGTCTAAAAATGAATTTAGTAAGATTCAAATACAGTTACGTTGTCTCAATCTTAGCATTTCACCCGCAAAATGATAATATTATATATCACGCATTTTATGCCTATTTTATAAATTCGAAAGAACTCGGTTTTCCAAGATTGTTCTTTAATTTAGATTAAACCTATAAATTATTGGCACGTAAATACATTCGTTAAGCTTCTGTTACACTTACATCGCTATAACTAACCCTAAGCATTTCAATTTTCGACATGTATTTTGGTATTGTAATAGCAGCCATTGCAACTTTGCAGAGAACATTTTGCTCCATTGTGCGTTAAGATTGTGATGTAGTCTTTGAAGCACAAATACCTTCAAATATTAGGAAATTGGTGCTTGTCCTGATAACAACGAATATTTCCTTTGCCTACTACAATGTTGTATTTTACTCAAAAGAGTATATTAAAATTTTCATTTTTTAGTAGCTTCCTTAGAGATGATGTATGGGGTTTAATAAAATTAAATTAATAATGCATAAAATGTATGTTCAGATTTGTGAAAATGAAACTAATATTGGTAATAGTCCCACAAATAGCAAATATTCATCTCCATCTTTGTAATTTCAAAATTATCTGGGATGAAAAGATATCTTCGATTTCTAGGGATGGCCGGAGAAGCCCTTTGTCGTGTTCGTAGGTTTCGGATAGTTCATTTCATGTTCGAAATTTATAGTAGTTTTGCAGATGCTGCGCGTTGAAATACGGTGCGTGTTGAGTCACTTTAGCGTTTTCTCTTACATTTTGCATTACTTGAGCCGCTTCTATGCCATCTGTGAGTAAAATTTGTACAATCTTTATTTTAAAGTTTTTTATGGCAGTGTAGATAAATTAACTGAATTTCACGATGGTTGAAGAGTTTTCAAGAAATGTAATGTGTCGCTTTAAATTTATTTGTGTTATGGTGGTTGATAACCAAAAGATTCAGTCGCGTTTAAGTAGTTATGTAATGAGTTCGAGTTTACCAGTTCATTTATGTATTGAGTTGTTACTGGGGAAGTTATAAAAAATTTACTTCAGTAACAGGGTTTCTTATTGAATGCGTGTATCTCGATTCTAGGTATCAAGTCTGATTTTTTCCCTGGGAAATGACCATTATGCAATTTTAATATGGAAAATTTTCTTTGTGACCACCGAAAGATGACGTAATTTTAGCGGGGTACAGCGTTTCATGTTTCCTTTGGTTAGTTAAAGTTAGTCAAAGGAAGGTCGAACGTTGAGCGAGTGATGTAAGCCTTAGGCGCACAAAATTAACCTACGTTCTATCTCGTTTCCTTGAAGCTATCGTGAGGGTGTATTCCCGTTTACCTTGTCTGGTTTTTAAAAAGGATCCCGGGGACATTTTGTTGTCAGAAGTGACATATTCGTGTCCATTGAAGAGGATCAGTGTTTATTTTAGTATTTTCCTCATTTTTGGAGTAAAATTGCGCTTTACCGGATTTTGATACCGTATAGTTTGGTAAATTTACTTGTGTATCAAGAAAGTACATTCACGTCCGCAGCTGTTCAGGCAAATAAAGGGTTGCTGTAAATAGATATCGCTATAACAAATTCTGTGCACATAAAAGACAAATAACGTTTTGTAAATAAATAAATGTGTGTGTGTGTCTGTGTGTGTGTGTGTGTGTGTGTGTGTGTGTGTGTGTGTGTGTGTGTGTGTGTGTGTGTGTGTGTGTGTGTGTGTGTGTGTGTGTGTGTGTGTGTGTGTGTGTGTGTGTGTGTGTGTGTGTGTGTGTGTGTGTGTGTGTGTGTGTGTGTCTGTGTTAAACCAGGTCAAGTAATCAATCACCTGGTCTTGGCTTAAATATTTTCAACACTAAATTTCTAGTAAATATAATTTAAGAAATAAAATAGCCGGATTGTTGAAATTTGACGACAAACGTTGCTGGACTGCAAGGTCGTGTTGGCTACTTTTTTCTTATTTTATTTATCTTTTATATAGAATTTCACTAATAAAATTTAACGTAAAGTAAAATTAGAATACATAAGGTTGATGACCGATCAACTCGTCTATTAGTACGACCTTTTATTTTGATTATGTGCAAATATTTTCAAGCTTTACAGAAAACGCCGAACCAAGGCTCTTAACTTATCGATTCACCTGGATTATGCGACGTAAGTTAAGCAAGTTTTTTGTTGGTTTTGAACTTTGCTGTGGAATACTCGGATATAGGTATTCCGATATTGTCTATTTATGACTTTCCTCTATTGTATTTTATGTATTACGAGCTATCCCAATCGCAAAATTAATAACACGCCCACGCCCTTTATTTCGTTGAGCTTCCGTTACATGTCTCTTATCTGTTGCTTCCAATTCTACTGCAATTTTCTCCCGTAACATCTATTTTTCCAGCATCACCAGCATGGTTATGTTCACCGCTTTCTCGTATGACATCATTCTCCACTGCTATGACCCGAGCACAACATTTACACCTCTTATATTGTTCACATCTCCAATATATCTTATTATCAACTTGTTTGTCTTTGATACGTAAATCACCATTTAACAACAATTTGCGATTACCATTTTCTCTTTATACGTTCTGTACCTCCATGTTCAACTTAAGTTACACCCATATTAGGTACCCTTTTAACTCCAAAAGTGGGTAATGTCTCAAAAAGAGATACACCTGTTTTAACAACGTAAAACTGTAAGAGCAAGATGAATATCATTATATACACATAACACTACTGCAAAACTCATTTTCTTTTATTTTTAATCAAAAAGCATTGGAACTTATGTTTGAAGTTCCATGAGTTAGAAAGAATCCCTGAAACATTACCAATCAATATAGGTTTGGTAAAGTGAACAAAACAGCAGTCTGATTAAATGCTCAATAATGTTTAATCTCCAAAATATAGGACTATTCTGCTTAAATTAAACATAACAGTAAATAACTGGAAATCCCAAAGTTTGTGGTCAATAAAGAACAAAGGAATCAGTAGCTTGCCCTATTAATACATATTTCTAGTGTCAAAGAATATGACTATGATACATAAAATTGTAGTAAATGTAATTAGAAATCTGGTAGCAACATCAGATGGTTAATATGGTTAATAAAACCCATAAAGCATACGATTATTGAACCCAAATTTATAATAAGTGTAAATGAAAGAGAATTCAGTAACTGACTGCTGTAAAAAGTTGTATTATTATGAATTAGTAGTAACACGTGCACGGTTAGTCAGCTGATTGCACATAGACACATAGACATAGAGATAAATAGATAAGCAGAGATTAGGAAATCATCAATTAAGTGTCGTGTATTATGAATTTTTCACGGTAGTTCTAAAAAAATAACGGCAGTTTCATATATTAAAGGTAACGTCGACGTTTTGCTGCTGTCAGTATGGTTCTACTAACACGAACAAGTAATGTAAAGTAAACAGTGCTCAAATGAAATAAGTTATTGAATTTGTATCCAAGTCCATTGGGTAGGTAAAATTTTCAAAATTCATAAAATATATTGATTTTTAACTCCTTAAATTGTAGGCTAAG
Organism: Vesta saturnalis; assembly: GCA_036346205.1. Classification (NCBI taxonomy): domain Eukaryota; kingdom Metazoa; phylum Arthropoda; class Insecta; order Coleoptera; family Lampyridae; genus Vesta; species Vesta saturnalis. The sequence goes on along the minus strand of JARFJB010000218.1, from coordinate 11,101,779 downwards.
CACATCACAAGCAAGATGTAGTGTTGCGTATAGCTGCTATATCACACGAACTATTAGTACAGGAACGGGAGCAAACATTAATTTATGGTTGCTTATAGCACCCTTCAACAGCTGCATGAACTATTTCCGCACTCAATAACAGTTCGTAGGTTCAGTTCATCGATTGTGGCTAATAAACACTTGATTACTGTTATGGTTATTTGCATTGTTTCCATGATACAAAACACCGTTAGCTTAGTTGTTTATGGAATATTAGAAAGTTTGACGTGATTCAAACTGTTATGCACTTCGCTTAATTCGAAAGCTTACTTGTATTGGCGGTGAACAGTCGTCAACCAAGACGTTCCCTATGATAACGAGGAAGTGTATATAGCCTATCCAAGATTCCAGATTTTGGAAGGTGGTTATAGTGTGAAGATGTGAGGCAAACATACGGTAAGAACCTAAATTAATCAAAATCTTAGTTACGAAGCCAAAATTGTATATGGAAATTTTAAGTAAAATAAAGGGTGTAAAAGATTTGATAACTAGCTTCTAATGAACTGAAAGGTTACTTAGCTTCTTAAGGAAACTTATATCTGTATTAAACGAAATATAAATTTCTATTATTAGAATTAAGTAAAGCAAGTGCTTGAAACAAAGCCAGTCTAACTGAAATGTAACTACAATATCAGTTTGTTGTAAAAATACAGAAAATTTTCTAGCACATCTGGTTTACTTCAGAGTAAATTTTTAACAAACGCTAACTAGACAAAATGGCGTCAACCCTAAAGAGTCAAACGAGCTCTAAATTTTCTTACAAAAATCCTAAAACTACTAACGTAACCAAGAGTGTTATTTATAGAAATAAATACATTACTTGAAAATATCAATTAATCCGTCAAAAGCATCCAACTACCTTTGGTTGTTTGAAATGAAAAAAGACTAGTTAAACGCCACTTTTGCATAAAGCGGTTAAGTGTTTGAGAATGGCAAATTATATAAGACTGCCCATGTTATAGTCGCAAGTATCATGTGTTACCTGTAAACGAAACTTTGTAGAACGTTAAAGCCGCTATTGTAAATTCGAAAATGGTGGAATAAAGGGAACGATGACTCACAATTAATAATAATTTCCGGATCTCAACTAAGATCGTTATAAGATATTAAAATGTTTAAACTGTTTAAACATTGAGATGTTTGAAATATGGAAGAACATCGTTTTGCTGAAAAAACCAATGAACCCAATATACGAATTTATAGGTGCATATACATGCATATTTTGAAGAATTGCTTAAATGCATACATGTCTTAGACAATTGGGGCTTTTAAGCATGTTTCGTGCCAATGTAGTATTAAAATTAGCAAATGATTAGTACTTAATGTTGAAACTTTAGAATCAAGAACAAAATGTCTTTTAGTTTCTTTTCTTCTCTGGCCAAGTACCTACTTTGCTTTATCTGAAATCCCCATTAATTTCTTAATGGATTAATGAGGTAATGGTATCCGTACACTGAATGGAACATATTATTACCTCATTAGGTTTTTAACGATCTATTCACAAATAATTGCCTTGATTTAAATCATTATCTATCATACTATCAGTCATTAATAAGAGAAATTGGTTAATTTCCAAATTGGATCCAGTTCCAATCTCCTTTGATAGGAAAAAGTAGTATTTTATGTTTGCGCTTCTTTGAGTTAAGATCGATTTCAAACTTAAGATGGCCCAACACAAGCGTTCTTTTGCGACTGCATTACGGAGTTACGTTCACGAGTTTGATGTTTTTCCTACGGATAACCGTGTTATTGTGTATTGCGTGCAACGATAAAGTGAATGTGTCAAAACGTTTTCAAGTAATGGTGAATCTGAATACTGTGAAACATAAAAAATCCGTAAGTATAATAAATAAGAAGCAAGCTCTATTGCTCGGATTTGTTAATAATTTATGTAGCGGTGCGAATCAGACTGCAGAATTCAATAAGACTTTTTAAAACGTTAGTAGCTGTAGATATTCCCGTGTGGAAAGTTAATCATTTAGTGTTTCGAAATTTTTTGGAAGAAATTTCGAAAATACCAATACCAGATATATTCAGAAAAAATTACCTGCCGCAGTTGTACCACAATACCATCGATTCAATAAGAAAAGAAGTGAGTGACGACTACATAAGGGTGTCAATTGACGACTCTATTAATTCTTCAGGAAGGTTAGTAAAATACCTAAACTAAGAACCACAGCAATAGACGCTTCAAATTTTCCTTCGAATTATATTTATTTTGTAGGTCTGCAAAAATTCACATTCATATTAATTTTCTCAGAAAATTAAAATCGTATGTTTTTCGACATTCAAATGATATAAAAGAATGGAATGTTTGTTACAGGTATGTGACCAACGTTACAAGTGGAATATTGAATTCCGAACGTAATGACACTTCCTACCTTTTCAGATGGATAGTTTTCAAAAACCAACCATTCTGCCGTTGCCAAATTTTCCAACGACTCAATGTCGGCTAGAGGGCACACAGTATGGAAAAGTGCTTCTTTCCGTCATCGATCAGCACCATACATGATCAAAACAGGAGAAGGACTTGATGTATTATTGTTACAGGCTAAATACTCATTATAGCATCAGCCGTAAAGGAATTGTGCGCGCACGGCATAGCTCAGTGGCATGGGCGGGGTTCTTACTTAATGCTGCAAAAGGGGACTCGCCACAACTCCAAGAACGTCAAAATCGGGAGAAATGTCAAAAGACGCCACCTGTTAGATGCATTTATATCGGGAAAACGTCATCAACTAGATCTTAATAATGGTCTAACAGAAAAGCATAATGTTCACCCAAAAATAAAATACTCTCCTTCCTGAAAATTCTACTCCAACAATATTTACTCAAAGTTCACCCAAACTTCAATAAAACCTTAAAGTTCATATAAAAGTCGCAAAATTGCGATAATAAAACTAAAACTCGTTAAATATTTCGATAAACTTCCTCGTCAAAATGATTGCCTCAAATAACAAAAAACAAACTGGTCAACACGGTACTTAATTATTCAATTCAAAACGAAAAATAGGTCAGAACAAACCTAAACAAACACGATCAAACATCTATAAGGTCCTAAAATTTAATAAACGATAAAATCGGGGTTGTAATTCCTAAATCCGAAAAGTATACAGCCCATTCCCAAACAAATAAACAAACTGATTAACTTTTTCCACGTGCAGGTAATCGACAGCTGATCAGATAATTGCTATAAAACACATCAAAAAGTTGTGATTACTCACAAAACTATCATATACAAAACTAAACAGCTGATCGGTCAATGACCTATTCACGTTATAATTACATTACTTTATAATCTAAAATCTCCTTTAAAGTGATTACAAAAATCAAAAATGCGAACGCTCAAATCGAGAAATTCTCATTAGTCATTAGATTAAAGCTTTCCTTTAATAATCAAACACTTCGAAGAAATGCCACTGCAAAGTTGTGCAAATTAGCAGTTATCACAAGCTAATAAATTACTCATAAACTTTGAATGCAATCCAAAATAACTGAAATTCTAAATTTTTAATGAACGTGAAAATATTAGCGTTGTTAGTAAAGATAAGATTACGAAATACGTACGCTTAGAAAAAAACACTCAAGTTATAAACACTATACATCTATATTCAAAATAACCATAATCATGGAAAAATAAACAGTCAGCGAAACATCTAAACACATGAAATGTAACTCCTTTCTATTGTTTGATTTGGAATAATTCGTGCAGGATTCCAACAAACCCAAATTTATCTATTTTATGTATTCTAAATTTTAATTAGCACCAAAAGAATAAAAAAAAACGGCAAACATCTAAATTTTACAAATCTGGCAGTACGTAATTTTATGTAACATAAACAGAATGAAACAATCAAATCACATTCCACAATAGTTTACGAGTGAATATGCTTTATGTATTGAATTGCTGTCTAAACGTTCCTTAATTAAACTTAAGCAAAAAGGCATATTTATTCGTCTAAATGAGTACAAAGAAACATTTGATTGAAACCACAAATACATATAAATTCAGAAAAATATGCAGTTACCTTCCCACAGCACAAACAGCCAATCGAACTTCTTTTTCTTTCTCACAATAATCTATCAGCAATCGCTCCACTGGGTATATGATTGATGGAAACCAATAGCTTCCTAATTCTTGAATTTATATTTACATAAACTATGTAAGGGCAAATTTTTAAACCAAAAACCATATCCTACGATCACTTCTTCATCTGGTTAACGTTAATATGTACACAACTATAATTTTATTTACAGCAACTTTAGTTTTGTCGGCTTATTAAAACGGCACTATATACAGCAAATTTGTACTTTGCTTGTTTGAGCTGCGTTGTGTACACCAATATACCCTTTAACCAGGAACTCGTTAAAATTAATCCGCATAGCCAAAATGCTATAACATTTCAAGAGAATGAATGTTCAGCACTTAATGAAAAAACACTAAAACCAATTAATTGTGTGACCGAAAATTGTCACTATTGACAAACTAAATACAAACGATATAATAAACCGGGGGTGTTTTGAAACTTCGATAATATTCAATCAGTGGATGCGGAAAATCCTACGGTAACGTTCAGTACACTCTCGCAGTATGGTTTAATTAGTTCCCTCTTACTCCACCAACCCCTCCGCGTACATTATGAAACTGCAAAAAAGAAGCGTGAGCGTTCGTTTTCATTTACACCAAGACTACCTTCAACTAAGTCTAAAATTCGCTATCATCCAGTCTATCCCCTTACATCCTAATTAACCAATCATAACAATTTATTACTTAAATTTTAATTTGCCCCAAAGACGAATTGAATTCGGGAACCGAACTGAAAATTTACATCATAAAAATACGCAACATAACTAGCGGTTAGTTTTGAATATAATTGGTATCCCTTGCATTAATTATTTTATTGCGATGCTAGCCCCTAAAGCCTCGTATATAAAAGCTAAACTCTTTGTTTAAGGCCAAAATTCTGCACCCAAAACGACTTAAAAACTGCGATATATGCTTTTCTACACTATATTTTAATACAACATAACAATTTTAATATATGTAATTCTCCGATGACGCAGTTTTAACGACAATAATTATTATGATTGACAAAATTTACAGAAATACAAACAACTATTGTATACAACGGAACCAATTAATTCACACTAACCTAGTAAAAAGGGAATTCCACTATCTATCGATGTCAATATGTAAACCGAGTTTTAATTTAAAACTCCAATATAAACTTGATAAACAAATAAAAAACTTTATTTTGCTACCAAAACAGGGATTCTAAATGCGATTACCATTTGCAATAATTTTAAGTACCTTCAAATGCGTGAAGAAAACCTTACAATCTAAAATCTTCCAAAATTTATGCGTTATCACGTTCATTTCCTTGAGCTATACTGCATTTCACATTTCCAGTATTAGTGAATAACTTAATTTCGAAACGAAAGACAAATACGTGCTAAAATCACAACCACGTGACATTATATGATAAAATGTTCGATGTAACTTGTTTCGCAGATAGATTGCATCGTGTTGCAGAAAAAGTGCTTGAAGTACATCCAAATCTAACAAAAGTATTTTACAAAGCGTCACAGCGAGTATAAATATTCCAGGAAATGACGCATCAGATTTCGTTTCCTCCACAGCCTGTAATTACAGGATGGGGAACTTGGATTGATGCAGCAGAATATTATGCAATAAATTTTGAGAAAATTAAAGAAATTGTAAATAGTTTTAACCAGAATGGTGCATTATGTATTGAAAATGCACAAAAGGCAATGGGTGCTAAGGGTTCAAAAGAAGAGTTGTTTACTTCTGTTGTGTTGCAGAGACGACTACAAAATTAATAATTCTATTGACGAAACTATTGATTTATTATATAATGTTCAGCTTTCAGTTTAAAATGTTAAAGGGCCAAAGGGGTTAGCTTTTAAACAAAAGTTAGAAAACGTAATCGAAAAAAATTTCTCACAATCAGTAAACATATCCTACTGTCTTGGAAACAGATATGGTAAATAAACGAAAAAGTTCAATCGTGCAAAAATGTTTATTTTGGCATTTTAAAGTGCATAGAACTCCGGTCTCTAGTGATTACAATTATACGATTACCAAGTTATCTCTGATTAGTACCAAAGTAAAATAACTTGAGTTTACTTATTAACCTATTAGGGATCAAGCCTTGAACTAACATAAATACGTTTATTTACCTTAAAAATACATCAAAAAACAACGAATATCATACAAAAAACTGTCTACAAGAAAATATTGTCGATATTCTACTTGTTGTTTGAGTGAAAAGTTTCAAAACATTTTGTATGCAGATGGACATCACATTTTTGGCACATATATCACGTGCCCCATGCGATCGTATCTTATTTGTAAGGGTAAATAATGTTTTGAAGGTCGTCCATAGTTTGATTTTTCGATTATCTCTTCTTCAAAGTTATCGGTTTCACTTAGGGTTAGAGTGTTTTCAGACTTCATCAGAGACATAGCTATGTATGATCGAAACTCTAACTGTAATATATTGTCCTCATTTGCCAATCTATGTATTGTCCATGCGTTTACAATAACACTGTCTATCATATTCGTGAAAAGAGGCCACCACCACTTTCCCCTTAGTTTGCTTGTCCGTTGTCATGCAAATCAACCCCATCCATGTTTTTATTATACTCCGAGATTACTTGGGGCTGCGACACATTCATGATAGCTTTCTGACTCCGGCTATATCTTTTGGCATTTGCTAATGGTTGTATAGTACTATTGTTACTAACAATAGAGTTGTCGTTCGCCTTTACCATCATTACTTCACATTTATCTTCAATTGAAAAGTCATGTGTTCTCCATTCGGTTTTCTTCATTGAAGAATTGGTGCCAAAGGACATTTTGCGGTACGGTCTTCTCGGATGGTACCAGTTGTAAAGTATTCTTGAATTTTTAACAAACAAAACAGTTTATAAGAGGAGAAAAAAGTATCAAAAAATATATGCGATGTTCGGATGGATTTCGAACAACTGATAATAGGTCGGTAGTCACTAAACCTAAACCTAAACCTAAATCACTGTTATGGTTCATACTTTTTCCAGTATAAGGAACAAATATATAAATAAGTAACCGTTTGCACTGCACAAACACCATTACTTGAATCCAAATCGCACAGGTTTTCCTTTTATAAATATTTTACACGAATGTCTCCCAAAATATGGTACCATTTCCTAACCTATTGAAAGGTTGTGGGAAAATACCCCAAATTGAAGATTTTTCTTATTAATCATATCGAAAATAAATAGTTCTCAGCTATGAAAACTTATCTTCCTTATTCAGTTGGCTGTTGTAAATTTTGATTGATTGATAAAAACTTATTATCGCTCATACACTTTCTGACTAGAGGCAATCCTTTATATTTATCTTTTGACCAATATAATTTTGTGGCAGGTAATGTATGATAGCCCGTTAGAATAAGTATTCCGAGAAACTGCTTCAAGTTGATATATCTAGTTGAAAATTGTGGAAATTATTATCATATATGTATTTGATACTGAATTCAACAATTTTTGTCAAAATATTGTGATAATAGATCATACGGGGATTTGCCGCCTTTTTAATTTTTTCTATGTGAGCCTCCTTTTCCGAATTTGGCACAGTAATACGTGTGGGCTCAAATTTTTCCATTTAGGTACGTCTTCATTCGGTTTTTTTTTGTTATTTTTTAATTTAAACTTTTTTTCTCTTTGCAGTAAATGTACCTGATTTTTGTTCAACAACCTGCCCTGCTTCTTCGTGTTCTGGTACCTCTTCAGTATGGGCATCTATTTCAAATGTTCCAGCCACATCATCTCCTTTATTTTCACCCAGAAGTTGAACATCGCCTATGTCCTTCTCATCGGAAATTTCATCAACGTCTGGTGTATATATATATATATATATATATATATATATATATATATATATATATATAGTCTCCATCCACACTATCTGCATTCTGTAGGTCATCATCTTCTTGCAATATTGCAAAAAGTTCTGCCTGAGATAAAGGGCATTTCTTTCTCCAAGACATATAAAAAGAGTAATAAAAAGGTAAACTGTAACTCAAGTGGTATGAATTATTCATAATTACTATTTTTCCTAATAAATAAGAAAGCATCGAATGTAGTTATTTGCTAATCCCAACGTTGTGTAAACGCAACATTATTTTGATTTATAGATAAAACAAGTGTAATTATTTTTCAAAAATGAAGTTTGCTTATAATAGAAGGTTTATATATATATATATATATATATATATATATATATATATATATATATATATATATATATATATATATATATATATATATATATATATAAGCATCTACACTATCTGAATTCTGTAGGTCATCATCTTTTTCCAATATTATAAAAAGTTCTGTCTGAGATAAAGGGAGCTTGTTTTCCAAGACATATGTAGAAAGAGTAATAAAAAAAGGTAAACTGTAACTCAAGTGGTATGAATTATTCATCATTATAATTTTTCTAATAAATAAGAAAGCATCATGCTTCCTATTCATATAATTATTTGCTCAAGAAAACCTAACCTACCTAACCGTTATAACCTTTTTACACAAAATCCGGTATACGTGTTTATTCATCACGTATTTATCACAAACTGAAGAAAGAAGAAATGATGACAAACAGTCGACCTGTCGAGACTTGTAGGAACCGCGCGCTTATGATAAACGAATTTATGTTACAGATGTAGTTATTTGCTAATCCCAACGTTGTGTAAACGCAACATTATTTTGATGTATAGATAAAACAAGGGAAATCATTTATAACCTTAACTTAAGCCAAAGTATAACAACAATTATTAAAAGGCGTCAAATTGTAACATTAATAGCGGCTCCAACTGTATAAACACTAAAACTGGGCCAACTTATAACATTAAATAAAAAAGCGATGATGTAATATACCATTCGTAATTGATCAAATAATTTAATTAATATAAAAAATTACCTATTAATATTCGCTACTGCCGTCGGCTCATCGGTAGATGAATATAAGGGTGGATTCTAATAAATAGTTTAATTAACCTACCTGAAATGCTAGTTGCTTCTCTTCTGCTTGATTATTTTCACTTAATTCCAAAAATGTTATCAAAAAAATTATGAAAAAAATAATAAATTCTCGAGCGCCATGTTGTCTTTCTTTTTTTTTATATATCTATCTAGGAACAACAAAACCTAGTTATTGAAAATTACAAACAATTAACACAAGTGAAAATAAAATAACAAGTTATACATAAGTTTATTTAATATAAAAAAACGTGCGTACTTAACAAGTAAGTCCTTAAAAAGTAATTAAAAGGTGCGTACTTAAAAAAAAAATAAAAGTGCATACTTGAAAAGTAAGTACTTAAAAAGTAAAAAGTGCCTAAAAAAAGCAAAAGCTTTAGTTTAAAATATAATGAGAAAAAAATAACTTACCACCAAAATTCTGATGGCACCAAAATATAAAAAATTAAGTAAAAATCATGCTTATTGCTGTTAACATTCAGCATTAAGTGAATTACAAAAAAGCTTTCAGTATAACTCAAGTGTATTTCCCTAAAAATCCTCACGCTTGCGCGAATACAATAATATAAATTCAATTTTTTAAGAAAGGGAACTAAAACTATTTATGTAATATTACACCCAAAAGATTTGTTCTAGGAAATGCCAATTAAATTGCCATTCTCAATTCTACATATTAATAATTAAAAACTTTTCTAATATTATGCCAAATAGATGAACGATTCTTAAATTAATGTACTTTTTAATACAACCACAAAAAAGGTTGTTACACATTTTTCAAAAAATGGAGTTTGTTTATAATAGAAGGTTTAGAGCAACTTACTTTAGATAAAAAAGCTAATAAGAATATATTTATGCAATTAGGCTGAAATATCGAAATAAGCCTTATACATTCATTGTGTATGTATGAAAGACACCTTGATATTCTGTGTGTATCGGAGACAAAGCGCAAAGGAAAGGATGGAAGATGGCAGTCTAGTACTATGATCGGGAGTTGAGACTGAAGTGCATGGCGCGAAAGGGATTGGGGTGATCGTAAGTGAAAAAGCGAAAAGATGTGTTAAACAGTACAAATTGGAATCTCCCCTGGTAATATGAGTTAGAATGAAAGTTGAGTTTCGAAGAATTTTTCTTATTGCATGCTATGCCCGGTGAATGGAGAAAGAGACCAGGAGCATGAGAACTTCTGGAATGAAGTAGAGAACGTGTTAAACGTATGTAAGCCAAACGAAAGAGTGATGATAGTGGGGGATATGAACGGAAGGGTAGGTATACAGAGAGAACATACTGAACACATTCTAGAAAAGTTCGGAGACCAAAGAGTTAGTGAGAATGGTGAACGCCTGGTGAACATCTGTGTGGAGAGAAGCCTGTTTGTATCCAATACGTGGTTTAAACATAAACATGTGCATATGTATACATGGCAAACAGGTGAATCTAAAAGTATGATAGACTTGGTAGTGTATGATAAACGGCTCAGAAACCTGTTGAAAGATACAAAAGTAATGCGCGGATCGGAGTGTGCTTAGGGCAAACGTGGGTCTGGATAAGAAAAGCGAACGTAGTTCGAACGTCCAGAATTAGGGTAGACAAACTAGTGTATAATGGTGCGAGAACGAAATACGCAGATGTTGTGAGTAAAGAGTTGGATTTACAATGAAGCGGTGTGGAACGAACAAATAAAAGACACTGACGTTGAAAGTGCATGGATAAGCTTGAAAAACTGTGTTGTGAATTGTGCCGTGCGGAGATATGGAAGAGTGACTGTAGGTAGACAGAAAAAATGTGCTTAGTGGAATGAGTCCGTGAAAAAGGCAGTATGTAAGAAAAAAGATGCGTACATGGCAATGATCGCCTCAAAAAATGAGATTGAGAAAAAGCGATTGTATGAGGTGTACAGATTAAGAAACAAAGAAGCGAAGGAGGCAGTGAGAATAAGTATAGTGGAAGTGATACAGAACGCTGCAGGAGTGATGAATACGAGCAACGAAATAGTATCGGACGATTGTGAAGTGAGAAAATACTGGCAAGAATATTTCGGAAAGCTGTACAGTAGTGTCGAAAATAAGACTGCAGGGTTAAATAAGGAGAATGTAGAAGGGATGGTGAATGAAACTGAGGATATAGGGATAAATGAGGTAGAGAAAACGGTAGTAAGGTTAAAAAACGGCAAGGGAGCAGGTGTAGATGCAATCACTTGTGAAATGATGAAGTATGGTGGTAAAGAGCTTATACGAAGATTGTGTGAATTATTCAATGTATACCTTATGTGTGGAAAAGTGCCGATCATTGCACTATTGTGTGAGGGTAAGGGAAACACGAGTTATTGCAAGAATTGCAGAAGATTAAGTTTGCTCAGCGTGCCTGGTAAGGTATGTGGAAGAATTCTGATTGATAGAGTACGAGACACTACACAAACTAAGATTTAGGATGTGCACGGTGGATTCATCCCAGGAAAAGGATGTGTCGATCAGATGGTTGTTTTCCAGCATGTAATCGAAAAGTGTTTAAGGGTAAAAAGGAAGCTGTACTGTCGTTTGTGGATATGGAGAAAGCATACGACATAGTGAATAGGGAGAAGCTGTGGGAAATATTAAGTGAATAAAGCGTAAATAAAGGTCTAATAAATGGAATAAGAGCAGTATGCAACGGTAGTCGGGCATATGTTAGGGTGAGAGGAGATGTGAGCGAATACTTGAGCAAGGAGGGCGACAACGCTGTTTGATGTCACCGTGATTGTTCAATGTATACAATATGGATAAATGTGTTAGACAAGCATGTATCGATACAAATGGTGTAATGGTAAGTGACGTAAATGTACGACTTCTGGTGTATGCAGATGACACAACCTTACTAAGTGACAGTGCGGATGAGCTACAAACCGCTTTGAGTAAGAATGATACAGTCTGTGACAGAATGGACCTAAAAGTAAACGTAAACAAAACTAAGATTGTGGTATTCAATCGGGAAGGTTTGTAACCTTATAAGCGGCTGCCAAATTGTAATATTAATAAAAAATATAAACACTAAAACTGGGTCAACTTATAATGTTAAAACAAAAGCGATGATGTAATAAATTGATCAAATCATTTTAATTAATAAAAATAATTACCAAATGATTTTCGCTACTGCCGTCGGCTCACCGGTTGATTAAGATGGGAGGGTTCAATTAATGCACCTGAAATACTGCTTGCTTCTCATCAGCTTAATTATTCTCACTTATCCTTAATTCAAAACAAATGTTATCTAAAAATTATGAAAGAAATGATAAATTCTCGAGCGCCATGTTGTCTTTTTTTTATATATCTATCTAGGAGCAACAAAACCTAGTTATTGAATACTATAAACAAATTAACACCAATGAAAATAAAATAACAAGTTATACATAAGTTTATTTAATATATGTTTGAAAAAAAAAATTCAGAAGTCATAAACTAAACTAAATTATAAAAAAACTTTACCTTTTAACGGTTCTGTACATACACTGTGACAGATACTATGAAGCAGAATGGTTCATATGGTGAGGTCAATGTCTTGCTTAGTTATCCTTAAAATATGGAATTTCCTTGAAGTTTAATTCGCCAAATTTATTTGTAAAAGCATGTAGAGCTTGCGTTGTAAAGGTAACTCAAGTAAAACTTGCCATTTAAAATAATAGTACAGTAAAATATTGACATATACGTGCCATTAAAGATTATTAAGTATACAAATTAAGTGATTACTTAAAAGTAACTACTTAAAAAATAAAAGTGCCTAAAAAAAGCAAAGGCTTTAGTTTTAAATATAATGAGAAAAAAAATAACTTACCACCAAAATTCTGATGGCACCAAAATATAAAAAATTAAGTAAAAATCATGCTTATTGCTGTTAACAGTCAGCATTAAGTGAATTAAAAAGCTTTCCGAATAACTCAAGTGTATTCCCCTTAAAAATCTTCACGCTTGCGCGGATACAATAATATAAATCCAATTTTTTTAAGAAAGGGAACTAAAACTATTTATGTAATATTACACCCAAAATATTTGTTCTAGGAAATGCCAATTAAATTGCCTTTCTCAATTTTACATGTAAATAATTAAAAACTCCTCTAATTTTACGCCAAATAAATTAATGATCTTAGATTAACGTATTTTTTAATACAACCACAAAAAAAGGTTGTTACAGGTTGAAAGGAGAGTAGAGTATTTACCCTGCAAGATGAAATTGTGGAGTAAGTAGATGAGCTGGTATATCTGGGTAGAATGTTTACTACGAATGGTACAATGGAGGGCGAGATTGGACGAAGGGTCAATGCTGGAAGGAAAGTGATTGTAAGTATGTGGACGATAATGGGAAACGAGCAATCTATAATGGCGTGTTTGTCCCATCAGTACTACATGGAAGTGAGACATGGGTGTTTCAAAAAAAGCACGAAAGAAAAATAGATCCCGTGGGGACGAGATTCCTGAGAAGCTCATGTGGTTAAACGAGAAGGGACAAGATAAAGAATGAACGCATAATGACGCAATGTGACGAGGAAAAGACGATGATGGATAGATATAAAAGTAGTACATTACGTTGGTTTGGTCACATTAAGAGAATGAACAACGCAAGATTAACGAAGCAAATATATGTAAGTGAGGTTAGAGGAAAGGCTGGGTTTGGTAGGCCGCATAAAACTTGGCTGAATGCAGTTGGATGTATGATAAAGGAAAGAAAGATAAGGAGTTTTAAAAATAAAAGGGCATGTCAAAGACAATGTATGAATCTTGCGGAAGCTAGGGAGGTATGCAGAGATAGGAAAGCATGGAGAAAGATTGTGAGTGAAAAATAAACAAGAGGCAGGGATTGTTTTGCCTACCCCGCAAGGAAATGGCGTGAAGGTTAAGTTAACACCTACATTGCCTTTTGGTGAAGTTTCAGTGAAATTTGCCCAACTTAGGTTAAAAAAATGAAGCATTATAAAAAAATTAGTTGTAGTAGTGTTGTTTTTGCATGCTATTGAATGAAAATGTAATTAAAGTTGTCGTTTCACGGTCAGTAACATATTACGCAACATTAAGGCATAATGGGTTAAGGAGTCTACATTCAGAAACGATTCAAGCTTCGATAGGTATAAATCTGAACTAGTCACAGTTAGTAAAAACCCTTCCTTTAACATAATTAAGCTTAACAGATGCCTGATAAAAATCAAACACAATAACATTTTAGATTTTAATAGCCATCTATTAAGCTTAGCGTTACTATCCATAACCATGGAAATGTTTTACTTAAATAATACGTGACTTGAAGGACAAAATCGAAAATTTCAATTTAAGTAGAGCGTGATCTGATGAATAAAATGTGGAAAAGTTTCATCTTACCGGTAACACTATAATATTGCTCATATTCAAAGGAATTTTAATTCACTTTTACCTCGGACTTGTGCGAATATGGCCCAGAGATGTACATTTATCTTTAACAGCTTACGTTTAATTTATAGTGTGGAGACATTTCAAATTAATTTTTTTGAAAGTGTCCGTTTTATATAAATCTGCCAAAAAAGATTTAAACTGTAATCAAAATTTATATAGCAACAATTTATAGTTGTCGTAGGCATGTTTGACATATGAAGGAAGTGCTAGAACTCGACCGTTTTGATCCTCTTTAAAGATACAACTAAACTAGGTACACCGCTAGTTTGACATTTTCGAAAGTCTGATAAATGTTTATTACAACGCTTAAACACTGTAACAAAATTTATCCTTAAACTTAATACTAATTAATTAATTAAAAGATTAATGTGTATGTTTCACTCTAAATTATAATCCTAATTTTTTACTCTTTTATACTTTCAGTCACATTGCTGTATTCAATATTTAACAGTGAAAATTCACTTAAAGTCCATGTAAATTCATCCTTTCAAAATAATTTTGTAGAACAAATTCAAGCAGTTTCAAGTTAGATTGGAGGTTAAAGAGACCTCTTTAAACTTTCTTAGTAGGATCGCGTTTAATCTGTAAACCAAGTTTGTGAAATTGTCTCTTGGTAAACGTGCTTTTTTAAACGAAAATTAGTTACTGAATATTAAATGATTATTAATATTGTTTGAAATTTTTTTTATATTATTTTCAGTAAAACTTCCAGTTTTTATCTGCTATTTTAGTATGCATCTACCTACATGTAAAGTAATATACAATACAAAACTTGATATAAAAGCGGTTGAATAGCACGAGAAAAATTTTATACGGTATTGAAATGCCTGTTGGCTAAACTTGTAAAATCGTTTTATTGAAAAACTTTTTCTAAAGAGTATCAAATATTTTTATGTATTTTGTGTATGACTTACAAAGCTGAACGAGACGAATATGTATTTATCCTCATAATTGTATTGTGTGAATGTTCAACATGCACAGTACAATATTGGAATTGTTTTGTTTCCGTTTTATTAATTTTACCTTGTTTATTTTTTTCTTTATACCTTCCAACCTACATATTCATGTGTAGGTACAGAAGGTTATACAATCGACTTTTTCACTGGTGTGTGTGTGTGTGTGTGTGTGTCTGTGTGTGTCTATATATATATATATATATATATATATATATATATATATATATATATATGTGTGTGTGTATTAATCTTGTTTTCATTTGGTATAGAGCTGATAAGATTTTGGGAGAAATCCAGCAGCGGAGAGATGGGGCTTATTAGGGTAGTTTTGGTTTTTATCAAGTAACTTAGAAAAATCTGCTTAAAAATATTTCTATCGCCTACTAGGGTAGCTTTACATTAGGGATAGCTGCTTCATGCATTACTTTCGTCATGTTTGCTTATAAAAGGTTTGCTGAATCATGCACACGCAAAGAAAGTCTTTTATTGTAAACTAAGAAATGTCATTCGATACCCCTACCGGTCAATAATCTTTGAGCTTGACCACTCTATTTTTAGACTTCTAAGAATTGTAATATGATGATGACATTGCAATATCTATTTTAGCTTATGACCTTCACATACAAATTTCCCGCCAAAACGTTTGACCGCAGAGTGACCTTGTAATATGATGATGACATTGCAATTTCTATTTTGAGAGAGCTCCAAAATCTAAATTTCCGCCAAAGTTTGACCTTGAAGAGATACAAAAGCTTATATTTCTCACCACCAGAGGGCGAGTGACCTTGAATTGGTCCAGAACCGGTCCCTAATCACTACTCTCGCCAAACGGATATCTTTATATTTACGTACATTTCCATTAGTTTACGGAAATCACTATTGATCATAAATTTATATAAATTTTATCAAATTCATTTTAGCTTGCGTGCGTAATGTAGAGTTGATTTCGATATATTTTCGTAACCAGGGGCCTGTTTAAAGCCCAAGACTCTATTTAATTTTTCAATTTTAAACCAAGCGTCAAATACATCTTTAGGTCCCTACAGTGAAGAATATAGTTACGTTTCGGATACAATGTGAGTAATAATTCTTTAAATTGGAACTAGATGGAGCCAAGTATTCTGGTACCAGGGTCAAGTCACTATGGAGCTCGTGCAATCCCAGTGGATATTCCAAATCACAGTCTACAATGTAACCGAGGTCTGAATCATCTAGGGTATTTAGGATCATAGTTATTAACCATATACTTATTAGCCTTTGCATAACGGTTGGAGCACTGTGCTACAGCCTGATGCCACTTTCAAAGAACATGACGGTATCGATATCAGTGAGCAGTTCTAATTTAACTT
>JARFJB010000218.1:11077500-11080000 GCA_036346205.1 Vesta saturnalis | reverse complement strand
CGTTATTAAACGGTTTCAACGTATTAAGCCTGTTTAAGACAAACGCTACATTTCGATCGATCGTTGAAGATGTCAATATTTTTAAAGACTTTACTAGTACGACTATGTTGCTATAATGGCAGGAACTAATAATGTTGTAAAAGGGTTGTACAGTGTGCCCAAATTTCGCTGTATTAGATATATTTGAGAGATATCTGTTTTTATCAAAAATAAGAGTTTGCAGTTTTTACATCCACGTACTACTTTGTTAATCCAGATTTCATGGCAAAATTTATAATTTAGCATATTTTTTTTTGTTTTCGACTTATAGCCAAACGTTGGTATTTGTACACTTTTTTCAAGGTCTTATACTACTAAAGTGATATATTTTGTCAACGGCACTCATATATTGTGTAGTTCCGAATTCAGTGGCATGCTTAATTTAGGGGGCGCGGTTTTTGAGTAATAATATAAACTTAGGTTTGTTGAAACGGGAATCATAGTTTTCTTGGCAACCATCAGCTGCAGTTCTTTTTTAGCTTTAAAAAACGTAAATATAGACATTCCAGAAAAATATCTTCCAAATAATTTTTTTCAAGACGGTGCCCCGGTCCATAATGCTTTGGAAGTGAGGAATTACTTAGAACACTGTTTTCCAAACCGTTGGATTGCAAGATTCGGTTTGGTATTATGACGGATTTGATAAATTATGTTTTTCAGAAAATCCTATGGTAGGAACTCCAGTATTGATTGATCTGGTGATGGTGGCGGCCATAACTCCGAACCGAATATTGCAATCCAACGATGGTTAACGATTATTATATAATAAATAAATTCTCCAATCAATTCTTTTTATCTTACACCGGCCACATATCATGAAGTGTACATTCTACAGAACTGATTAATGATTGTTTTCTCGAAGGAAATTTTCCAACCTGCTTTAGAATCAGCAAAGTTTTTCATGTCTATAAAAATGCTGATAAAACGCTAGTTGATAATTATCGGCCAATATCAATCATTCCTGTCCTTGGTAAAGTGACTGAAATCTTAGCAAAGAATCGATTAATGGACTATTTAAATAAATATCAAATACTCACTGAAAGGTAGTTCGGCTTCAGAGCTGGCTTACGGACCATCAATGCAGTCTCCAGTTTAATCGAACATTGAGACGTTTGAAAATGGCAGAAAGGGGGCTACACTCGTTCATGTCTTATCTAACGCCTTTGATTATGTGTTACCATCCTCATTTCCGGAAAAGTTAAATCATTACGGTGTAAGGGGTAAATCATTAGACTTTATTCGTCCATACCTAACTAATCGAATGCAGTGTGTATCATTCAATAGCAATCTGACTCAATTGGTGTACTTCAAGGTTCGGTATTGGGTCCTTTATTATTTCTTGTATATGTCAATGACCTTCCTAACGCAATTAGTTCATATAAATGTATCCAATATGCAGCTGATACGATTGTTTTCTGTGAGGGCAGTAATGACAGCGAGTGAAATGACTCCATCTCCCAGATAATCATAATAATTGAGGAGTGGTTAAAAATGAATAAATTAAAACACATTCCAAGTAAAAAATGCGTATATAGATAAACTCAGTAGTTCATTGGCCACCAACATTTTTCTTTTTATCAAACTCTACAAGTCACTAAATGAGTTAATCCTTCTATCGTGCTATTTTCCTTCATCCACACACTACTTAGTTGCGGAATCATTTTATGGGGTAATGTGGATAATAAGATTCATTAAAAAAAATTAAAAATTTGGAGTCCTATTCAAAACTAAATGCTCCAGTAACATGCATGCGTGTATGTGTTTCTTTTGAACTTATGTAAGAACATAAAATTGTGTTTCATAAGTGCTGTTTGTTGTTTCAAAATTGAATTGGTTTATTTAAAGCTCATTTCCTTACATTTTGATAAATATATACATGAAAAGGATAAATTGCCACTTATAAAACACAATCGAGTTGAAAAAAAAGATTGTTTTAGTAAGAATTAGGCGGAAATTTCAAAAAACTCAGGAGCGCAACACGTTTCCAACATGATGTTCGCCCTCCCCTCAGCCCCCTTACACCCCGGGGAGAGAGAAAGACGATGTAACCTCGTCTTTTCTCTTTTTCCATCAATAGACACGTATATCTTTACTAACATTCCGAACATACATAAAAACACGTACACTTTCACTTCAGGTGCAAAGCTTCCCAAATTTTAACTTTTTGAGATTTTTGAAACTACCATATAGACAGATAGACAGATAGACAGATAGACGGATACACAGGTAGACAGATAGACAGATAGACAGATAGACAGATAGACAGATAGACAGATAGACAGATAGACAGATAGACAGATAGACAGATAGACAGATAGACAGATAGACAGATAGACAGATAGACAGATAGACAGATAGACAGATAGACAGATAGACAGATAGACAGATAGACAGATAGACAGATAGACAGATAGACAGATAGACAGATAGACAGATAGACAGATAGACAGATAGACAGATA
>JARFJB010000218.1:10617500-11075000 GCA_036346205.1 Vesta saturnalis | reverse complement strand
TAGACAGATAGACAGATAGACAGATAGACAGATAGACAGATAGACAGATAGACAGAAAGACAGATAGACAGATAGACAGATAGACAGATAGACAGATAGACAGATAGACAGATAGACAGATAGACAGATAGACAGATAGACAGATAGACAGATAGACAGATAGACAGATAGACAGATAGACAGATAGACAGATAGACAGATAGACAGATAGACAGATAGACAGATAGACAGATAGACAGATAGACAGATAGACAGATAGACAGATAGACAGATAGACAGATAGACAGACGGAAGAACGGACAGACGGACAGACGGACAGACGGACAGAGGACAGAGACAGACGGACAGAACGACGAACGGACACAGACGGACAGACGGACAGACGAGACGGAACGGACGACGGACAGACGGAAGACGGACAGACGGACAGACGGACAGACGGACAGAGGACAGAGACAGAGGACAGACACAGACAGACAAGACGGACAAGCGGACAGAGACGGACAGACGGACAGAGGACAACGACGGACAGACGGACAGAACGGGACAGACGGACAGACGGACAGACAGACAGACGGACAGACACAGACGGACAGACGGACAGACGGACAGACGACAGACGGACAGACGGACAGACGGACAACGGACAGACGGACAGACGGACAGACGGACAGACGGACAGACGGACAGACGACAGACGGACAGACGGACAGACGGACAGACGGACAGACGGACAGACGGACAGACGACAGACAGGGACGAGGACAGACGGACGGACAGATGGACAGACGGACAGACGGACAGAACGGAAGACGAGACAAGACGGACAGAGGACAGACAGACAGATAGACAGAAGACAGATAGACAGATAGACAGATAGACAGATAGACAGACAGACAGAGACGGTAGACAGACAGGTGACAGGTAGACAGGAGGACAGATGGACAGAGGGACAGAGGACAGACGACAGACGGACAGACGGACAGACGGAAGACAGACAGACGGACAGACACAGACGGACAGAACAGACAGACGGACGAACGGACAGACGGACAGACGGACAGACGGACAGAACGGACAGACGACAGACGGAAGACGACAGACGACAGACAGACAGACAGACAGACAGACAGACAGACAGACAGAGACAGACAGACAGACAGACAGACAGACAGACAGAAGACAGATAGACAGATAGACAGATAGACATAAGACAGATAGACAGATAGACAGATAGACAGATAGACAGATAGACAGATAGACAGATAGACAGATAGAAGATAGACAGATAGACAGATAGACAGATAGACAGATAGACAGATAGACAGATAGACAGACAGATAGACAGATAACAGATAGACAGATAGACAGATAGACAGATAGACAGATAGACAGATGACAGATAGACAGATAGACAGATAGACAGATAGACAGATAGACAGATGACAGATAGACAGATAGACAGATAGACAGATAACAGATAGACAGATAGACAGATGAAATAGACAGATAGACAGATAGACAGATAGACAGATAGACAGATAGACAGATAGACAGATAGACAGATAGACAGATAGACAGATAGACAGATAGACAGATCGACAGATAGACAGATAGACAGGTAGACAGATAGACAGATAGACAGATAGACAGATAGACAGATAGACAGATAGACAGATAGACAGATAGACAGATAGACAGATAGACAGATAGACAGATAGTCCGTAAGATTTCCCATTTGTTTCTTACACTTTTCTTAGCAATTTATTTAGAAACCTTATTAAATTAGCATACTATATCAAGGCTTATAGGTACATAACTGGGTGTTATGGAATACCTATGGGTAGTAAAATTTCACCAACTTTGTCGCAATTGTAATGGATGATTTAGTGGAATAAAGTTTAACAAAACTTTTTTTCTAGGTCCCTTTTTTGAAAAAAAATGTTGATTACTTAATAGTAGCAATTCCAGAAGGAGGGAAAGGCGAGATAATTAATGCTTTTAACTCTTACGATCAGTATATTAGTTTTTCAGCAGAAGAAGGAAATAACAATCGCATACTATTCCTGAACATACTTTTAATTAGAAAAAATCAAAATCAGATAATTACAACGAGGTACAGACCTCCTGTAGATCATTAAATTACTGGTCATGTCATAATTACTATCAAGAAGAACATTTAGTTATTGGAATGAAGAACAGAGCTTTAAAACTCAGCTATCCCAATTTTTGGAAAACTAATCTCAAATTAAAAATCATTTTATTAGAAAATAGCTACCCTGAAAATCTAATCAATATACTTCTCTGTAGCACTCCAACGAACATTAATTGTCCAATTTAAAACGTTTCTATTCATTTCCTTACATTGCAGATGTCTCTAAAAAAGTTAATAAAATGCTCATTGGTGATAAAGTAAACAATGTAATGATTTGTGATTACTACATTTTAACCGTCCGAAAATTATTCTCTAAATTTAAAGACCACCAAAATACCTTACTTTCCAACACTAGATGATGCATTTTGGCTGAACATGTTTGGAAAAAGGACTATCATATTAACTATGGAACTGATAGAAGGAACAGTTTACACAAGAGATTATTTCTGGAAATGGCTCACATATCTAGAGAACCTAATGTTATGAATATAAGAACAGATTTTGATAATCTAAGTAACATTTACACTTACATCTCGATAAAATTGATACCATTGTTTAAAATGTATACAATAATTATTAATTTTGTTTACATCCCCAAAATTAATCACTCACTGAATGCAACAATAAAGAATACATTTGTTAAACATAATAAAAAGTGAGAATTTACATCAGTTCTACATACATTAAGACAAAATTTACATCGATTGGAGCTTGAGTCTCGATAGCGCAGTTGGTTAGCGAGGTACTCTAGCAAAGTACAGGACATAGGTTCAACTCCTACTCGAGGTAAACTTTTTATGTGTTTAATAAAATTAATAATAATTTTTAAAATGAAAAATGTGTAATAAAAATGGCAACGAAAATTTTTTTCACACTTTTCATTGATGTTCTGTCGAAAATATGTCTAAATTGTATTGACAATAAAAAATACACAGGGTGTCAAAGTTCCAAATAAATATTGATTTTTGATATATCTCCAAAACGAAGAAAGGGATTTTTCTCATTCTTTGTATAATAAATAGAGATATAAAGTATACTGGTGTTAGCTTGTAACTATGTTTTGCTATGTACAGGCTGTCCCAAATTCGAAGGCAAGCATGGGGATCTCGCTTATTATAAGAGATAGGATATAGGTTTAAATTCGGCACATTTGCTAAATTCGATGCCGAGTAATAATCTGAAAAGAAATTTGAGCTAACTCGAATGGATTTGGTTTTATGCTCAAAAAACTAAAAATTTCGATTTTTCTTTAGAATGTTTTCAAATGCAGAAAAACGAGACATGATAAGGATATTTTATAGCTGCAATAGAAATAGTGTCAGAGCAGAACAAATATATTTAGAGGAATATCCGGAGAGGCAGCAACCAAACCAGAGATATTTTGTAAAATTAGACCAAAATTTGCAAGAATTTTGATGTTTTCAGAAACCTCGAAATGCATATGGTAGCAGACTAGACAGAGATGCCGAAGAAGAAATATTACATCAGGTACTATTTATTAGTATTATACTAATTATAAGAATTTCCACTCACTTCACTGCTAATTTCAGCAGACATTTTTTTTGGAAAGTTATGACTTTATGTTATCCATCTTAGGTTCAAGAAAATCCTTCAACATCTACCAGAGAAATAGAGCCAACTATTGAAGTGCCAAAAACGACAGTTTGGCGAGTGTTAAAGCAACACCGTTATAAACCATTTAAGTTACACGTTAGTCAAACTCTTCGGCCTGGGAACGATTTGAGACGGTAGGATTCCTGTAACCAACTTAATACCAAAATGCTGGAAAGTCGCAACTTTCTCAATCAAATAATTTGGACGGATGAGTGCAATTTTTCCACTAATGGAATGTTTAATCGTAATAACGAGCACTACTGGTCCGTTGAAAATCCATGAATTAACAGGCAAATGCGAGGACACCGGTCCTTTAATGTGTGGGTTGGAATCTGGAAGGATAGGCTCCTTGGGCCAATTATTTACGAAGGTATCCTAACGTCTCAACGCTACCTCGCATTTCTAACACACGAAATATCAGACCTTTTGGATGATGTTCCGCTAAACGAAAGATGGACTCTGGTGGCAAATGGGCGGAGCTCCTCCTCATAATGCTGCGATAATAAGTGAATATCTTAACAGCGAATTTCCTGATAAATTGATGGGAAATAGGGGACCACTTAGGTGGTCAGCAAGAAGTCCAGATTTAACCCCTTTAGATTACTTCCTCTGGGGCTATTCAAAAAATATGATTTATAAGACGCCACCGCAAAATATAGAAGAACTCCAGAATAGGGTTGTTAATGAACTTCGTCAAATTCCCAGGCGAACCATTCAAAGAAGCGTAAACAATTATAGAAGAATTCGTTACTGTATTCAAGAAGGAGGAAACTTGTTCGAACATTTATTATAATAATTTTTATTCGTTTGTCTGTGTAATTATTTTGTTGTTACCTATCGATAAATTTGCGTTGTCGCTATTATGACCGTGTTAATTGTTTAAATGTTTTTATATTTTTTTGGATGTTCTAACGAGTTTAACAAATTAAATAAGTAGAACCACTGTAATTATTCCTTGCTGGATCCAAGAAGGCGGAATCTTGTTCTTCGTATTTTTCTCATTATTTTAGTTCGCAGTCGATCAAACCATAAAGTGTTATATATTGCTAAAATCAGCATAACATTCTCCATCCAACGACATAAAAATATATCTTAACCCCCATAAGAAAAAATAAACCTGATGATGGTTCAGAATAAACGAAACGTCACATAATATTTTTAATACCGTATTAGTATTGTGAGTAAAAAGGTGCCTTAGTAATGTTTAATCGAATTTTGAAAATTATTAATAATAAGGTGACCAAACGCGAAAAACGAAAATCGAAATTTTTAGTTGTTTTGAGCATAAAACCAAATCCATTCGAGTTAGCTCAAATTTCTTTTCAGATTATTACTCGGCATCGAATTTAGCAAAAGTGCCGAATTTAAACCTATATCCTATCTCTTATAATAAGCCAGATCCCCATGCTTGCCTTCGAATTTGGGACAGCCTGTACAGTGACGTAGAACGCAAGGGGTAGAACAACATTTTAATCTCTAATTACTACGCCAATGGAGTAAATTTGATTTCGTTATTAAAATGATGTTTTTTAGATAAAAAGGTATACTTTGTCTAAATCGATAACTCTAGCAGTTTCTAAGATATTTGCATTTTTCGGTATTTATTACCAACTGCTTAGGTAGGTTATAAAAACGCGAAATTTAGTATTTGGGAAGAATACACGTAACTTCAGGTAATGATAGATCTAATCATTTTAACACAAAACTTTCATATAAACGTAAGTCGAATAGTGTTTCGTTTTCGAGATACAGCGTGTCAAAGTTAATAAGCTGACTAAGCAGGTGGTAATAAATACCTAAAAATATAAATATCTTAGAAACTGTTAAAGTTATGTACTTAGACAATCTATACCTTTTTTATCTGAATATCATCAAGGTTTCGTATTTTAATAAAAAAAACTCAATTTACTCCATTGAGGTAGAAATTAGGGATTACAACGTTGCTCTACAGCTTACGTTTAATTAATTAAATCAATTAAAATATTTTTTTTCAAACATGGATAACTTGATTTTTTTAATGCACAAGTACTAAATACTCAAGAATTAAGAACACAAAACACAAAAGGAATACACAAGAAATACATAAGGAATGAACAATAAATACATAAGGATTGCACAAGTAATACAAAATAACTACTTAAGGGTTACACAAGAAATAGAGAAGAAATGCACAAGAAATACACAATAAATACATAAGGAAAATTACTTAACGATTACAGAAGATATACAAAAGGAACGCACAAGAAATACAAGTTATCCTGTTGACACGTTCCCTCGTTTGATACTGCACGCGTCCGGTGTTTGTAAAACGTTGTGACAAGTTTTGAAAGGCTGTTTCTCGGGGAAGTCTTCGTCCAGGATACCGTACCGTCTTGTTTTGTAGAAACACTTAAACTGATACACAAGACAGCAAAGCACAACAGAAGCTCGAGAAACTGACGTTTCTTATCAGTTGTTTAAAACAATTGACAACCGTTTTCCAAAGCACCGCGGCAAAGCGCATTAAAAACTGAAATTAGATAAAAATATTAATATCTCGAAAACTATCACTCCAAAATATCGATAATGTTACATCAATGGATAGTAAATTTAATTTCCTATCCACTGATGTCAGAAAATATGGTGGTTCCATTTAAAAAATCAAGAATTTTAAAAGCAAGATTTTGGCAATAAGAAATGATGCGTACCCTTTTCAAGTAAAAAACGAAAGACACATCTCTACCGGTATCCGTTTTCGAGATATTGAAAGTTTCGGAGGCACTGCAAACGTCATTTTTCTACAAAGTGTCAAATAACTCAGAAGCAATGCGACGTAGACCCATAGTATGGTTATTAAAGTGACCTTTAAATTCAACGAGGAATTAAAGAATGTAAAACATAAGGTTGTTTCATTTAAATAACTAAGTTGGCATCAGTTTCCGGTATAACCGGAAGGAAGTCCGCCATTTCTGAAATAATTTTATAACGTGTAGTTTATGACTGTGGACAACTCTTATATAAGACATTTCTTCGCATTTGCAATAGTAAGGGAGTTATGGATATATATATATATATATATATATATATATATATATATATATATATATATATATATATATATATAATTTGGTTGCCTGCGTGTCGTGTGCGTGTGCGTGTGCGTGGCGCTCCGCGTGAGCGTGCGCGTGCGCGTGTCTGCGCGTGCGCGTGTGCGTGTGCGTGGTGTGTGGTGGTGCGTGCGTGCGTGCGTACGTGCGTGCTTGCGTGCGTGCGTGCGTGCGTTGGGGGTGGTGGTGGGTGGTGTGGTGTGTGGGTGTGTTGTGTGGGTGTGCGTGCGTGTGCTGTGCGTGTGCGTGTGTGCGTGTGGCGCGTGTGGCGTGTTGCGTGTTGCGTGTGTGCGTGTGTGCGTGTGTGCGTGTGTGCGTGTGTGCGTGTGTCGTGTGTGCATCCGTGCGTGCGTGCGTGGTGCGTGCGTGTGCGGTGCGTGTGCGTGTGGCGTGTGTGTGTGCGTGGTGTGTGCGTGTGTGTGTGTGGGTGTGCGTGTGTTCGTGTGTTCGTGTGTGCGTCCGTGCGTGCGTGCGTGCGCGCGTGCGTGCGTGCGTGTGGTGGATGCGTGCGTGCGTGCTGCTTGCTTGCTGCGTGATGCGTGCGTGCGTGCGTGTGTGGGTGGGTGTGGTGTGGGTGTGGTGGTGTGGGTGTGTGTGTGCGGTGTGGTGTGTGGATGTGTTGTGTGTGGTGTGTGGGTGTGTGGGTGTGTGGTGTGTGGGTGTGGGTGTGTGGTTGTGTGCTGTGTGGTGTGTGGTGTGTGTGCGTGCGTGCGTATGCGTGCTGGGGACGTGCGTGCGTGCGTGCGTGTGGTGATGTGGTGTGTGGGTGTGTGTGGTGGTGCGTGTGTGTGCGTGTGTGCGTGTGTGCGTGTTGTGTGCGTGTGCGTGTGTGCATTGTGCCTGTGCGTGTGTGCAGTGTGTTGTGTGGTGTGTGGGGTGTGGTGTGGTGTGTGGTGTGTGTGTGTGTTGTGTGTGCGTGTGCGTGTGCGTGTGTGCGTGGTGCGTGTGTGCGTGTGTGCGTGTGTGCGTGCGTCGTGCGTGCGTGTGTGCATGTGTGCGTGTGTGCGTGTGTGCGTGTGCGTGTGCGGCGTTGTGTGCGTGTGTGCGTGTCTGTGCGTGTGTGCGTGTGTGCATCCGTGCGTGGTGCGTGGTGCGTGTGCGTGTTGCGTGTGCGTGGCGGTGTGTGCGGTGTGCGTGTGTCGTGTGCGTGTGTGCGTGTGCATCCGTGCGTGCGTGCGTGCGGCGTGCGTTGCGTGTGCGTGTGGAGGTGATGCGTGGTGCGTGTCGTTGCTTGCGTGTGTGCAGTGCGTGCGGTGCGCGGTGCGTGCTTGTCTGAGTGGGTGCTCGTGCTGTGTGGTGCGCGTGTCTGGGTGTGTGGTGTGTGGTGTGTGGGTGTGGGTGTGTGGATGTGTTGTGTGTGTGGTGTGTGGGTGTGTGGGTGTGTGTGTGGGTGTGGTTGTGTGGTGGTGTTGTGTGGTGTGCGTGTGTGCGTGCGTGCGTGTTGCGTGTGTGCGTGTGTGCGTGTGTGCGTGAGTGCGTGTTGCATGTGCGTGTGCGATGTGCGTGTGTGCGTCCGTGCGAGGCGCGTGCATGGCGCGTGCGTGCGTGGTGCGTGTGGGCGGTGCGTGCGTGCTTGCGTGCTTGCGTGCTTGCGTGCGTGCGTGCGTGTGTGTGTGGGTTGGTGGGTGTGGGTGTGGGTATGGGTGTGGGTGTGGGTGTGGGTGTGGGTGTGGCTGTGTGTGCGAGTGCGTGTGCGTCTTCGTCCAGGATACCGTACCGTCTTGTCTTGTAGAAACACTTAAACTGATACACAAGACAGCAAACCACAACAGAGCTCGAGACTGACGTTTCTATCAGTTGTTTAAAACAATTGACAACCGTTTTCCAAAGCACCGCGGCAAAGCGCATTAAAAACTGAAATTAGATAAAAATATTAATATCTCGAAAACTATCACTCCAAAATACCGATAATGTTACATCAATGGATAGTAAATTTAATTTCCTATCCACTGATGTCAGAAAATATGGGTGGTTCCATTTAAAAAAATCAAGAATTTTAAAAGCAAGATTTTTGGCAATGAACGAGAATGATGCGGTACCCTTTTCGGAAGTACAAAAACGAAAGACATCTCTTACCGGTATCCGTTTTCGAGATATTGAAAGTTTGCGGAGGCACTGCAAACGTCATTTTTTCTACAACGTGTCAAATAACTCAGAAGCAATGCTACGTAGATCCATAGTATGGTTATTAAAGTGACCTTTAAATTCAACGAGGAATTAAAGAATGTAATAACATATAGGTTGTTTTATTTAAATAACTAAGTTGGCATCAGTTTCCGGTATAACCGAAAGGAAGTCCGCCTTTTCTGAAAATAATTTTATAACGTGTAGTTTATGACTGTGGACAACGCATATAAGACATTTCTTCGCATTTGCAATAGTGGAGTTATGGATATATATATATATATATATATATATATATATATATATATATATATATATATATATATATATATATATATATATATATATATATATATTGTGTGTGTGTGTGTGTGTGTAGCGCGTGTGCGTGTGCGTGTGCGTGTGCGTGTGCGCGTGTGCGTGAGCGTGCGCGTGTGCGTGCGCGTGCGCGTGTGCGTGTGCGTGTGCGTGTGCGTGTGTGTGGGTGCGTGCGTGCGTGCGTGCTGTGCGTGCGTGCGTGCTGCGTGTGGGGGTGTGAGGTGTGGTGGTTGTGTGTGTGTGTGTGGGTGTGTGGGTGTGTGGGTGTGGTGTGTTGTGTGGGTGTGTGTGGTGTGTGCGTGTGTGCGTGGTGTGCCTGTGTGTCGTGTGTGTGCGTGTGTGCGTGTGTGCATGTGTGCCTGTGTGGTGTGTGCGTGTGTTGTGGGTGTGTGTGGGTGTGTGGGTGTGTGGGTGTGGTGGGTGTGTGGATGTGTGTGGTGTGTGGTGTGTGGGTGTGTGGGTGTGTGGGTGTGTGGGTGTGTTGTGCGTGTGTGCGTGTGCGTGTGCGTGAGTGCGTGTGTGCATGTGCGTATGTGCGAGTGTGCGTGTGTGCGTCCGTGCGAGCGCGCGTGCATGCGCGCGTGCGTGCGTGTGTGCGTGTGGGGGGCGGGGGGAGAGTGTGTGCGTGCTTGCGTGCTTGCGTGCTTGCGTGCGTGCGTGCGTGTGTGTGTGGGTTGGTGGGTGTGGGTGTGGGTATGGGTGTGGGTGTGGGTGTGGGTGTGGCTGTGTGTGCGAGTGCGTGTGTGCGTCTTCGTCCAGGATACCGTACCGTCTTGTCTTGTAGAAACACTTAAACTGATACACAAGACAGCAAAGCACAACAGAAGCTCGAGAAACTGACGTTTCTTATCAGTTGTTTAAAACAATTGACAACCGTTTTCCAAAGCACCGCGGCAAAGCGCATTAAAAACTGAAATTAGATAAAAATATTAATATCTCGAAAACTATCACTCCAAAATATCGATAATGTTACATCAATGGATAGTAAATTTAATTTCCTATCCACTGATGTCAGAAAATATGGGTGGTTCCATTTAAAAAAATCAAGAATTTTAAAAGCAAGATTTTTGGCAATGAACGAGAATGATGCGGTACCCTTTTCGGAAGTAAAAAAACGAAAGCCACATCTCTCTACCGGTATCCGTTTTCGAGATATTGAAAGTTTGCGGAGGCACTGCAAACGTCATTTTTTCTACAAAGTGTCAAATAACTCAGAAGCAATGCGACGTAGACCCATAGTATGGTTATTAAAGTGACCTTTAAATTCAACGAGGAATTAAAGAATGTAATAACATATAGGTTGTTTTATTTAAATAACTAAGTTGGCATCAGTTTCCGGTATAACCGAAAGGAAGTCCGCCATTTCTGAAAATAATTTTATAACGTGTAGTTTATGACTGTGGACAACGCTTATATAAGACATTTCTTCGCATTTGCAATAGTAAGGGAGTTATGGATATATATATATATATATATATTATATATATATATATATATATATAATATATATATATATATATATATGTGTGTGTGTGTGTGTGTGTGTAGCGCGTGTGCGTGTGCGTGTGCGTGTGCGTGTGCGTGTGCGTGTGCGCGTGTGCGTGAGCGTGCGCGTGGGTGTCGTGCGCGTGCGCGTGTGTGTGCGTGTGCGAGTGCGTGTGTGTGGGTGCGTGCGTGCGTGCGTGCTGGGGTGCGTGCGTGCGTGCGTGTGTGGTGCGGAGGTGTGATGTGTAGGTGGGTGTGGGTGTGTGGGTGTGTGGGTGTGTGGTGTGTGCGTGTGGCGTGTGTGGCGTGCGCTGTGTGCGTGTGTGTGTGCGTGTGCGTGTGTGC
This sequence comes from Vesta saturnalis, assembly GCA_036346205.1. Lineage (NCBI taxonomy): Eukaryota > Metazoa > Arthropoda > Insecta > Coleoptera > Lampyridae > Vesta > Vesta saturnalis. Next base: position 11,063,873 of record JARFJB010000218.1, on the reverse strand, counting down.
ATGTGTGCTGTGTGCGTGTGTGCGTTGTGCGGTGTGTGGGTGTGGGTGTGTGCGCGTGTGTGGTGTAGGTGTGTGGTGTGTGTGTGGTGTGGTGTGGTGTGTGGGTGTGCGTGTGTGCGTGTGTGCGTGTGTCGTGTGTGCGTGTGTGCGTGTGCGTGTGTGCGTGCGCGCGTGCGTGCGTGTGCATGTGGTGCGTGTGTGCGTGCTGCGGTGTGCGCGTGTTGCGTGTGTGCGTGCGTGCGTGCTGCGGTGCGTGCGTGCGTGCGTGTGTTGGTGTGGGTGTGGTGTGTAGTGTGCGGTGTGGGTGTGTGGATGTGTGTGGTGTGTGGTTTGTGTGGGTGTGTGGGTGTGCGTGTGTGCGTGTGCCTGTGTGCGTGGTGTGTGCGTGTGTGCGTGTGCATGTGTGCTGTGCGTGGTGCGTGTGTGTGTGGGTGTGTGGGTGTGTGGGTGTGTTGTGTGTGTGTGTGGTGGTGTGTGGTGTGTGCGTGTGTTGGTGTGTGTGCTGTGTGCGTGTGTGCGTGTGCGTGTGTGCGTGTGTGCGTGTGTGCGTGTGTGCGTTGCTGCGTGCGTGCGTGTGCTGTGTGCGTTGTGCGTGTGCGTGGTGCGTGTGTGCGTGTGTGCGTTGTGCGTGTGCGCGTGTGCGCGTGTGTGCGTGCGTGTGTGCGTGTGTCATGGGTGCGTGTGTGCGTGTGTGCATCCGTGCGTGCGTGCGTGCGTGCGTGCGTGCGTGCGTGTGCGTGTGTGCGTGTGCGTGTGTGTGTGTGCGCGTGCGTGTGTGCGTGTGTTCGTGTGTGCGTCCGTGCGTCCGTGCGTGCGTGCGTGCGCGCGTGCGTGCGTGTGTGCGTGTGGGGGTGATGCGTGCGTGCGTGCTGTGTTGCGTGGTGAGTGCGTGCGTGCGTGCGTGTGCGTGTGGGTGGTGGGTGTGGGTGTGGGTGTGGGTGTGTGCTGTGCGTGTGTGCGAGTGTGCGTGTGGTGCGTGCGTGGGCGGCCTGCATGCGTGCGTGCGTGCGTGTGTGCGTGTGGGTGTGTGCGTGTGTGCGAGTGTGCGTGTGTGCGTGCTTGCGTGCGTGCGTGCGTGTGTGTGTGCGTGTGGTGCGTGCGGTGTGAGTAGTGCGGTGCTGGTGCTTGCGTGCTGTGCGTGCGTGTGTGCGTGTGTGGGTGTGTGGTGTGGTGTGGGTATGGGTGTGGGTGTGGTGTGTGGGTGTGTGGAGTGCGTGTGTGGTCCAGGATACCGTCGTTGTGTTGTAGAAACACTTAAACTGATACACAAGACAGCAAACCACAACAGAAGCTCGAGAAACTGCGTTTATCAGTTGTTTAAAACAATTGACAACCGTTTTCCAGCACCGCGGCAAAGCGCATTAAAACTGAAATTAGATAAAAATATTAATATCTCGAAAACTATCAAAAAGTAATGTTACATCAATGGTAATTAATTTCTATCCACTGATGTCAGAAAATATGGGTGGTTCCATTTAAAAATCAAGAATTTTAAAAGCAAGATTTTGGCAATGAACGAGAATGATGGGTACCCTTTGGAAGTAAAAACGAAAGCCACATCTCTACCGGTATCCGTTTTCGAGATATTGAAAGTTTGCGGAGGCACTGCAAACGTCATTTTTCTACAAGTGTCAAATAACTGCAATGCTACGTAGATCCATAGTATGGTTATTAAAGTGACCTTTAAATTCAACGAGGATTAAAGAATGTAATAACATATAGGTTGTTTTATAATAACGTTGGCATCAGTTTCCGGTATCGAAAGGAAGTCCGCCTTTCTGAAAATAATTTTATAACGTGTAGTTTATGACTGTGGACAACGTTATAAGACATTTCTTCGCATGAATAGTAAGGAGTTATGGATATATATATATATATATATATATATATATATATATATATATATATATATATATATTTTTTTTTTTATTTTTTGTGTGCGTGTGCGTGTGCGTGTGCGTGCGGTGCGTGGCGTGCGTGCGCGTTGCGCGTGCGCGTGTGCGTGTGCGTGCGTGTGGTGGTGTGGGTTGCGTGCGTGCGTGCGTGTGCGGGTGCGGTGAGGTGATTGTTGGTGGGTGTGGTGTGTGGGTGTGGGTGTGTGGGTGTGTGTGTGTGGTGTGTGGGTGTGGTGTGCGTGTGTGTGCGTGTGTGTGTGCGTGTGCGTGTGTGATGTGTGGTGCGTGTGCGTGGTGTGTGGGTTGGGTGTGGGTGTGTGTGTGGGTGTGTGGTGTGTGGTGTGTGTGTGGGTGTGTGGGTGTGTGTGGTGTGTGCGTGCGTGTGTGCGTGAGTGCTGTGTGCATGTCGTATGTGCGATGTGCGTGTGCGTCCGTGCGAGCGCGCGTGCAGCGCGTGCGTGCGTGTGTGGGGGGGGGAGTGTGCGTGCTTGCGTGCTTGCGTTTGCGTGCGTGCGTGCGTGTGTGTGTGGGTGGTGTGGGTTGGGTGTGGGTTGGGTGTGGGTGGCTGTGTGTGCGAGTGCGTGTGTGCGTCTTCGTCCAGGATACCGTACCGTCTTGTCTTGTAGAAACACTTAAACTGATACACAAGACAGCAAAGCACAACAGAAGCTCGAGAAACTGACGTTTCTTATCAGTTGTTTAAAACAATTGACAACCGTTTTAAAGCACCGCGGCAAAGCGCATTAAAACTGAAATTAGATAAAAATATTAATATCTCGAAAACTATCACCAAATATCGATAATGTTACATCAATGGATAGTAAATTTAATTTCCTATCCACTGATGTCAGAAAATATGGGGTTCCATTTAAAAATCAAGAATTTTAAAGCAAGATTTTGGCAATGAACGAGATGATGCGGTATTTTCGGAAGTAAACGAAAGCCACATCTCTACCGGTATCCGTTTTCGAGATATTGAAAGTTTGCGGAGGCACTGCAAACGTCATTTTTCTACAAAGTGTCAAATAACTCAGAAGCAATGCGACGTAGACCCATAGTATGGTTATTAAAGTGACCTTTAAATTCAACGAGGAATTAAAGAATGTAATAACATATAGGTTGTTTTATTTAAATAACTAAGTTGGCATCAGTTTCGGTATAACCGAAAGGAAGTCCGCCATTTCTGTAATTTTATAACGTGTAGTTTATGACTGTGACAACGCTTATAAGACATTTCTTCGCATTTGCAATAGTAAGAGTTATGGATATATATATATATATATATATATATATATATATATATATATATATATATATATATATATATATATGTGTGGTGGGTGTGGTGAGCGCGTGCGTGTGCGTGCGTGTGCGTGTGCGTGCGTGCGTGCGTCGTGCGCGTGTGCGTGCGCGTGCGGGGGTGCGTGGCTGCGTGTGCGTGGTGGTGTGGTTGGTGTGGTTTGTGTGGGTGTGGTGTGCGGTGTTGTCGTGTGTGCGTGTGCGTGTGTGTGTGCGTGCGTGTGTGCGTGTGTGTGGGTGTGGGTGTGTGGTGTGTTGTGGGGTGTGGTGTTGGTGTGTGGTGTGTGGTGGCGTGTGTGCGTGTGTGCTGTGCGTGCGTGTGCTGTGTGCGTGGTGCGTGGGTGCGTGTTAGGGTGTGTGGTGGGTGTGGGTGTGGTGTGTGCGTGTGCGTGGCTGTGCGTGTGTGCGGTGTGTGCGTGTGCGTGTTGTGGGTGTGTGTGTGTGTGTGTGTGTGCGTGTGTGCCTGTGTGCGTGTGGTGCGTGTGTGCGTGTGGTGGGTGTGCGTGTGTGTGTGGGGTGGGGTGGTGTGGGTGTGGTGTGTGGTGTGTGGTGTGTGTGTGTGTGCGTGTGTGGTGCTGTGTGCGTGTGTGTGTGCGTTGCGGTGCGTGCGTGTGTGTGCGTGTGCGTGTGCGTGTGCGCGGTGTGCGTGTGGCGTGTGCGCGTGCGCGTGTGCGCGTGTGCGTGTGCGTCGGGTGCGTGTGTGCGTGTGCATCCGTGCGTGCGTGCGTGCGTGCGTGCGTGTGTGCGTGTGTGCGTGTGTGTGTGTGGTGGGCGCGTGCGTGTGCGTGTGTTCGTGGCGTCCGTGCGTCCGTGCGTGCGTGCGTCGCGCGCGTGCGTGTGTGCGTGTAGGTGAGGTGCGTGCGTGCTTGCTTGTTGCGTGAGTGCGTGCGTGCGTGCGTGCGTGTGTGGGTGGGTGGGTGTGGGTGTGGGTGTGTGCTGTGCGTGTGTGCGAGTGTGCGTGTGTGCGTCGTGAGGCGCCTGCATGCGTGCGTGCGTGCGTGTGCGTGTGGGTGGGGTGGTGTGCGTGCTTGCGTGCTTGCGTGCGTGCGTGCGTGTGTGTTGGGTGTGTGTGGTGTGGGTGTGGTGTGGTGTGGTGTGTGGTGTGTGTGTGTGTGTGTGTGGATGTGTGGGTGTGGGTGTGGGTGTGGGTGTGTGGGTGTGGTGTGTGTGTGGGTGTGTGGGTGTGTGGGTGTGTGTGTGTGGTGTGTGCGTGTCTGCGTGTGATCGTGTGCGTGTGCGTGTGTGCGTGTGTGCGTGTGTGCGTGTGTGCGTGTGCGTGTGTGCGTGTGTGCGTCCGTGAGTGTCGTGTGTGCGTCCGTGCGTGCGTGACGTGCGTGCGTGTGTGTGTGTGTGGGTGGGTGTGTGGGTGTGGGTGTGGTGTGTGTGTGTGCGTGTGTGTGGTGTGTGCGTGTGTGTGGATGTGTGGTGTATGGGTGTTGGGTGTGTGGTGTGTGGGTGTTGTGGTGTGGATGTGTGGTGTGTGGGTGTGTGGTGTGTGGGTATGTTCGTGTGTGCGTGCGTGCGTGCGTGTATGCGTGCGTCCGTGCGTGCGCGCGTGCTTGCGTGCGTGCGTGTGTGTGCGTGTGTACGACTTTACTTTCGGCGGCAATATCTCGACACCCTTTAATATAACTTCATTCAGATTGGACACAAAACCTAAATATCTAGATCTCTGCGACGTCTTGTATGGGGATCACGTTAAAAATAATACCATCTAAGTGACGTTACATAACGCGGTGAACGTAAATGGGACGGTTAAACGCGTTTGCCGTTGTACCAATATACAGTTTGTTCTAGTAATAAAATATACGGCAACTTCTACATCATAAAATGAAATATATTTAGTCTTTCTACAAAGAACTCGTCGTGAACGAAGGCGAACCATTACGAATACCCAAATAAAATGATCTGCTGTATAATATGCTGGAATTATCTAGACTGTTTGTATTTTGTGAAAGATTTAACTTCTACAGCTTGAAAACAGAAAATAAATAATTCTGTGTTTAAATAAATGTTTAGGTTTCTTAAGACATTACCATACCCAAAATACGAAATGAATTGTATGTATTAAAACACTCGTACATAAATCTACATAAACAGTGCATTGATATAACTTTATAAATAATATACATAAACGAAACCCTAAAATGTATTTGTATATCGACGTTTTGGGAACCGAAATAATTTTCTAGGGGCTCCCGGGATTTCACTGGGACTTTGCTTATCTAAACTTTGCAAGGCATGACCGATTTTAGGACGATATTTCCTTAAACGTATTGAAAAAAAAATTCTTGACATATTACAGTTTTTCTTAAGACTTATGGTATTAATTTAAATATTTTAGAAATAAATGCTCTAAGAGTGAATTTAAATTTTAAACTATAAGAATGGAAATATCAAAAGAAAATTGATAACATAATATCATTTTCGGGGAAAGCTCATGTAATCTTCATGCTTGAAGTAGTTAGAAATAATTATTACATAATAGGATAAAGCTATTCACAAAAGTTGTGACTGTTTTTGAGTGTGACATTTCAAGAGTAACGTTGTGCTTTTTGTGTTAAAAGTTTAGACAAGTTCTAAAACAATTATACGTAAATCTGACATATGAACTTTCACAACCTGTTTTCTTCTCACTGTTTCTGTTTATTCGACAAAAAGATTATGTTGAATTTTGCACAATTTAATAATATAGATCTATATGTGCGTACCATCTACATTTACATCTTCAGCAATAAGAATATATTGTCATTTTTAGACCTTTATCAAACCAAACTAAAGTACACAAATTAATCTAAGCTTCCCTTCTTTCTAATTCGAATAAAAATGTTAATAGGAATAATTAATAAAAGGGGTAGAATGAATTATTCTCACTACTTCTTAAATCATTTTATTGAATAAAATTAATTAAATTAAATTGCTTATATCATAAATAATAATCCTATTGTTTAGAGTCCAACGGTGCTACAAACGTTTTTAGGGGATTTGTTTGGGGGTTTGTTGTAATAAAATTCCGTTCTCTCGGAACTCATAACAAGAAAACTCTTCAACAAAGAGTTATTTTCGTAACACAACGAATTTATAATTAAGTCCTCCAAAATTTACATCTATATGCAAAAAAAATTCTTCGTTTTAGACCGACACCACTCTATTATTACCCCAAGTCCTCCATTCTACGCAAAACAAATGAGAAAAATTCTGCAAGTATACATTTCAGTCAGGTATTACCAAATGAAGTAGTGTGCTTTTATACTCGATTTCACAAAGATAAATTTGAGTAGATTTTGTAAAAGCTATGAACAAAGCTTCAACTTTGAATAAAGGTTTTATGTTTCGGTCTTATTATAAACCTAAATAGGTTTGTAGTTGAAGGATTTATGCGTATTTCATTTGCGAATTTAGCGTTAATAGTTCTGTTGCAGAAGCCTCTATTGTCATGTGAGGGTTGTTTTCACATTGTACTTCATTTGAAGTTTTGTCACAAATGTTAATGATGCCGTGAAATGAATACGAAATAATAAGGAATTTTTTTGCACAAAAACAAAGACTGTAAAAAGAAAATCGAAACGTTGACAGGGAAAAGAATATAAATTCTTAAACATCCGAAAACACGTATAAACCGCAAGATAAATCTAAATACCCACTGCAGGAATGACTAAGACTTAATAAGTTAAATGTCTTTAGGTATCGATTTCATCTTGATTTATGATAGTTCTAAGAATTATAAAAGTTTATTTTACAATTTGGTATCTACTATTGGTAATCTTTAATCAGAGTTTTTGGTTTTATCACAAACTCTAACCAGGCAGCAAGATTTTCATTTCTTTTTGAAAAACTAGCACTTCAAACTAATAGCACTTTTGTCTCTAAAATTCTTCATTGATTTTATAAAGCTACTAATAGAATGTATTTTAAGAAGTCTTACAATAAAAGAAAGTTCATTTATTATACAAATCCATTCAATTTAATTGCGCAGTTTTAGATAGTATTATTGAAAACTCGTAAATCTTTAGTTGTAATTTAAATTATCATTAACCTGCTCTCAAAACTTCTTCAACATTCCGTTATGTATTTTCTAACTTTTTAAAAGAGGGTTTATTTGAAGAACCATTAAATAACGTAAATACTTGATGCTAAATTTTTTTACCAAAATGGAGTAACTGCACACACTGCTTTAAGCACTTTTGTAACTAATCTTTTCAGTCATCATCAAATGATTTAAGAAACTCATGTATGCGTTAAATTCATAAAACCGTTAATTAAAATACGACTTAACTTCTCATAATATTCTCTATTACCAAGTTAAGAGTGCGACATGTTTCGAAAGCAGCTTTAATCATCAGTTACATAACAAAATAGTTTATAATATAATTATACGAAAATACTTTATAGTTAGAACAAAAGATAAGGACAACTTGCATCATGTAACAGAAATTAGAAGAATGTCTCAAAATAAAAATATTTCTTTAACAAGACAGAAGAGCTTTTAAACATATCAAACAAAATTATATTTTCCCTTGGTATTCTCTTCTGAAGAGGTATTTGCACGTCTAGTAAAACCTGGTTAGCAGGTACACTCGCCGAACACGGTCGTGGACGGTTGTCAGGCGCAAAATGGCTGAAATAATACTTTGTAACGGTATAAACGGGTGGTAGAACGGGATTACAGATAAAATTGGCCTTTTTGCCCCGACTAGCCAGCGTATGGGTGTAGGTCAGATGTTGAAAAATTTTGCACAACCAGAATAGTAAATCGTACGTAAGTCACAATAGGGGATGAAGACAAAATCAATTCGGTTAAGGGCGCCAGAATGTTTAGTAGTCAAAATAAGGGTCGTCGTGCCAAAATTACGAGTACATAGCGTGTCTAAACATACAAAAAACATACGCTTACCTATCCGCAATCAATCCCAGGTGTGCTGGACAGCAACGCAGCAAACCACCTGAAATAGGGCTTCAAAAGCACTACACGCTTGTCAAATAAAAGCGTGATAAACACTCAATAACGCTACGTTAATACACCTCAGTGTAATAATAAGGGATTAAATAATAATCAAAACGAAACAAAAAAATCTACAGAATGAACTCTAAACTGAATCAATACTCCACTAAAAATCAAATAAAACACTAAATATTAATAACGCTATTACTCAATAAAACAAAAAAAAACTAACCTCGTTACGTTAAAACTAAATTACCGGTAACTTGCAATTTGCAAAAAAAATTTTTATGTAACACAAAAGGGTTTTCACATAATTAAAACACATTTATAAAACCTAACAAAACTATAATAAAATAAATAAAAAAATAAGGATAAATATAAAAAAAATGCAAACATACGATAATGCGTATTAACAAAAAAAAAATACAAATGCTTAAAAGGCGACAGGATGTCTGATCAGAATGCTGCTATACGCCAGTCTAAATGGTGTAACCTATATATATATAATTCGTGGATAATATACCCACACTGCTACAGGGTCAATTGCCCATTAATACTAAAATAAATAACAAAGGGTGAAGGCGGAGCGTCAAACCACAATTCGTTACACTAAATAAATTTAAAACAACTTAATTTACCAAAAAAAAAAAAAAAAACGACCCCGCTTTCAAACCTTCGTCAACATACAAAAAATAATTCGAAACACACCAAAAAAATAAATCTTGAAAATCTTCAATAAAAAAACAATATTATGTTACCTTAAGGTCTAGAATTACACCTCTCCTGTGTTACAACAATGAAAGCGACCCAGGTGATCGGTTACTGCTATAACGGAAATGAAATCTTCCTGGTCTGGCAAAATGATGAATAAAATGTTGACTATTGTTCTATGATACACAAACGATTTCTTGATTTAAACTCGTTAAAATGTTACTGCGTTAATTAAAAATTTCTTTTAAAATAATAATAATTTAAGCGTTCAAAATTGCTTGATAACTTTTAGCTTTTAAATAATTTTCTTTATGTTACGAGTCCAAAAGGTTAATAACTTGTTTAGCAGACTTAATGCGAAAAAATATCCCTATATTTTTATTCAAGTACTAACAATCAGTCCCACATTCAATCTCTATGACTTAAAAATAACATACTCAATAATAATCTGAACAACTATACTTAAGCGTCTTTATGTCGCCAACATGACATCATACACATATAAACCTACACTATTTATTTAAATTACTTAATTTTTACAAAACTTTCCATTAAATCTTAATTAAATCAAACGAAATAAACCTTATTTACACTCATATACAACTATTTACAAATAAGCGTTAATCAGACTTCTATAAACGGGAAATAATAAGGAAAAACAACCTAAATTACGGAATAATAATTTCACAAACAAAAAAACTAAAGCTCACCATACACCTACCATCCCTAAAGGTCGCTACTCGTTAAACAAATTTACTATAAAACATAATTTGACAACAAAAAAAAAAAGTATGTATATACGGAATCTAACTAAGTGCATAAGACTACAAACAAAATTACCCAATACGTATACAGGGTGTTCAAAATACCCTGACAACTTTAAACATGATACACTTACCATAAAGTAAAGGATCGGTAAAAAAAAGTCTCAAAGCCCTACTGCACTCCAAATTTATCGATAAAAATCTTAGATTAGATGGTTAAACCTTGATTAATCACAGAAATCACGTGAACACGTACGCGCACTCCAACACACACATTCACACATACACACACGCACATGCACACGCACACGCACCAGTACACGCACACGCACACGCACACGACCGCGCACACGCACACGCACACGCACACGCACACGCACACGCACACGCACACGCACACGCACACCCACACCCACACCCACACACACACACACACACACACACACACACACACACACACACATTTTTCTTTATATATTCACATTAGTGAATAACAATAATTATAAAACTAAACAGTGATAAGAAATGGATGTAAATACAAGTGTCACTGGTATTGAAATTGAACAAAACGTTACTAATTTAAACAGTACGGAAAATGAAAACACACATAAAATTAACTCCTTTGCCAGCGCATTAAAGAAAGAATATATATTTCCCAAAAAGGAACAAGCGGTAATTTTAAACGCAACCGACGGCATTAAACGCGCAGAATATGTTACTGCAGTAGGCATACATATAGGACCTAATAATATTCGCTTTGCGTCGCGTCTTTCAAACAACAGAATATGCATTTATTTATCGTCCAAATTAATTGTAGATGTACTAACACAACCGATCATAGCAACATAACAATACAGGACAGGATAATAACCCTTAGAATGTTTCACCCTATGTACCACACTATTATATTGAAAAATTATTAAAGGAAAGAAATCTTAAAGTAGTGTCCCCAGTAACTTTTGTTGGCGTCGGAATGAAATCAAACGAATACAAACATGTGATGAGTTTCTTCATTGTCCTAGATGAAAAAGACGTTTTTTCTGAAACTATTCTGTTCGAGTTTGAAGAAGAAAAGCATAGAATTTTTCTAACCACGGATGAGCTACGTTGCTTTAAGTGCAAATCTGTAGGACACATATCATACAATTGTTCCAGAATAACTGACAATGCAAACTCTCCAACGGAAGTAGGCTTTCCACAAACAGAAACAGAAACAATTCTTAGTCATGAAATGAACGAGATACCCTTACATTCTGAGCGTGCGAACTCAAACGTGATTCCTGCACCATCAAAACATCCCGAAAGCAGTAGAGAAAAAAGGCTAGCTTCGGTTTCATCGTTTCACGGAACGAGTGATGATGATCAATCTTCCTTCCTATCCGGAAATATGGATCCACCAAGAACACGACAACCACAAAAGAAAAGCGAAAAGGTAAGTAAATCATGTGAACCAGATCCTCCTGAAGCATTAAATAGCATCAAAAGTTTCTTTTCAAATAAGTTAGCACCGCCTCTGAAATTTCAGGAATTTAAAGAAATGCTGGCTGAATGTAAAGGAAAGAACGATCCTCTGGCAGTTGTCGAAACATTTACATCAGATGTTACAAGACTAGTAGAGTTCATGAGACAAGTAATTCCATCGCTAAAACACCTAAATATAGCGGGACTATGCAGGAGGTTAGTCAGCAGGTTAAGCAAAAGTAATAAAGCTCCAAGTCAGACTCAGAAGCTGATGAAACCCTTACAACAAATCAAAATTCACAGTCTCAACTTTAAACACCAAAAGCATACGAAGTATGCGCAAATGGGCCACTTTCGCCGCTTTCACTGAAAAACACAATTGGATAGATCTTTTCTGGCTGCAAGAGACCAATGTCGATACCAATCCATGTCCCCTGAACCCAAATCCATACACATTTCTTATAAATCAACCCTCAACTCCACACACCGGTACAATTATAGCCTTCAAACCCTGTAAATATGCTTTGCAAAGTCATGAAATTCTGCATGAAGGACATTTACAAAAAGAAACACTTAATTATGATAAAGACACAATAGTCATTTGCAATATGTATTTACCGCACAATAAAGAAGAGGCTTTAAACACACCAAGTTTATTAAATCGGTCCTTACAATATGTATTTACCGCACAATCAAGAAGAGGCTTTAAACACACTAAGTGTGTTAAATCGGTCCTTACAATCTTGTCAACTGAATTACGTTTTCTTGGGAGGAGACTTTAATTGACTACTGGACAGTAAAACCGAGAGAAGATCCAAAGAAGATACTCAAACACTGTCGCAGCTTTTCAAAATATAATTACGAAATCTGATCTACAGGACTTCTACAGATCGAAGAACCCGAACACACCCGGATATACCTTCTATAAGCCAAGCTCCTGTTCGTGCATAGACAGGTTTTATTGCAGAAGGCAAATCTTAAATGAATTAGACAAAACGTCCATCTTACCTTCGTTTTCAGACCATATGTTACTCTCGTTCAGAACCTATGAGGGAGAAGACAACCATCCACCCTACTGGCGGTTGACAAAAACTTCATTGAGATCTTATCAGCCTTTATTGAGTCAAATGAAAAACAGATGATGAAGATAATATAACACTTTGGGAAAACCTCAAAACAAAAATGAAGGAAGTAACTACACAGCGCAAAGGTCCAATCACAAACTAAATATTCTAAAAACCTTAGAAAAACAACTAAACTCGAACGTTAAGGATGAAGAAATCTTTACTACTTTGGCTGAATTGAAAAGTACATACAACAACGAAGGTTATGAAGGGCTTGCAAGCATAAATTTTAAATAATTGCACAATGGCGTTCGACCAGCACTCAACATGATACAGAGTCACCTAATGTTTCAAACGATATAGTAAATAATGCAGAGAGGTTAACCAGTTTCATACAAAAAAAAATGAGAGATGCCTTCAAAGAAAATAAACTTACACCTCCAACTCTTCCTTGTTTTCCTCGTTTAAATGAAGCAGAAAAGGGAATTTTGTCGATTCATGAACTAACCTCAGCACTTTCTCAGCAAACATTGGAAAGTCCCCAGAAATATATAAAACTTTTTGGGACAAGCTCAAAGAACCGTATTTTCGAATGGTCAACGAGGCCAAAAAACAAGGGAAAATGCCGGAGTCAATCCGTAAATCAATATTTACCTTTGTATTCAAAAAAGGAGATCGAAATGAGTTTGACAGCTGGAGACCAGTCTCACTACTCTCGTTAGACTACAAAATATATTCAAAGGCATTGACACAAAGATTGAAGCAAGTTGCAAATAGTTTAATCAACACGGTCCAAACCCATTGCGTACCCAAAAGATCAATCCAAGATAATCTCCATCTTCATCGAAGTGTAATGGACTATGCCAGTAGTGAATCAAAACAATTGTCAGTTATATCCCTCGATCAAGGGAAAGCCTTTGACTGAGTAAACGATAAATATTTGTTTCAAATGCTAGAAAATTTCGGATTTGGTCCTAAATTTATAAGAGCCATTAAGTTACTGTACATTGACGCTATAGCAGTTGCTCGAGTGAAAAATAATCTAATTAAAGGCATCTCGCTGGAACGTGGAATATGGCAAGGTTGTCCAATATCAGGACTTCTATTTGTGCTGTCCATAGAACCCCTCCTTCAAAACCTGAGAAACGAACTAAGCGGTATAAGTGTTCCAAACATCTATAAAGATGTAGTGTTATCAGCGTATGCAGACGACTTAACGATATTTGCCACTCAAGAGAGCGATTTTCATAAAATACAAAACCTATATCAAGCGTATGCTGCATATTCTGCGCAACCCTTAATATGGACAAACTCAAGGCTTCTAGACAGGAGCCTGGAAGGACAGAAACGATGCCCCACTCAACTGTAAATGGTCAAACAAGTCAATTAATATCTTAGGGGTAAGGTTTTCACTAGATAATAGAAAAGTACCGAGAGAACAAGTTGAGACACTCAAAGAGAAGCTAATGGAAACATGCAAAAGATGGAGACGTTTATTCCTACACCTATCATATCGAGGGTGAGTAGCGCTAACAAACAGTTCGATAGCATCTAGATTATGGCATCAACTCCAAGTTCTGCCTTTCAGTGATGAAGACCTAAGCGCGCTGCAAAACGTACTAGTAAATGCGTTCTGGAGCGGCAGAAAGCACGGGGTCAAAACAAAACATTTATGCCTTCCAGTATCCATGGGTGGGCTAGGAATGGTTAACTTAAAAGTATAACAACTTTTTCGTACAATACTAGCAACCAAATATCTTACAGCAAATGAAGAATCTCACTGGAAAAGCTTCTTTGAGCATGATCTAAGGAAACATAGGGGACACAACTATCCGTGGGAGAATTTCTTCCTCGACAAGGAAGCATACAGTTGTAGACACTTGAGTACAATGCCAAAGCAGGTATTACAAATTTGCTCTGTCTTAATTCTAAGAACAACAAGCTTTCCGCAAACAGTACTCGATGTTCTGGAGAATTCCTTCAACAAACAATGTTTTTTTAAAAGAATTACACCTATCTTCGTTATGGAAGCAAATTGGTTGTCCATACGTAGCAGACATAGTAAACATATAAACAAGAACACTAGAATTAACACAAAAACAAGAACCAGAAGAAAATAAAACGTTGTTAAACCATTTTATAAACCAAAAGTATGCACTCCAACTGAAACTGCACGATCCGGACAGAAAATCTATTGGATTCAGTATTAATATACATGGGCACTGTATAGATTTAGAGACCAAACAAAAAAAAAGGTGATTGTCTTTTTGTTAAATAAGCACTACGATATAAGAAACAGACTATAAGACGAAATTTTCTTAAACAAATGTGGATTCACGGAAGAGACCACATGCAGATGGTGTAAGGAAAATGCAACCACAATGCACATTATAAAGAAGTGCGACAATGTAAGAGAAATATGGGAGACAGTAAAACTACATTTCTTACAACTAACGGGAAGGAGATTGCTCACGATCGATATAACGTCGGATGTGAGCCAAAGTACCCAAAACCAGAAACTTGCTAACTTCATAGTGAATATGGCAAAAGTGACTATATACTATATATATATATATATATATATATATATATATATATATATATATATATATCCTGCAAGAAAAGGAACAGAAAATTATAGAAATCACCAAAGAATACTTCGTTAAAAGAATGAAATCCCGAATAACCAAGGAGTATATATGGTTCAAGCCTATGAATAACTTAGAAGAACGAAGAACTATCCTTTAATTTTTAACTGATTGATGTAGCTTTCATACATTACCATAAGCGATGTAAGTGGCATATCTTTTAATTCATTTTTAACTTGTGTGTAAAAAGAACCAAACTGTAATTTTGTTGCTGTATTTTAATAAACGTTAAAAAAACACACACACACACCCCCAACACACACACACACACACACACACACACACATACATCCCATCCCAGCCCATCCCAACTCATCCCATCCCATCCCATCCCATCCCATCCCATCTCATCCCATCCCATCCCATCCCATCCCATCCCATCCCATCCCATCCCATCCCATCCATCCCATCCCATCCCATCCCATCCCATCCCATCCCATCCCATCCCATCCCATCCCATCCCATCCCATCCCATCCCATCCCATCTCGTCCCGTCTCGTCCCGTCACGTCCCGTCACGTCCCGTCCCGTCACGTCCCGTCCCATCCGTCCCATCCCATCCCACCCCATCCCATCCCATCCCATCCCATCCCATCCCATCCCATCCCATGCCATCCCATGCCATCCCATCCCATCCCATCCCATCCCATCCCATCCCATGTGTTAAAATGATTAGATCTCTCATTTCCTAAGGTTACGTGTATTCTTCTCGAAACACTGATTTTCATGTTTTGATGTTGGTTAAAAAATATATACCTAAAAATGCAAATATCTTAGAAACTGTTCAAGTTATCGAATTAGACTAAGTATACGTTTTTTATCTGAAGAACTGCAAGGTTTCGTATTTTAATAAAAAAATTCGATTTACCCCATTGACCTTCTACGCCACTGTGCTTAAAAAACCTATTAATAAGCTAAAACTAATGTACTTCATATGCAGTTCTATTGTACCATGAATAAGAAAAATACCTTTTTTTCGTTTTGGAGTTGTTTTAGGTAACTTTGATACACTGTATCCCGGAAACAAAGCACTATTGAACTTAAGTTTGTATTAAAGCTTTTTCGTTGAAATAATTAGATCTATCATTTCCTGAAGTTACGTGTATTCTTTCCGACACACCCTGTATATCAGTCCAATATGCTGGCACATATGCAACGTGATATGGCCGTTCGGAATATACGTCCAATGTCGTCGCCAGATCTTCAAAAATCAAAAACCTATCCAAGTTTGCCTTTGTAAGGATTAAAATAATTCTTTTAGCTGAATATTTCATGTACGCAACAAACTACTTTTAATTTATTCACGAATATTAATATTAAACTAATAATTTCTATTTTTTCAGAGTGTAGAGCTGCTTGGTTAAATTAAAA
Source organism: Vesta saturnalis (assembly GCA_036346205.1). Lineage (NCBI taxonomy): Eukaryota > Metazoa > Arthropoda > Insecta > Coleoptera > Lampyridae > Vesta > Vesta saturnalis. The sequence goes on along the minus strand of JARFJB010000218.1, from coordinate 11,047,719 downwards.
GCTTGGAAGTTGTGAATAGCAAGGTAAGTGTTTTGACCTTTTACTTTTTAGGCTCTTCTATATTTTTAATCATCATAATTGTGAAGACGTCTTATTTTTCAACTACCTTTAGATGTTATTTGTGTTAAAAGACCTATCAATTTCTTATAAATCACATACACATTAAGTCCTTTTACTTTAACGTAGCGTTATTTGTTCAAATGAAAAATGGAACTATTAAAATACACGTATATGAGTAATCTCATACCGGACAAAGTCACAATACGTTTCCTTCATGATAACGACATGAATAAATAGAGTTTGGGTTAAAGTTTAAAGCTAGGGTGACTCCTTCTCGTTTACAATATCATTTGCAACATATTACCACATATAAATAGTGGGTGTTGGGTAAAAAGGATATTATACATTGTTCATACAAATTCTAAATTTAAAATTAATTTCATACATTATTTTTATTCTCTTAGCTAACGTTTACACACTTAACTGTAATATCTTCTGAATGTTTTTAAAGGGTGTACTCGTATTGCCTGGGCAATATATACTACCTACCCATTTCGAGCTTCCGGTTCTATCTCATGTAAAACTAGACAAGTTGAAATGAATCTTTTGGTTATTTGAGTATTTCTCAACTTAATACAGAATTTACTTCTTTTAAAGTTATTCAGATCCCTCTTTTGAAAGTCAATTGAAACTAGGTTTCAATCGATCGCTTCTAATTTATTTTTATGTACATTGCAAGTAATTTCTAAATCTATTCAATGTCCTTTGAATTTTAAACTTTAAAATCATTAGTCTCTATCTAATGGGCAATTGTACGAAATTGACCTACTGTATTTTTAATTTATACAAGGTAAGTCACGTTTTAAGCTTCTTTATATCCATATTTACATCTATAGGTGTGGTAGCAACCTAACTCAACTAAAAGTCACCTTATACATACAGTGTTACGTGCAAATCTCCAGGCTAAGTGATAGCATCGAAGATAATCTAGGGTCTTGTTGTAGTTCAGTCACAGTGGAGGTGGTGCAGGTTCTTAACAATGATGAAGGTGGAGATAAGAGTTAGAAGCAAAGAAGGCGCCAGCTAGAAGTAATAAAAAGCAGCCTTAAATGGAAAGCAACAACCATTTTCCTAGCTAAGCAACAAATGTAATTAGTAAGATCAGGACAGTACCTAAAAGAAACACTAGGAGTCGAAACGAAAAATTTAATATATTCTTACTATTCTTAAAAAGTAAATTAGGTGATGAAGCATCTTCAAAATTTAGAAGTGAAACTAATGTTCTTTAAGCTAACAGTAATGTAATAAATTGAGAAATTGAGAAATGTCAATACTTATGTAAAAAAAGTATTAATTCGGTTTGTAATAAGGTTAATTGTGTCTATTAGCACAGCATTCCAAGTGTATAGGCCACCAATAATGCGCATATGCATTTTACAACAACCAAAGATTTTTAAGTATGACAGTCTATAATCCATTACCATGTCTAAACCGCTTACAACAAGCTAATAAATTAATAAGTAATAATAAAACAATTTTAAGACAGCAAGGTTGAATGCATTCACCCGAGCAAAGATCTTGCACATGCAAAGTTAACCTTGTATGAAAGTACATTATGAAGGTAATTAATTGTATAAGTGAGTACATATATCGTTGTGAATTAAATAACATAAATTTTAGTACCAAGGAAATAATTACATTAACATAGATTTTGATTGCACTTGAAATAGTTAAGCATTAAAAGTAAAAGTAGTCATAAAAGCATAGATATAAATGTTCACTTACTTTTGGCCCTTCAAATGTTTTATATTGATTATAAATCACATATATAAAGGCAAAAAATGATATCGGTAGATAGAATAAGATATGTTAGCATCATACCAATTCCATCAAATGTAAAATTTTAAAAAATCATACAGGTCGGCAGTAACTGTAGTTATAGAATTGTGTTTATGATTATCGACCCAACGACAACTACCTTTTACTGTGATAAAATTATATTATATTATTTCCGAAAATAAGTTCGATGCGAATTATTTGTCGAGTTTCGAAACCCAAAGTTAGCTTAAAATCCCTAAAATAGATGCATAAGGGCTAGCAAAACTTAATTCCTAGAGATTAGTTGGCACTTATTAAAGTTTACTCGTAGACCAAATAGATAAGACGAACTTTCACTACTCGGAAGGAATGTTTTTCCTACTAAATATATTGAAGATAGCTCTTAAGTTATGTTTATGGCTTTTTATCTTTGACAAAAGTGTTTAAAGCGTACGATACAATTAACTACAAAGAATTACGTCACCTTAAGAGGAATAAATATTAAACCGACATAAATCGATTGTTTAATTAAAATCCAGAAAAAATTCCTCAGTAATTAAAATGTCACCATCTTAAACCAAATTTATAAAAAAGGTTAAGTTTGAATTTTGTACCGGTTATTACCAACTGCAATAACATTTATGTTAAATGTTAAATACGGGTAACCATCAAACATTTCAATAAAAGGAATTTAGTTAATTCAGAAAAGTAATATATTTAAGGAGGTTCTTAATGATGATATTAAACAAACTGATTTTAACAGCTATTAAACTGACCTTATGTTGCAACATAAGCGACCAATGTATCCCCATTAAAAAAGATACGGTTGTGCTTATCAGAGTGGTAAGGTATTATATACAAATCAATAACCAAAAACGATAAAACAGCTAAATGAATAAAAACAGATATTAGTAAACTAATAAAAGTGTACGTTTTGTAATTAGGTGGAGTATTTATAACGCATTTCGAAATAAACGGTTAATACTCCTGTTCGTTATGCAACCGGTGATATTTGGTTACGTAATTTTTTTCTATCGGGAAATATGGTTTAAAAACAAGATTGAGTTACATCTACGTACGCACTACTGCATAACGCATTGCATTACAGATAACTTTTTGATCTGCTGCAGAGGTGAGATTTGTGTTATTGGTCTTAAATTTTACTTTGATGTTAATTTAACTTATGTTTTACTAAAGGTAAAAGTACGTTGAGTGTTTCAATATGTTTAGTTAGACATTTTTACCTTCTTGTGCGCGAAGTACTATAATCATAGCATTATTGTCGTGATAAAAGTCGATTTCGGGTTTTTAACACGTGTGTACCTGATGCGTACGTGCGTGCGTGCGTGCGTGCGTGTGTGTGTGTGTGTGTGTGTGTGTGTGTGTGTGTGTGTGGGTGTATGTCTGTGTGGGTAGATGTTTGGGTCCATGGGTGCTTGCGTGTTTATATGCGTGCATGCAGGTTACGTGTGCGGGTAAGTGTAAGTGTGCGTGGGTGACTGCGGGCGCATGCATGCGTTTGTGCGCGCGCGCGTTTGTGTATGTGTGTTGTGAGTGCGTATATGCGTGCGTGTGTAACGATTTCTTGGGTTATTTTTGAATTATCTCGGTATTATCACATTTTGGTTAAAATCCAAAAGTAGGCATTTTATAAGAAGCAATGTATATTAAATTTTGTGAATATTTTGAAACTCTCAATGAATCCACTAAATATAATCTAATATTAGATAAGTCTTTTTGGTAAAAGTTTTCTGTAAGGTAATAACTAAGCTCTAAAAGGTTAAAAAGTCTCTAAAATAACTTTTGCACATATCGATAAATCTCTTAAGTTTTGATATTTGACAAATGAAGATGAAACGTCGACATTTGATTAATATCAATTTAATTGAAGCTGGGTATTTTCTGTTAAAGTGACCAAAAGGTTTATGTAATATTTGTTTTTTTTTCAATACAAAACTTTGCATACGGGTATGTTCAATTGATTACATGTGTCGTGTACATTTAAATGTAAGATGAAATTCATATCATATAAAAGTAGCTTATACCTCATGATTTCCTTTGGCCCTTGTTTTTTAATACATCACACGCACAGGCATAAGACACTTTTGCGCTGGCCACACTAGATTTATTTAGTATGACTTAGCGTTAATGTACAAATAATTAATATACTTTCGTAAAAGATTAAATGTCTAAGAAAATTTAAAACAAGAAAAACGTGGTGGTTATGTTGGAAGTTAACCTTAATAATTGGGAAGAGCAACGTCAAGATGTTACTGCATTCGCCAAAATTCGGGGGCAATCGGTAATAACCTCGTTACTGCCATGTTTTTTAAATGTTTGTGTATTTCTAGGTTTTCGTAATTAATAAGATTTCTGTATCTGTCTGAGCTGTATAGAACGTCTACATCAGTATTGTGATTAAAATTATGTTTTGACTCTAGAATGTGTGTAGCAAAGTTAGATTTATTGTTGGGTACGTTGTTAGTTTTTATAGCTCTTACGTGTTCACTCACCCTCACATTACGGTTAGTCATGCCTATGTATCTAGCGTTACAATCCTGGCATTTCAATCTATACACCCCTGATTTATCTATTTTTTGTATGGTGTCTTTATTGTTACCGATTGCATTTGTAAGGTTGTTAGCTACTTTTTGAGAAATATTGTATTGGCAGGTTTTAAATACTGTGTGGATTGATTCAGAAATATTGTTAAGGTATGGTATAGAGCCTAAATATGTGACATCGTCTGCTTCTATGAGTATTAAACCGGTGCTACTCAATATTGATAATTTTTTTTGTTTTTTTGTTAGTATTTTGTTTACAATTTTTTCCCCATAACCATTGCTCTTGGCAACGTTTTTGATAGTGTCCAGTTCTTTCTCAAATTTATCTAATGGCATAGGTATGGTTAGTAATCTATTAATCATTGAACTTATGGCTGCTAACTTATGTTGGTAGGCGTTATTACTATCCAACGGTAATATATTGTCCGTGTGAGTTGGCTTACGGTAGACCTCGAAACTAAATTTATTATCTATTACATTTAACTTAATGTCTAGAAAAGGCAAGGTATTATTTTCCGCATGTTCAGCAGTGAACTTTATGTTATGGTGCCACTCGTTTATTTGTGAATGGAATATTTGTAACTCTTCCTGACTTCCGGTAAAAAGGCATATAATATCATATACATATCTGTACCAAATCTTAACATAATTTTGGATGAAGTGATTACCATTCAAATAGTTGGTTTCAATGTGATTAAGGAAGATTTCACTCAACAGGGGGGATAAACAATCTCCCATGTTTAAGCCTAAGTTTTGTTTATAAATTTTGTTGTTAAATTGAAAGAAGTTTTGGTCAATACAAATGTTAACTAATATGTTAAAATCTTCCGCCTCTTTATCATTAAGTTCGCTGTTAAACAAGGCGTTATTAACCAATTCTTTAACTACATCAACAGGCACATTGGGAGATAGGTTAACTACATCAAAACTAATTAACTTACAATCCTCTGGGACATGTATGTCCTTGATTTTATTTATCAGATCAAGTGAGTTTTTTATACTAAATTCTGATTCAAATCCAGTTATATCCCTATAAGGCCTATTAAGAAACCTAGCTAACAAGTAAGTGGGGGAGTTTATTTGTGAAATTACAGGTGTAAGTGGTATGTTACAAAATATTTTACTGTCTGACTTATGGATTCTAGGCACGCAATACATTCGAGGAACCTTCGGTTTCTTGACTATTAAATTGTTAGGTTTAACATACTTGTTAAGGGTGTTAGAGCAACTTTTTATATTGTCTCTTACTAATCTAGCATAGTTATCAGTAGGGTTAACATTAACTGATTCATAATTCTGTTCTCTAATGTATTGCTCAACCTTATTTATATAGTCATCTTGATTAAAAATAATATTGCAGTTGCCTTTATCTACTTTTAATCAGGATAAACTATTATCTTTAAATTTATGTTCTATGTTCCTCAGTAAGTGAGTTTTTATATTTCGTAGTGTACCTTTTTGTAACGTGAGTTGGCCACTGTTCAATCGATCATAGGCCCTCTGAATGACTTTGTTAATTTTGGGAACCAACATGTCATTGGGGTGTTTTATCTTACCTATGATTGATTGTGTTTGTACCACTAAGTTTTGTAATTTATTAACATTAATAAATTTAATCAAGATGACTATATAAATAAGGTTGAGCAGTACATTAGAGAACAGAATTATGAATCAGTTAATGTTAACCCTACTGATAACTATGCTAGATTAGTAAGAGATAATATAAAAAGTTGCTCTAACACCCTTAACAAGTTATGTTAAACCTAACAATTTAATAGTCAAGAACCCGAAGGTTCCTCTAATGTACTGCCTGCCTAAATTCCATAAGTCAGACGGTAAAATGTTTTGTAACATACCACTTAGACATGTAATTTCACAAATAAACTCCCCCACATACTTGTTAGCTAGGTTTCTTATTAGAACTTATAGGGATATAACTGGATTTGAATCAGAATTTAGTATAAAAAACTCACTTGATCTGATAAATAAAATCAAGGACATACATGTCTCAGAGGATTGTAAGTTAACTAGTTTTGATGTAGTTAACCTATTTCCCAATGTGCCTGTTGATGTAGTTACAGAATTGGTTAATAACGCTTTATTTAACAGTGAACTTAATGATAAAGAGGCGGAAGATTTTAACATATTATTTAACATTTGTATTCTTTTAATTTAACAACAAAATTTACAAACAAAACTTAGGCCTAAACATGGGAGATTGTTTATCCCCCCTGTAGAGTGAAATCTTCCTTAATCACATTGAAACCACCTATTTGAATGGTAACCACTTCTTCCAAAAATACGTTAAGATTTGGTACAGATATGTAGATGCTATTATATGCCTTTTTACCGGAAGTCAGGAATAGTTACAAATATTCTATTCACAAATAAACCAGTGGCACCATAACATAAAGTTCACTGTTGAACATGCGTAAAATAACACCTTACCTTTTCTAGACATTAAGTTAAATGTAATAGATAATACTCACACGGACAATATATTACCGTTCAATAGTAATAACCCCAACCAACATAAGTTAGCAGCCATAAACTCAATGATTAATAGATTACTAACCACACCTATGCCATTAGACAAATTTGAGAAAGAACTGGACACTATCAAAAACGTTGCCGAGAGCAATGGTTATGGGGAAAAATTGTAAACAAAATACTAACAAAAAAACAAAAAAAATTATCAATATTGAGTAGTACCGGTTTTTAATACCCATAGAAGCAGATGCTGTCACATATTTAGACTCTATACCATACCTTAACAATATTTCTGAATCAATCCACACAGTATTTAAAACCTGCCAATACAATATTGCTCAAAAAGTAGCTAACAACCTTACCAATGCAATCGGCAGCAATAAAAACACCATACAAAAAATAGATAAATCATGGGTGCATAGATTGAAATGCCAGGATTGTAACGCTAGATACATAGGCATGACTAGCTGTAATGTGAGGGTGAGGGTGAGTGAACACGTAAGAGCTATAAAAACTAACAACGTACCCAACAATAAATCTAACTTTGCTACACACATTCTAGAGTCAAAACATAATTTTAATCACAATACTGACGTAGACGTTCTGTACACAAACATTTAAAAAACATGGCAGTATCAGTGTTGATCGAGGTTATTACCGATGGCCTCCAATTTTGGCCAATGCAGTACTATCTTGATGTTGCTCTTTCAAATTATTAAGGTTAACTTCCAAGACAACCACCACGTTTTTCTTCTTTTAAATTTTCTTAGACTTTTAATCTTTTACGAAAGTATGTTAATTATTTGTACATTAACGCTATCTGTGTGAGGTGGTTTATTGTCCACAAATAATTATTGAGGTATTTCTAGGTGGTATTAGATAAGTTACATGTTGTGTAAGTTATTGTGTTTTTTTTTAGCATTTAAGCTTTGATAATGGTCTTCCTTTTGTATTAGACCGAAACATATGTCAGCATCAACATTCTTAGTGAATAAAGTGGATGAGAGACTAAGGGTTTATTTATATCCTTAAGGTTTCTAAGTAGAACACCGGCACCTTCCGCCATCTTGGATTTTGACGTCACAAGACCGCCCACGTGGGAGACCGGATTTTCCACCCTTATTTTTACTCGCTTACGTGTAGGACGTGTTTTTCACCCCTATTTTTTGCACATCCACGTGTGAGACTGCATTTTCAACCTTTATTTTTATATACCCTCATGTGAGAGCGCATTTTCCACCCCTATTTTTGCACATCCACGTGTGAGACCGGATTTTCAACCCTTATTTTTACTCGCTTACGTGTAGGACGTGTTATTTTCATCCCTATTTTTGCACATCCACGTGTGAGACCGTATTTTCAACCCCTGCTGGAAATTTTATCCCTAATTATTTTTTATACGTGTACGAGTGAGACAGGATTTTCCACCCTTATTTTTACACATCCACGCGCGACACTGTGTTTTCCACCCTTATTTTTACACGGTTACGTGTAGGATTTTTCACCCCTATTTTTACACATCCACGTGTGAGGCCGTGTTTTCAACCCTAATTATATCGCATACGTGAAGGACTGTATTACCCTTATTTTTATGATTTCTTTTGGGGTTAATCCTTATGGTTGTATTAAGGACCTTTTGACACCTAGGACTTTTGCTAACGCGAGGACAGGGGTGGGGGCTGGTCATGGCTTGTATTTAGGGGGTGGGGTTGTATGTAGAGCTAGGACTGGAACTTAGGGCTGGTCTAAGGATAAGTCTTAGAGCTTGGTCTTGGTGGCGGAGCTAGGGTTGGAGTCAGGTCTTGGTGGTGGAACTAGGGTTTAGAACTGTATTTAGGGGTGGGGCTGTATGTAGAGCTGAGGATAAGTCTTAGGGTTATTTCTGATAGTATTAAGGTCCTTCTGATAGTTTAGCCCCGGAGGCTGGGCAGACACATACGCATACAATAATTGCATAATTAATAAGATATTATTATTTAGTCTATTGCTTTTAAAAGGGTTAAATGCTATTGGAGAAAACGTTTCTAATAAGGAGATGAGATAGCATCTGTGTTAAGGATTGATCTTGCGTGGGGGAATTTGAATGACAGTAAAATTTAATTATAGAACACTTATTTTTATAGTCATAATTAAAAAAAAATCCTCAGTGAACTATAAAAAATTACTGACACTCCTAATGAAACAATTTTTTTTATTAAGTTAATTAATCACATTAACAGTTTGTGTTTTCTAAAACGCATATTAAAAACATAGTTTACCTGCATTGAAATAATATCCATCCGTCCGCTAAGAATGTTGTACGCCTTAATATTTTTTAAAGAAACTTAATGCTTGTGTTTTATAACTGTAATTAAAAATCTGTAAATAAATAAAAGGGTTAACACCACACTTACCAGATCTGTACTTAAAGAACGTTTTCGAGGCATTGATTTACGAGTGAAGTTACTGTTTTGTGTTGCATGTCAAACTAAAGAACAACTTTCTAGATTGTGTAAAAACCACCTATAATTAGAGTATAAAATATACAATCTTATCATCTTTATTGCATTTATAAAAAACCATATTAAGTGTTTGGAATGTTTAAAATTCCATAACATTTTGTAGTAAGAAATCACTGTTCACGTTTACTTTTAACTAATTACCGTGTAATTATATAACTTTTGTTTAATTTAATAGTCTAAAAACCAATATAAATGATTAATATAATTTCTAAAAAATATTATTAGAGTTGATACGCCGTTTTATTTCAAGTAATTGTTTTCAATATATATAAAATGTGTAAGTGGACCTGTATTATTTGTTGTAACCTTCTACTTACATAAATTAATTACACGAATTAATAACGACCTCCACTAGTTTATAACACAATCGCTATGTAGCGTGTTTTTTATTTACATCCGTACTTCTATAAACTATTAATGCTCCATTTTAATAGGGTGATCAACTATCTGAAAAAGGTTTACTGTTAAAGTATACGATGAAGATCGTTTGAAGCAAATCCTGTATTATTCTTATATACGAATGATATTTCAAAAAGTACTAGTATAATTAACATGAAGGTTTATAAATCTACATCCAGACAAGGAATCAGTTTTAAACACAAAGAATTTATCTGTAAGGGGCAGACAATGCTATTACATAAGACGTTTTTACAAAAAACGTGGTTATTCCACATTGAGAAAATTGTTAGTCATGAGAAACAAGCTGGTCTTGAAGTTAGCCTTGAAGTTAGCTAGTCATAGGTTTTGAAGGTTATCTTGAAGTTAGCCTTGCGAGCAACTTTATAAAAATGTACACCTGAGTTTAAGTTGACGTATATTGGTTTATGAATATTTTATTATTCTAAGAAAAATGTTATTAAAAATGTTTTCTATTAATTAACCTTTGTAGACTATATGTTTTATCTATATGCGAAATTTTATTTCACAACAGCATACTCATTCTACCTTGAGAAAATTGTTAACCTAGAGAAACAAGTAGGTTTGAAACTCAAACAACCCTCTGTTACCACTCTCGTCAATGTAGATAGAGGTCCAATGCTGGTCTGGTTTGTCTGCAGGGTCCGTGTTTACGATAATCGCACTCGGTCGAGGTGCGTGTCTGGGTAGTTGATTAGAAGCACATACAAGTCGAAAACACATTCTTATTGTGGCTGGGGTCGATTTCAAGCATCTCAACACTTCTGCTGCATACATCTTTGTGGATTTTTTATCAGATGGGATTAATAGCAATGTCAATTAAACGTTTTAAAAAATTTCTAATTTGAAAATAAGAGTGACGTAATCTAATTTTATTTGAAATTTCATGGAGAGTATCATCATCATCGAGATTTTGAGATACTACCATCTCATCGTCTTCACTTTGAACGATTATAAAAGCAAGCTAATAACCCTAATAGTTTATCAGACATTATTACATGAACATGAGGTTAGTCCTAAATTAAATGGTTTCAACGCTGCTCTGGGAATGCTGTACACACTTAAAACCTTTAAGTCTGTTCACCGAAGTTGTACCGTATTCACTTTCTTCAATTTTTTATCTGCACTCTGTTTCGAAGCTGTAATACGTTTTTCTAATACATAAACAGAATCTTCAATACTGTGATACGTGTAGCAGCAAAACACATGAGCTAGTTAGTTTCACCTCTATATTACTTTACATGCAAGCCTGATCTTATCATAAATAAATACATCTATCAAAAAAAAAGCTGATTAAACATAACTCCACGGCCAGGTATAGCAAGCAACGCTTCCAATTATAGCTCTTAGTCAACACAATAGGGCCTACAACTACATACAATCGACTAGCACTGCTTTAGCACGAGGATCAAACAAAAAAACACGCACGCACGCACGCACGCAAGCTCGCACGTACGCTCGCACGTACGCACGCACTTGCGAACGCTCGTACGTACGCACGCACGCTCGCACGTTCGCACGCCCGTACGTACGCTCGCACGCACGCACGTATGCGCACACACACACACACACACACACACACACACACACACAAAGAGAAAATAATTGATAACAAATTCAACTCATGACACCTTTATCAGTTTTTGCTGGGACATTTTAAGAAATTATTTCGAAATGTTCTCTAAAAAGCACCGAAACAAATTGTAAGATTTTTTCAAATGGCACATCTTGTGTACTGTTACATTTTTGGATTCCTCTATAAATGTACTTTGCTAATAGTTTTATTGACTTATTGATAAGGGTTTTGAGGTTATAGACTAAAAAGGGTATTTTAAAAAAAATAGGGCCCACTTAAATAGTGGGGTTTTTACAAAGTGACACATTTTGGAATATACGCTTTTAGTACATCCTTTAGTAAAGAATAACGTTTTTAAATTTTAACTTAAAAGAACTGAGTGCCATACATAATGTACCATAATGTAATCCGAATCATCATGTTTTCAAACAAGCATAACTACTCCTTTTTTAATGAAATTACCCAATTATAGTGTTAGAAAAATTAGTAAAAGTTTAAATATTAAAAGGTCATCTGTTAATTAGTGTTTAAACACTAATTTAAATACTAAATTTAAGTTCCACCCGTAACACATCAAAAATTGGTTGAAGATGATTATGTATTTTATGCGAATGATCTGAAAATAAGATTAGAGAAATGGTGATTACTTACTGAAGAATCTACATTCCAACGAAATGGCTTTGTGAATCGTCATAATTTTCATTATTACGACAGCCAAGATCCGAAAATTGTTTGTTTTTCAAACTATCAACATCAATATTACTATGACTACGAAAACGAGTACATTGATGTGCAAGATTATGAAGATATGGTAAGGGGTGCAAGAATACGTGTGCAGGATGTACACGTCCCCAAGAATGTATCGCCAGCCACTTTGTCTGATTGTCACCCAGAAACCTCGTGTAAGAGAAAATATCGACTGACAACGATTGAGCTTAGAAAATTTAATGGTGAACTGAGTGAGTCAGTCGGTGGCATAATTTGAAAAAATCCACCTTGATGACTTAGAGGAATTTGACCATTACTTGATTCAGTTCATCTTCAAAGAGCGATGTTGGGTATTTCTAATCTAAAGGTTGGTAGTAACTTGTTAGCTACGTATGATGATCTTGAGACACAATTGAGAGCACTTGACTCATTGAAAATAGTATCAGACAAAAATACATCTATGGTCCCTCATATTGAAGCTGGTCTGCCTACAGATATCCTACGTGTGTGGCAGAGAAGTTTCCGCAGTCTGGGTACGATGAAGATAAAACGGTGAAAGCCGGGGAAAGTTTGTCGGATTTATTTAAAGTTCCTACGGCGTGAAATTAAAGGTGAGGAGCGTATATAGTTGATAGTTGATAGTTGACAGACAGGGGAAGAGAAGGGCTCTTCTAGAAAGGGTTACTTGCGAGATGAGTCATTCGGAGTGTTTGTTATGATAAAAATAATCACAGCAGCCAATATTGTACCCAGTCAGTGTTGATGTCGTTTGAGGAAAGAAATAAGTTAGCTGCTGACTCAAAAGTGTGTTTTAGATGTTTGAAAAAGAGTTATGCAAGTGCTATGTATTTTTCTTTGGTTAAATGTCTGATACGTGCCAAGAAACACACCCTGTAATGTGTGAACAGGGGCGTCCAGTAGAAAAAAAGAAAAATCGTTTGGACGAATATCAGTCAGGTCCAATGATCAAGGAGCCTACGACACTGTTTACCACAAATGTGGGTAATATAGCAGTGGGGTTAGTTCGTATGAAGACAACCATAGTTTTTTTTTTGTTTATGATTGTGGACCTGAATAGGCTAAATTTGGCCTATCGTACTGAAGCACTCAGGAACACTTAGGAGGATGGATAGAGGGATAATGAATTGCCAATAGATGCCTATGAACAGCTACCTTAAATTTTCTCATATCATAAGTGAGAGGAAAGCAGGAACTAGGGAGATCATTCCAGAGTTTAGAAGTCGTGTAGAGAAATGTGGATTGCGTTTGGTACGACAAGTAGAGATTTGTACTGCATACTGATGATGTGAATGAGCGAACCGAGTGTTTCTCGCAAAGATAGCCCGAGATTGTATCAAAGAATATAATTCAGCAGCACAATAGCCGTAGTAATAACGATAATACAAAGAAAGAACTGAAACCATCGTTCTATGCTGACGGGACTGTATGTGAGAAGTTAAGGACGGGTCATTTATAAGCCTAATCGCTCTCTTTGAATACGATCAACGATATCGAGAGCGTATTGGGGAGCACTAACCCAGATGAGGCCGAATTTGGGCCTTATACAGCAGAAGGAGTTGTCGAGAGGTAAAGTACTGCTTAGATCTGAATAAAAAGCCTATTTTACGAGCAGCTGTTTTGGTGGCTGACAAAAGATGGTCAACCCATGCGAGATTTGAAGATACAGTCTTACCCAACATAGTACAAATAAAAGGTGAAAAGAGAAATATTGATGTGAAGCTTCTTTTTCACGAGGGCAGTAACCGATCATACATTAAAACTGCTGTAACAAAAAACATGAATTGTCCAGTAGTGGAGGAGTTTGACATGTGTACCACTACATTTGGCGGTCGAACCAGTGCTGCTAAAAGAAAATAAAAATATAGTGGGCTTTTTCAAGCAGTGAACGGTCCTCAATTAAAAATTGTACACTGTGTTAGTGAAGATCTGATTTGTGGCCCCTGCCCAAACATCCCGTACGGCCGTTGGTTAGAAGAACTAAGAAAAAAGGGCGTTAAACTGGCAAGCTGTGCCAAACATCAAGACAAAGGAATATCTGTGTTAATAGGTATCGATCTATGTCCTACGCTTATGACTGGGCGAATGTTTAAATCAAAAGGTGGATTAATTGTGGTAGAATCTGTGTTTGGATAGACTTTGGGTGAACATTCCATAATAGTATGCCCAACGCTAATGTAGCACTCTCTCTCTCTTGCTACATGCTCCGATAAATTTTTGGCTTGTATGTGGGGATTGTAGACCTTAGGTATCCAATAAAAAATATTCCCAAAAGGAGAAAGGTCAAGTGATGCTGGAGCAGTTCAAGAGGGACTTGGCGAGGGATAAAGTTGGAAGGTATGTAGTGAGACTACCGTGGGGCGATGGCCATCCCGCCTTACCTGATACTCAGTATTTAGAGTGCCTGTAGGAGAGCATCATTGAAATACATGAAGGCGAGGGTAAGGAAGAACTTTTTTTACCTCATCAACCGATATTAGAACCACTAGTACTATGACTCCGTAAGACCGCTATTTGACGCATCTGCTCACGAAAGATATGCACTTTTTTTAATCAGTTTTGAAACAGTCTCCAACCTATTAGAATTGGTACCTTCTAACTTACTAAGATTTTGAAAGCGGAAGGTAGGGGTTATACCTGAAATTAGGAAGGCATTTCTGAGTGTGGATGAAAGAGATAGATCATATCAGAAGTTTCTTTGGAGGGAAGAAGGTGACAAACGTCAGAAAAGTATGGTTATCTTGAGACATTGTCGAATAGTGTTTTAGATGTCGTGTTCACCATTTATTTTTGAATTATCATTTATCGTGTGTTCCAGAAAAGCTTTTCAAACAGCGGAGGTGCTCAAAACATGTTTATATGTAGACAATTGCGTTGCATCAATAAACAGTGAAGCTGAGTATTTGACATTTAAAAATGAAGCTACCGAATTTCTGGCAGATGCAAAAATGGATTTAAGAATGTGGGAGACAAATTTAGATCAGAATATGGATTACTCAAAAACAATTATGTTAGGTATGCTCTGGAATAAAAGAGATGATTATTTATATTGCCATATTCCCACTGTACCAAATCATTTAATAAAAAACAAAAGAAATGTGTTGTCATTGGTTGCTCGTATTTTTTATCCACTTGATGTTGCTTCCCCAGTAACCCTACAACTAAAGCTAATGTTACAAGACTCGTGGGCACAGTAGATTGGATGGGATGAAGAGTGGCCCGAGGAACAAAAGAAAAAGTTTATGTCCTGGCCAACAGAAGTTGTTGAGTGCCTGGCTAGGATCCGGATACCTAGGTGGATCAATTATAATGAGGGTGTGTTAGGCGTGCAATTACAATTATTAACTGACGGCAGCAACGGTGTGAATCGAATGATGAGGTAAAATTAAACTTACTAATGGCTAAATCCAGATTATCAGTTGTCTTGTGGGAGTCAGGATACTGTGCGCAGTAAAAGAAGGCATCCGTTTACAAAACGTACCAACTTACTGTTGGAGCGATTTATCTACCGTACTCGATTGAATCAAAAGGGAAAATTGTTGGAGTACATAATAGGACAAAATAAATAAAGGGTTTGATTCCAAAAAGTGAATGGAGACATGTACCAGGAAAATTAAACCAGGCAGACTTACCCTCGAGGGGTTGCTCTCTAAGTGAACTGTCCGAGTGAAAATGGTGGGAGGGACCTACGTGGCTGGAGAATAAGAAAGTCAATGGTCCGCTAATGAAGATGACCCTAATGAAGTATTTGTGCCTAAGGAGATAAAAACCAGAGTTTAGTGAATAGATGTTCCAAACCAAGAAATTTAAAATTCTTTTGCTATGTAAAAAACGTTGTGACAAACTTATTGTTAGATGTGAAAAAGGCAGCCTATCCTAATACAAATAATTTGGTCATCAATGTAATAAGAAGAGAAGACCAACTTATCCGTGTTAAGATGAGGCTGGCTTACCTTATCAAGTATCCAATTTTACTTCCGTCCAGTGGCCCCCTGTTGAAACAGTTGGTTGAGTTTGTTCATAAAGCACTGTGTCATCCCGGAATTCACTCAGTTCAATCCAAACTAAGAGAGCGTTATTGGATAACCCACTGCAGAAAGTCAGTTAGCAATGTCATCAACAACTGTGTATGCCAAAGGTTCTCCGCAAAGTAGATGAATAGTGGCCCAGCTCCTCTACCTCCTGAACGTATTCAAACCGAATTCGCCTTGCAAACCACGGGTGTATACTTGGGAGGTCCTAGAATTCTTAAAGGAGGAAAGAAAACTTGGGATGTGATTTATACATGTGTCGTGTATCGTAGAGTTCACTTAGATTTAATAGACTCACTGTCTACAGAAGAGTTATTAATGTTGCTAAATAAGTTCACATACACTGTTGG
The DNA here is from genome assembly GCA_036346205.1 of Vesta saturnalis. Taxonomy (NCBI): domain Eukaryota; kingdom Metazoa; phylum Arthropoda; class Insecta; order Coleoptera; family Lampyridae; genus Vesta; species Vesta saturnalis. The sequence continues at coordinate 11,031,246 of JARFJB010000218.1, read as the reverse complement.
CCAACTTTCTATTATGTTTAGTGACAATGGAACCGATTTCGTTGGAGCGAACACACGCATAACCAATTTAGATTGGAAGAAAATGCAACAAGAAGTGGGCGTATCAAAATTAAAGCGAAAGTTTATTCCATCTATTTTTGCCTGGTTGTGTGAAAGACTTATAAGAAACCTGAAAAATTTTTGAGGAAAATGTTGGGAAAAGCCAAGTTGACAAAAAAGGAATTACTACGTGTTTCCTCTATCTATATATATATATATATATATATATATATATAGGAAAAAGTATTTGTGATTGTAAATTATCTAATAACCAAGTATATTGGGGTTGCAATTAATGAGGGGGAACGTTAAGAAAACCTTTGATAAAATAGGAGCGTACCACCCATATTTTTGTTATAGGCCCCAATACAGTATGGTCGAAGGATCTTAATGTGCCTTTTTTCTTGCTTAGAATATCTTTTTATATTTTCCACTGGTGCAACTCAAACATAGGTGGACCGATTGGTCACGGTAGTGTTGTCCATCCAGCGAAGAAAGCAAATACCATCGTTTTGATGAATTATGTATTCGTATGTACCACGCCTTTTAGACTTTAGTTGTTAGAGGAAATACATGAGGAAGTCTATTTTCTCGTAGAGTTCCGACTACAGAATATCCCATATAGTTGTGTAAATAAACAAGTAAACTTGTACCATTAACCAAGTTATGCATATGAATGGTATACGGAAGAGCCTGTTGTTGCAGTTCTGCAAGCATTTTACCATCAGTGATGCAGCTTTTCCAAATAGTCTGTCATATACATTATTTCTATTAGGGTTCTGTCCTTGATAAGTAACCATCTTTACTGTTAAGCCACCACATTTCATAGCCGAATTCACTAGGCTTACCTTTTACAAACTGTTTGCAGCCGTGACGGCCATAATAACGAACCGTTGATTCGTCATAACACAAATCTTTAACCGACTGAAAGTTGCTTAGGCAAGCGCTTGTGATTCTTTCCATTAGAGGTCGCAGTTTCCAGACCTGGTCTTTTTCATCAATTTGCGTATTATCTACGAAATGCAAATATTTGTGAATTTCAAAAACCGATTTCTACGCATAGCATCAGATAACATTGTATTGCGCACGTCATCACTAACTTCCCAGTACATCTATTGTGACGGTAAACTATTAAAACCGCTAAGATTCAAAACGGCTATAAAACATCTAATATTGGCTGCAGTTATGTGCGGATCTCGGATATTTTTAAAACTTGCACAGCGTTGTGTTTCATCTACAGTACTGAATTGTTCTATCGTCCATAAACAATTCGAAAGTTCCACTGCAAGTAATATTGTACTGCCCAACAAGCTTCGAACCAATAACACCGCACCATAAATTGAAGCGAAACTTAATATGAGGTCGTCTTTTTTGTAAACGGCGAGGATTTGCTTTGGCACACAGGTGTTCATTATGGCGATAGAATATACCACAGTTTGTAAAATGTGTTTCGTCGGTCCATAAGATCTGTATCGGAAAATTCTTATTTTCATGGCGTACATTTATGAACCAACTACAAAAATTTAATTTTCTTTCATCATCGCCAGAGTGCACTGAATATTTATGAGGATAGTATTTATGTTTTCCTAAGTACTCACTACTTCGGGTTGTGAAATTGCAGCGTCTTGTGCAATTTTTCGTATTGATGTAGATGGATTTTGATTAACAACAGCTAGAACCCTTATTTGCATGTTTTCATCAATATTACCCCTATTTTTCGACTTCAGAAAACTCCCAAACTCTAATAATAGAAAAATGTTATATATTAAAACAAGTGATACAACCCTTACATCATTATAATCAGAAAAATGCACTATTAAAATATATCACAGCCAACTACGGTTTCCTTTAAAAAAAATTAACTTTGCTTCATAACTTCAAAATGCTAACCAAAATTAAAAAACTAGTAGTAGTGGTTTTATTGGACACCAAACTATCTACAAGTTGTATTTAAATAATTTTTATCTCTCTTTCGAAATAAACAATTATAGCGCTAAAACGAATTTGGTGAATTTTACTTTTTTACAAATATCTCGTAAACCACGCATTTTCTTGATGAACAAAAGCCTATCTGGATTAGTCTTCTTAAGACGCTAATTTTTCCCCATTTAAGCAAATGTGTAACTCTTAGATTCCCATACAATTAATGAAAAAACAAAATCACTATATATATATATATATATATATAGATATATATATATATATATATATATATATATATATATATATATATATATATATATATATATATATATTCAGAGAAAATCCCGATACCCGTCGATTTTTATTTTTAGACGCGCGGTTGTTCAGGATATTAATAATTTATTTTTGAGGTTGTCTATGTAAGCGTGATGACGTAATTGATGATTTTCTTTTATGGAAAGGGGAGGTGTTGCAATGGAACTTTTGAGAGATCTTTTAATTATCTAATCAGTCGTAGCAATAGTTTTGAGTATTTGCGTTACGTATACAGGGTGATTCAAGATTATTGTTGTCCTATAAAAATACAAGCGAACTAAAAAAGACAACTATTCCAAATTTGGTATGTAGTCATAATAGCTCATGATCTATCTTTTAAAACTATCTTCAAAAGTGCAACGTTTCCACTTCTACCAGAAACCCAAGGCAACTTTGAAAATTCAAATTGAATACCCTGCATGTTATTGCATTTTCGGATTCTGATTAAAATTCTAAACAACTTTTGTTAATATTTCCCTATACCAGTCTCTAAGCGTTACATAAATGACCTCTAAAATAAAATAATAATCTGACCAACCGCACACTTAAAAATAAAAGTCGACTGGTTTCGGAATTTTATTTGGTTTGAAAGTTCTGTCATAATAATCTTTGGAAAAAAACTGATTCACTTCATATGTCGAGCAGTTTAGTATCAAGAATACAGTAAGCAAATTAAAAATGATAGCGAAAATAAATATCAATTATGATTGGATGTGGAGATAGAACCGGAATGCAACTACAAGTACGTAACTTATCTAATACAAAATATCCTAACAAACCTATCAGACAATCGACAGTAAAATTGGAAAAAAAATATGGAAACTGGTTACGTTAAACACGTTGCAAACACTGGCTATTTACAAATAAACGAAAATGTAAAATTAAATTAATTCACACAGGTAAGTAAGTATCTACTATGTTACACGTCCAAACCGCACTAGGCGTCGTGTATGCTTACTAATGTAAGCGGGTTGCCAAGACAGCTAACAGGGAGATGGGCGTGGTCGAAATAAGAAGTAAAATGAATGATTAATACGCTCAAACACCTTACACCGATATTCAAACAACTCAGTCCGGGAAAATATGTCTCTAGGCGCCACCACAATCGAAACTTTGCTAAAATAATTGTCTTAAGCTGGGTGTTAATTAACCCTACTTGATTGTGGAAAGTAGGATTGTGCTTACTCAGTAAACCCTTACACGAGGGTTCTAAAACAAACACTCGTCCAAAACAATTCAACTCAAACTCAAATATATTTAGTACTACCCAGGTTATTAGAAACTTTTTGAATACACCTCGTATACCAAAATTTCCACAACAAAATTGATCACTCAAATTTAACTGCGTTCACGTAACCAACAGTTATAACACGTTAACTGTATATTTTCTACGTATCCCTCGTATACATATAAAGTTAAATTTCTACTTATTAATGAATAAAATAGCTCTTCATCCAATGATCGATAATTAATTTTTAAAATTCCTAATCAAAATAAAATCAATGTGATCGGCTTAATAATTGTTCCTTTATGATACCTCTGAATCGTATGTGACATTCGTAAATATGTAAGTTCTCAAAACTCTATCTCTAGTTATACTTAATGAAATTTTTAAATCAACAGCTGATCCGTCATTAGTGAACTGCGTTAATGAAACTAACATGAAAATTTTTGCAATCAATCTGGCAAATATAACCTTTCAGGTTGTTCATTGATCTTGAAACCAAAATATGCAAAATCTACATTTAAGTTGTCGAAAACTAGGTCACCAATTAAGTAAACGTCACAAATGTATCTCATAACTGGCTAAATAAACAACAAAATAAAAGTTAACGATAAATATATATTGTCCTGCATAAAATAATCAACAAATGTTTACATACACAACCGCGTGGTTGAAAAACCACTATCAATACAAATTTGCGTTTCTGCAAAAATTCTTACTACTAAAACAGCTAATACAACATAACTCGAGATCGATTATCTTTTTCCTTCAACACTAATTAATTAAAAAGAAGAACCTGCAAATAAAATTAACCAAAGAAAAGATAATCGTGCTCTACTGAATTTTCAAGGTTACTGAAAGACTGTCCATTATCCTTCGCTTTTCTTTCTTCTTTCTTCCCGTAAATCAATTATTTGTAGTCCATTTGTATTCCTTAAATTGCCTGAAGGCATAAGACAAGTACTCCACAATTTCACCAACACTTATTCCTTTCTGCACTCGCGATTAGTCCAACTATACGAGGTTATTACTCCAATAACGTAATAATCTGTACACGTTTGGTTGTCTCTTAAAAGTTTCTCGCAACCTTTAGGACAATTTAGTTCTTCCTTACACAAATAAACTTTTAATGTCACATAAAATTACCTTAACCTTGGCTCAATTTACTACGAATAGTTCGTTCACTTAATGGTGGTCCCATAAATAATTTTTACTAAAGGGTCGTTACAAGTACACGCGCCGCACTCAACACTACAACGTAACAACTGTTAACTTTTTTATAAATATGCTTACGCACTTTTTATTTTGAAGAACAAAAACTGATTTTATCTTCAATCTCAATTTTATTAATTGTTTTATTTATGAATGTCTTATACGATTCATCCCCTTTCGGGTTACGCAGTTGTTTAAACAATGACTGCCTTCAATATTATTCACAAATATAACTCCAACTCAACCCATTCTAATTTCACACTTCACCTCGCGCGCGTGTCTCACCGAGCTCTTACCAAAAGCCAAAAGCTAAAAGCTAACGTCAATCTCTGACTTTCCTATTTATACCTTAAGCCATCCATCTTTAAACATGTCCGACTTCCTCGCTATATTCTCCAATGGTATTCATTTAAACTTTCTTAGTCCCGACTGATGCTACCCTCTGTACAACCACGCTCATAACTACAATACATCGCCATGTTTGTTCTTACTTACAAATTTTACAATCACTTTATGTAGAATCCATTTTTCGTCATCACATTCATTCAGTGGCCACTCTGGACCATTAAGCAACTTTCAACGTTTATCTCTCACATGCGCTCAATCTCCTTCCGCAACATTTGCAAAAATAAGTACCGTCTAAGGTCTCAAATCCCATATACTTACACGTATTCTCAAAACTTATTGCACAACATTACGAGAACTTTCTATAATCATCAATTAAACATACCAAATCTTTCTCTACATATTTTCTAAAACATTCTACACTTATACATTCAGATCTTCCGGCCAAGATTACTCCTTTATCTTCCAACATTCCATTCTTTATTAAGTAGTCAACAGTAGCAACCATTATCGTCCCATCGACAAATTTCTCTTCACATTTACATTCATCAGAATCTATTTATTCCAACACCAATGTCTCTATAACATTCAAATACACGTATCTACATACTGAATGATATTTCTCCTAAATTTACAGTGGCGTATCACCCACCCACATACATTATGCATATACACAAAAAAAAATTTTTTCTCGTTCAAACTCAATACACCCGTACTCAAAACACGTAATACACGTCATTATAACATCCTACATACAGGGTGCGTCAACGCAACCTAACAACTATTAACACAAAACAGAGACAAAACTGTTTAACTTTATAGAATTGTTTGTAACTCAGTTTAAATGTTCAAATTGCCACCCTCCTACTTCTTGGCAGTAATTGAACCGATGACCACAAGATTCTTGAACATTGTGGATCATTTGTGGACTAATCTTACTCATTTCTAAACTAATTCTATTTTTCAAATCTTCCAGATTTCGTGGTTTCTGGACGTATACTTTAGATTTTACATAGCCCCATAAAAAAATCCAGAGGTGTAAGATCTGGAGATCTTGGGGGCCGCTCTATAGATCCTCGTCTACCAATCCATCTACCAGGAAAAGTTGTGTTTAAAAAATCGCGGACAGGATGTGTATAGGAGGAGGTGCACCATCTTGCTGAAACCATATGTTATCATTTTCATTTGGGAAAATTACTGCAATGCAGGTATAAGTTCATATTGTAAGAAGTCAGATATCGTTGCCCTGTAAGAGTTTCATCGAAGAAAAAAGGACCATTGATTCTGTTCTCTACTATCCCCGCCCAGACATTCACTTTTTGAGGATACTGAGTGTGTAACTCATTCATCCAGTGAGAATTTTCTTTGCTCCAGTATCTACAGTTTTGTCGATTCACTGTATCATTTAAGGAAAATGTAGCTTCATCCGAAAAAATAAATTGACGAAGAAATCCTGGGTTGCGGTTACATAAGTCTTGCATGACTTCACAAAACTGCATTCGGCGATCCGGATCATCTTCATTGAGTACCTGCACATTCTGGATTTTATACGGATGGTATTTCTCCTTTTTAAGCACACGTAACACCGACCTTTGTGAAATGCCTTCATCAGCTGCAATTGCTCTGGAACTACTATGAGGATTTTCTACCAAACTTAACAACATATCAAGTTTTTCATTTTCGTTCATTTTTGGACGACCAGCATTTGCAATGTGTTTAACGTGACCAGTTTCCCTAAATTTTCTCTCAATTTTACTAACTGTTGATTGTCTGATAGGTTTATCAGGATATTTTGTATTAAACAAGTTACATACTTGTAGTTGCGTTCTGGTTTTATCTCCACATCCAATCATAATTAATTAATTAATAATAATTAATTAATACTTCAATTTGTTGTGTTTCACTTAATAGTGCCATTATTATTAATTAATTACCAGTTATTCACCTAGTACAAATACCTACAGTGTAATACCATTAAGTACTGAAGTAAGTAGTAAGTGTCTTAAATTTGATTCGTGCCAACTTGATATCTAAAAAATCTATTCTTTTTGTTGTCAATTTTAAACTGAATTATTTCTGTATTCTTGATACTAAACTGCTCGACATATGAAGTGAATCAGTTTTTTTCCAAAGATTATTATGACAGAACTTTCAAACCAAATAAAATCAGAAAAAAATTCCGAAACCAGTCGATTTTTATTTTTAACTGTGCGGTTGGTCAGATTATTATTTTATTTTAGAGGTCATTTATGTAACACTTAGAGACGGGTATAGGGAAATATTAACAAAAGTTGCTTAGAATTTTATGCAGAATCCGAAAATGCAATAACATACAGGGTATTCAATTTGAATTTTCAAAGTTGCCTTGGGTTTTTGGTAGAAGTGGAAACGTTGCACTTTTGAAAATAGTTTTAAAAGATAGATCATGACCTATTATGACTACATACCAAATTTGGAATAGTTGTCTTTTTTAGTTCGCTTGTATTTTTATAGAACAACAATAATCTTGAATCACCCTGTATACGTAACGCAAATACTCAAAACTATTGCTACGACTGATTAGATAATTAAAAAATTCTCAAAAGTTCCATTGCAACACCTCCCCTTTCCATTAGAGAAAATCATCAATGACGTCATTACGCTTACATAGGTAACCTCAAAAATAAATTAATAACCTGAACAATCGTGCGTCTAAAAAAAAATCGACGGGTATCGGGATTTCTCTCTGAAGTTGCCGATTTAAGAATTATTGAATTTATTTCATAATTTAGCCGCTCACTATATATATATATATATATATATATATATATATATATATAGTGTACCAAATGTATGGAACCAGCCTTGTTATTTCAAAACTATTCAAGCTAAATCGACAAAACTTAGTAGGCATGCTGTTTACAAAGCCTTCTGTTATGTCCACAGTTTTGTCAATTTTTAATTGACGAGGTCGGGAGCTTCACAGCCAACTTGATTTTTTTTAAATAGGTAGAGGTCAAATCTCATACCGGTTGAAAGGTATTTTCAAGTAGAATCCAGCGACGTGCCGTTTTCCATAGTTATCTCAAAAATAACTTCGCTATTGTAAATTAAAGATTTAACTGGATAACTGAAGATCTAGTTAGCATGGGGAACAGTGAATTGTTTTATGGTGTTTAATATAGCATCAAATCGTTGAAACCGTGTTTTAAGTTTATGAAGTTTATCTATACATGAATCATTTATAAGCAAGCGATGCTGAAACTGTTCTTCATGTATCCCTTGGCAGTAATAAATTTGATTAGAAAATCCTTCAACTGATTTCAAAATGAACTCGCGAGAAATATTTGAAGTTTCTTCTCGAAATTATTCGTTGCACTAGATCATTCACGTTATTTGGTTTATCGGGGTAAATACGACTTTTCTGGTAACCCCACAAGAAAAAAATATATTGGGTTAAGTCTGGAGATTGCGGTTGCTGTTCAATACGTTATTGACGTCCAATCCACGTTTAAGCTTTTGACGTTCGTTAAACAACTTAAACTAACCATTTTTCAGCGCTCACCAAATCTTCAATTATCCAGTTAACACCTACTCCAAATCTTTAATTTACAATAGCGAAGTTATCTTTAGAGATAACTATGCAAGCGGCATACCACTGAATTTTACTTGAAATTATCTTGTCAAACGGTATGCGATTTGGCTCCCCTTTCTATTTAAAAAAAAATGTCAAGTTGGCTGTGCAGCTCCCGACTTCGTCAGTTAAAAAATTTAAAAAAACTGGAAATAATAGAAAGCTTTGTAAACAGTATGCATATTAAATTTTATTGATTTGGCTTGAATGGTTTTGAAATAACAAGGGCGGTTCCACACATTTGGTACGCATTGTATATACTGCGGCATTAATTATTTACAAATAAAAATTTATCACAGGTCGTCACAAAATACTCGCGCACGTCCGCTTACTTTAAGTATAACTCGGAGCCCGAGTGTCTTCTACCCTGTCGCTCTCCTTTAGTCCACGCATCCATTTTACAAAGCGTTATCATATTTATTCCGCTAAAACCAAAACAGCCTGCCCAAGAATAGTTTCTACATCATACTTATTTCACACAACCACCAGATCTAGATCCACGTATGCGCGACCTTTACTTCCGTAAAATTCAATAAACTTCATCATCTATCTTAGGGTATACATAAAATTCTCATTGTGAACCACAAAATCATTTATACACGCAAATATATACATACATATTCTTCATCTACACTTTAATACAATATCAGCGTATAAATTCACAAGCCATCCATTTATAGTAATTTTAAACTCTGCGTTCCTTAAACTACAGTAGCCAAATACAGTGGTATTCATTATGGTCTTAATAGGGGCATTACTAAAACACCATTTTTTATTCCAATTTAATAATTTCAACACAAACATTTACTCAACATTTATATATGCTTTATATAATACTGAACGATTTGTTAAAAGTAACAGTGGCGTGACATTTGCACCAACTTACATTATGTACATGCAACAAATTTTTTCTCATGCAAACTCATGTTCATACTTTATTAAAAATACGTCCTACGTACAAAACAATGCGGCACACAGCTAGTGCGTCAATATAATCTAACAACAGATTCACATGTACATTGGTTTGTTTAAGTTAAAATTACTAACTCTAGTTAATCTAGTACTTACACCCTCGAGCTCAACGGTCTACGTTTCTTTTAGTTTTACTTACAATTTTTGCGTTGAGTACACAAATCACAAACTAATTTGAGTAACTTGTTGGTTTTTTTATGTCCTATATGTCTTCGTGTATGTACTAATTAAATTTTTTTCTTTTAGCTCTCCTCTATTATTACTCGTTTCTTGAATTTTTAGAGATGTATTGTAGAAACATCATGGCTCCTACTAACACCATTAGAAAGGCTTAGTCTTACCAACGTATATACTGTAAATAACAAATCTTCTGACCATGCATCCAAAGTGCTGGACTTTTGATTGTGCTGGGTTAAAATCACCCTGTCACAATCTTTCTACGGTATTGTAAAGGACCTATAGTTAATTACAAAAACCGTCCGGTTACAAAGAATAGATCCTACCAAATAATTTCGCTTTTGGGCTTCGGGACATATAGGCACCCAAATACAATTTTAAGACGCAAATCTCACAAATTAATAAACATTCTGTACTAATCCAAACTCTTAAAATGAGTAGTAGAGCATGGTATGTTTAATGCAAACCGAATTAATTACTTAGGTTCAAATTTCACGTGCAAGCATAAAACATATTAGTCTATCACCATGCCTATTCTAAATTGATAGGGTCATTTTCCTTAGTGAAGTTTTCGTTTTCTAGTATAAGTGGTAGATCGGACTCTTAATTTAGGGAGTCACACACATCTCAATAAAATAAAAAATGCGTTATAAGAAAGCTTATTATAATCACTAAACAATTCACAAAATTCTGGTACAAAATCAGATCGAAGATTAGATGAGAAACTTTAACTCAGATTTCATTACAAATGCTAAATTCACAAATTTTGGTGCAAAATTAATGCTACCAAAGTAAACAAATTTATAAATAATAGCAATAGTTTGAAAAGGTTGATACAGTGATATCACAAAAACTAAACAGAAACATTTTGGGACAATAACCGTTACTTTGTAATAATCAAAAAACGAGAAAATTACATTTCATCAAGTGAATTGGTTGTAATTGGTAAATTTTCCGAAAGCGGTCGATGATTTACAAGCATAATCGATGCCAATGTTGAGAATCCTTCTCTTCTACCAACTGCAACGCCTCTACATTGGCAACGAGGTGGTGCATTAGGGAGACTGATTTTCTTGTTTTTGCAGACAAAAAGTCAAGCTCAGAAAAATCACCCTTAAAGTCTGTTTTACATTTCAAAGTTTTAACTCCTCTCTCACAGCAAACCTTTATACTCCATGCCAGCCGGGGAGGTACCATCACCCTTACCATGGGCTCCTTAGTATTGGGTCTCCGATTTTCTGAGCTCGTTAAGGGCTGCCGGTTACCTTTTCCATCATCATTAATCTATTCTCATCCTTATACTTCCTTATCGCCCTCACTGTCTTCCTATCGGATTAAAAGTCCCAAATTAAAAATTAGATGGCTGTGGTTTCTAGGGTAATAAATTCCGGACGTAAAATCCTGCCCCATTCGGATGTCCGGGAGGGCAGGGCCCAAGCGACCTCGGTCATCGAAAGTATCAACTTTCTGATTCACTACTGCAACATCCGCGGTATCAGGTCTAATCTTAATGTTATTCACCAACATCTTGAACATTTACAACCTGATATTTTGTTTCTATCTGAAACACAAGTCTCCTCTGAAAGCTGCGAGTCACTCGACTTACAATTTCCTCAATACCACCTTCACTCTAACTTTCGATATTAAGAAGGCGTATGTGCCTACATCAAGGACAGAATTGCTTGCAAGAGGGTTTCTTCCTTAGAAAATAAAAATTTGGCGCGATTTGGTTTAAACATTCTGGTCCTAATTTTGTGAAATTCTACTGTTCCATTTATAGGTCTCCTAATGACAGTAACTTTCAAGACTTCTTCGATTACCTTAGTATGAAAGAGTATGTATCTCCTGTCTCAGTTTCCATCTTGCGATATCTCAATTGTAGGCGATTTCAATGTTCATAACTCTAATTGGCTTCAGTTTTCATCAACTACAAATCCCGCTGGTCATAGTGCAAACACATTTGCTATTTCATGTGATCTCACACAAATGATTTCTGAACCCACAAGAATCCCTGATAACCCTAACCATACTCCACATCTTCTAGATCTCTTTCTTACATCAAACCCTCTTGTTTATAAAACTTCCGTTCTTTCGCCTTTAGGTCTTTCCGACCATTGTCTAATAGAAATCATTTCTGCTGTACCTAATTCCACTGTTGTTCGTAAAACCGATAGAACCTTGTGGTGTTTTAAGTCAGCTCGATGGAGTGATTTACGGGAATTCTTTACAACCTTTCCATGGCGTGAATATTATTTTAAGTCGTCCTCTTCTTCCAACATCGCTCTTTGAGTATCTGAAGTCATCGTCATGGGAATGGAGTTATACATTCCGAAAAAACAGTACTGTATAGGTCATTCACGTTCCCAACCCTGGTTCAATAAGGCTTGTGCTGATGCAATATCTTTAGCAAATAAATATTACATTAAATGGAAGTCTGTCTTCAGTCATGTAGAATACGTTGGTGTTAGAAATGTCTGCAAAAGTGAAATCACTAAAACTAAAAAGTTGTTCGAACAACGAAAATGCAATGAACTAGCTACATCTCCTTTAGGCAGTCGTAAATTTTGGTCTTTATCTAAAGCCATTAGTAAAAACTTTGGAACGTCTTCATTTCCCCCCTGACGTATATTGACGAATCGGCAGTTGCTGATTCTGTAGACAAAGCCAATGCTTTTGTGGATTTGTTTGCATTCAGCTTATGTCTCAATGATTCTGGAAAAGATGTGCCCCTAGTAAGCTCTTCTTCATATGCTATGAAACCAATCCATTTTCGGTACAAGCTCTTGGAATCGATCATCAGTAGGCTTGATCTCAATAAGGCGAATGGCCCCAACGGTATCCCAGCTATTGTGTAAAAAAATGTTCCCCCGAACTAGTACCAGTCTTATCTAAGTTCTATACGGTCTCTATGTCTTCTGGGGAATTCCCTTCATCATGGAAGTTAGCAAATGTTCAACCTATTCCCAAAAAAGGCGACAACATCGATACCTCAAACTACCGACCAATTGCCATCACTTCCATTTTGTCTAAAATCATGGAAAAAGCCATCAATCAGCAACTGCTCACGTTCCTTGAAACTAACAAACTCCTTAGTGACCACCAATATGGGTTTAGGCAAAGTCGTTCAACAGGCGATCTTCTTTCATATGTGACCCAAGTTTGGAACAATACAGTAGAGCAGTCCGGTGAGACAATTGTACTCGCTTTAGATATCTCAAAGGCATTTGACCAAGTTTGGCATAAGTGTTTACTTGCCAAACCCACCTCGTTTGGATTAAATGATACGCCCATCAACTGGGTTTCTAGTTTCCTTGATAAAAGACGAATACGTGTCGTAGTTGATGGCTTTTTTTCAAAAGAAGTTAACGTTAACGCGGGCATAACACAGGGATTCGTTATAGCGCCTACACTTTTTCTGTTGTACATAAATGACCTTATTTCTTCAACAACTAACCCAATCCATTGCTTTGCTGATGATAGCTCTCTTCACTGTAGTTCATCTCAGTCTACTCATAGTGATAATCCACCTTCTATGTCAAATGAAGAAATTGAACCTGAAATGGCAAATTCAATCAACAAACACATTCAACGTATTCTCGAATGGGGGAGCAATAATCTAGTTAAATTTAATGCTAACAAAACTCAGTGTTGCCTTATGTCCGCTAAAAAGGATCGATCATTTCCTGTTGTAAGTATGGATGGCTCAGTTCTTAAGTTTTCAGACTCTATTACTCTGTTGCGTATGACTGTATCATCAAATCTCTCATGGATTGACCATATTCTGTCAGCTACTTAAACAGCTGCTCGTAAAATAGGCTTTTTGTACAGATCTAAGCAGTGCTTTACCTCTCGACAACTACTTCTGCTGTATAAGGCCCAAATTCGGCGTCATCTGGAATATAATTCTCACCTCTGGGTTAGTGCTCCTCAATACGCTCTCGATATCGTTGATCGTATTCAAAAGAGAGCGATTAGGCATATAAATAACCTGTCCTTAACTTCTCACATACAGTCCCTTGAGCATAGAAGGATGGTTTCAGTTCTTTCTTTGTATTGTCGCTATTAAAACGGCTATTGTGCTGCTGAATTATATTCTTTGATACCATCTCGGGCTATCTTTGCGAGAAACACACGGTTCGCTAATTCACATCATCAGTAAGTAGTAAAAAGCTCCACTTGTACCAAACGGGTGCAATCCACATTTTTCTACACGGCTTCTAAACTCTGGAATGATCTCCCTAGTTCCTGTTTTCCTCTTACTTATGATATGAGAAAATTTAAGGTAGCTGTTCATAGGCATCTATTGGCAATTCATTAACCATCTATCTATCCTGCTAAGTGTTCCTGAGTGTTTTAGCACGATAGCCAAATTTAGCCTGTTCAGGTCCACAATCATAAAAAAGAAAACCTAAACTATATCATGTAAATATATACACGGTTGCATTTTTTGTAGCCTGGCCAATCATAAAATTAATCAATTTTCATTTCTACCACATCAACTTTCGGAGAATTTGCTGTTTTTACGGCCTTTGCAAAATCCTGAAAGTCATGTACTTTGCCTGCTTTATTAGAGATAACTCCACTTGGTGGTGGAATGCAACGGCCGACATAAAAGTATATCCTGTTTCCAAACATTTAATGTTTAGTTTATTTAAGATAAATTCTGATAAATTTGCAAGATAGGCAAAATAACGTACAATTTTTATTTTGGGCCGCGAAATTGTCCAACCAAAAGTGAATTTCAGTTTCGTCTCTGTAAAAATAAAAAAAGAATTCTAAGTTGAAATTATATCTTCCTTCGACCTCTCAGCTGCAGCTTTATGCTGAAGTATGGCTAAAGGCCTTCCTTTGTGTTTTTTCCTATGGGATCAAATGTTTCATTTAATACAATTATGTGTTTTTTAAACAGAACTTATTTAAACATGTTTATTCGAGGGATCACCATTACCTGCGAAAATAAAGAAAGTAATATCCAGGTACGTAATAAGTAAATACATTTTCTAAGTCCGGCGAAAAGTAAATATCATCCTCTTTTTCTGAGTTCATTTTATATTCTTCACGTGCAGTTATATACTTCCTGTTATGTTCTTTTCATTTTGGAGTTCTTCACAATCATCTAGTTCATGGTTAAATTTTTTGTGAACTTCATATGTCTCGCATTGCCAATACTTCACGTGGCTTAACTTTGCGAGTGACATATTAAGGTCGGCTGCTACCATTTTTCTATATCATTCATAGGAAGCTTTCATGTTTATTTTTTTGGAAGTCGCTGTGCATGAGTTGTATGGTACCATCAGACCGTAAATATTTTTTATTCGGGGCATATTTAGACATGTCTATTCGAGGGATCATGATGACCTGCAAAAATAAAGAAAGTAATACCGAGGTACGCAAAAAGAAAATACCTTTTGTAAGTCCGGCGCAAAGTAAATTCCATCCTCTTTCTCTGATTCCATTTTATACTCTTCACGAGCAGTTATATACTTCATGTGATGTTCCTTTCATTTTTGGCATTCTTCACAAACATCTAGTTCATGGTGAAATATAATTCATAGGAGACTTTTATGTTTTTTTTTTGAAGTCGCTGTGCATGAATTATATGGTACCATCAGACGGTAAATATTTTTTATTCGGGGCATGTTCCCACGTATAATGAGATAGAGTGGGGTTAACCGAGTTCACATGGTCGATGGTAGGCTGTCTGTCAATTTTTTGAGGACACGGTTGGCGCCCTCTTTGATCTTTGGCGCTATCAATGACGAATCCATTTTTGAACGTTTTTCAAGATACGATCATTGTTAATATCATATCCTAGGGTTGCCAAAAAATACTTTTTACATACTTGGACATCAACTGCATCTTTAGATTCCAGATATTTAAATGTAAACATTCTTGAACTACACTTTCCTTTTACCTTTTTTTTTTGTCTTCCCTTTTGGTTAAACTAAAAATGAAGGTCCTTCTTGCCTCCTCACTAAACTGCCAAGACTGTCTGTTGTCAGGGTATTTTGAACACCCTGTATACGCATTGGGTAATTTTGTGTGTAATTTTATTCACTTAGAGTCCGTATGTATATTTTTTTTGTTTTGTTTGAGAGCTTACTGTAGATAATGAATGTTTCGCTGGAATGGGCCACGCTGTATGTAAAGGAATTTTAGGAATGTGCAAAGTGTATTAAGGAATTTCGTTTTTTTGGTTTAGTTACGTAATTTTCATTAAGAAAAGTCAGTGTAGTTTTTTTTTTGGAATTTTAAGTACAATCTTCAGTTTATTGCCCGAATCATATGTAAAGTTTTATTGAGATAAATTCGTTTAGTTTTGTTACCTAGTTTCAGTATAAAGAAGCGTTGTTATCGCATTGGTGCCGTGTAGAGGAACAGCTGGAGAGTCGGAATGTTGGTTTTCACCCATGTAAGTAATATGGATGGGCGATTGGTTGTACCTTTGCAATAACAACTCTGTATCGTGTCGAAGGAAATTGCAAACATTGCAGTTTCTTCGCCTGAAGTCGAGATAGCATCGTAAATTTAAGGGGGTAGAAATTTTAAAATTAAAGTGGTTGATTGGTTTGTTTGAATGAATCTGTATGGAGGGGAACGTTTTTTTAAGATAGCGAGAAAAGTAATTTTGAATGAGAGAGACTCTGTCTTAAGCTTTTGAAGCGTAAAGTTGTGCGTGTTGGGGAAGTCGTCGAATTATCAGAATTGGGGTTTCATCATTGTGCGAGCTCCTAGTGAAAGTTAAGGGAGTAGTGTTGAGGACTTGAAAGAATAGTCGATTATAACCAAGTTTGGGATTTTTTTGTGAAGTAACATTTCAATTGGGCTCGCGCATTTATTTAGTTTAGTGGAGAAGAACGGCATCTTCGAGTGCGTTTATGATAGAAATTTGGTTCGTGTTTTATTGTAGTGCGAACCTGAGGACTATTGAATTTTCGTTAGTAACGAGATATAATTAGAGAACCCCTTTGCTAAAATTTAAGTGTACGCAGTGAACGATCGCCCACACACACATACCGTTTAGGATTGTTTTGTTCGTAATTGAACCTATTAACGTAAGCTGTACAAAACGATTTGTTGAGTGTTTTATTTTATTTGTCGAGCTTTATCAACATTGAATTAAAAGAGATTATTAAAGTGATTTAAGTTAGTTAATGCTGCTTCAATAAGTTACGAGACATTATATTGAAATGCAAGTTGAATTCGTGGTAGAGACCTGGGGGAGGCAGCTTCGTGTCGTCGACCAGCAGCAATACGGTGGACTGTACGAGCCGTATCCGACGCTGTCCTAGAGCAGAAATCATCCCCTGTTTGCCTGCGTCACTTAGGTAATGTAATTTACATTCTGTTGGTGATCTTGCGACGTGAAAGAATAAATTTGATTGTGTTTTTATGTAATGTGTGTTAACGAAGGAACCTGTTGAAAGTAATTTATTTTGTATTTTTTTTTAATTTTTGGTTCATTTTGTTAACGTTCTCGGACAGTTTCCTTTGTCTATTTAGTAGCTATTTAAGGTGTGTGTTTTTTTTTAATACCATTAATATTTTATGCAGGGAGGTAAATAAAATCTTACCTTCATTATTCAGTTTATATAAGATTTACGTGCTGGAGTAATCCAAATTTATTGAATTTCTTTGAGTGCAATTCAGTTTAAGATAGTTTTGCTACTGGCCAGAAGTCAGTGAGGTAAAAGTTAAGAAGATACGATTACCGTTATATTCAAATTGACCTGTTTAAATTTTAATTGTTTTATTTATTTATTTTGATTTAATAGACGTTTAACTTAGTTACTATTTTGGTATTTATTTTGATATTAAGCCTGGACATAGGGTGATGATTTATTGCTCGAATAGTAAAGCGTCGTCGCGTTTTATTTGAGAAAAGTTGGAGTGTTGTTTTTTTATCTTTTGTTTTATTGCTAGATTAAGTTAACGTAACATAATTTACAAGTTTAGACAAGTGTTGTAACTGAATTGAAGTCAGTTTAGTATTTGTTATTTGGATTAATTTAAGGGAGATTAGTAATTTAACGTAAGGGGAACATTAGAGATTTGTATTGAATTTGAATATAGCTGCACGGTGGTAAGTTGAGCAGATTAAGGTGCAGATTTTGAAGCCTTTTCAGGTGAAGCAGTATTGCGGAACCTGAGCTAAGGGCGTTACGATTGATAAGTGTGGTAAGTTGGGTATTCAAACCACTGCGTACCGTCGTTTAACTCGCATTTTAAAACACTCTAGCGTGTTCTTTTAGAATATCCTGGCGCCTACCGGAACCTATTGTGTCATTTTCCCGATTTCGACTTTGGTAGATAGCGTAAACTACGGAGACGAGACTGCTTTGTCCCAATAGACCCGCACCCGCACGCCGAGCTAGCCGTGCAAAAACCAGGTTTATCTTTTACCTTGTCCTAGTGACAATTTATACCGTAACACTGTTTGCATCGGTTTGTCGGTCTGTATTTATAAAAGAGACACGCTTATCTTCCCAAAATTTACGCAAGATTTGAATTTGCTGCATTTGTGCAGTAAAGTGTTGGCAACCCTGAAAAATAAACAGTTTAACAGCTGACAGTCTAGGGTTAGTAAAAATGGAGCGTTACATGACAGAACAACGTGTTTTCATTGTTGAAGAATATCTCAAAAATAATGAAAGTTTAGCGGCCACAGTTCGAAAATTTCGTACAAAATACGGTCGGAATGTTCATTTAACTTCGTCAACTGTGAAGAGAGTAATTGAAAAATTCTGGAAGACTGGATCTACTGGTGATGCTAAACATTCTGGTCGTCCAAAAACAAGCCGTTCAGATGTCAATATCGAAGCAGTGCGTGACAGTGTTGGTGAAAACCCAAGAACATCAATTCGACGACGTGGACAAGAACTGCAAATTTCAAGAAGCTCTCTACAGCGTATACTCACTGAAGATCTGCGGCTCCATGCCTACAAAGTTCAATTAACACAAAAACTTAAGCCTAATGACCATGCCCAGCGAAGAGAGTTTGTTGAATGGATTATCGAACATCAACAAGTGGACCCTGATTTTTCGAAAAAAATCATCCTAAGCGACGAAGCACATTTTCACCTTGATGGCTGTGTTAATCGACAAAATTGCCGCATTTGGGGTTCAGATAACCCACATGTAATCGTCGAAAAAAAAATGCATCCACAACGTGTCACTGTTTGGTGTGGATTTTGGGCTGGAGGCATTATTGGACCATACTTCTTCGAAAATGAGGCTGGTCAAGCAGTGACTGTTACTGGTACTCGATATCGCGACATGATAAGAGAGTTCTTTCTCCCTCAATTGGATGATATTGATGTGGAGAACATGTGGTTTCAACAAGACGGTGCCACATGCCATACAGCCCGTGAAACAATCCAATTACTGAATGAGACATTTCCTGGTCGTGTTCTCTCTCGTTTCGGTGATCAGAATTGGCCCCCTAGATCATGCGATTTAACACCATTGGATTTATTTTTATGGGGTTATTTGAAATCAAAGGTCTACGCCAACAAGCCCCCAACAATCCGTGCGTTGAAGGAGGAAATTCAACGCTGCATTACTGAAATTGGGCCACATTTATGCACAATTGTCATGGAAAATTTCGACAAAAGAGTGCGTATGTGCCAGCAAAGCCGTGGAGGGCATTTGCCCGATGTGTTATTTCATACATAACCCTATTGTGTGTACTTTATGATTCATTAAAAAAATAATAATTTAAAGAAAAATAAATGTGTTTTATATTTAATTCAAATCTTGCGTTAATTTTGGGACACCCTTTACTTGCATTTGTCCGAACAAGGTTTTTTTACTTCAAAATTTCTAATATTTAGTATTTCTTTAATTTTTCTTCACTCAAGCGGAGGAGTATCAAAACATTTTCTTTTTCGTAATTCGCCTTCTTTAGTAATTTTTTTTCTACAATGTTTACTGCACTACCCAATAATCCGACAAAATGTTTCTACAAGAATCACAGTTGTTTTCAACAGATTCAATTATTTATACAGGTTCGTCCACGTCAGAATCGGAAGTCTCACTGAATTCCTAATTTTCTGTAACAAAATCAAGGTCATCATTCTTGTCTTTTCCTTTTACTTTTTCATTATGTACGGTAGCTAACTTCACTTGTAAACATTTATTTTTGTTTTTGGCAAACAATTTTTATGTAGGTATATATTATATTGAAACATAAGTTGCAAAAGGCCATCTAAATTAACCTGACTTCATATTTCGAACATGAGCCGCGCACCGGACTATAAGCCCTTCCGCAATTAATGTTTTATATTATTTTCTGTTTCGGGATTATTTCCTCTTATTTACTAATTACAGACGATTAATAAAAATCTGGGTTGGCAATAGTGCTATTTTCGTAGCTTTCGTAGCAATCCACTACAAAATCATTTAAGATGGAGTTAATTTCTAATATCAAAAAGCGTGCGAGAATCCTGAATTTTAGTACCGAAACGGTTGTTTTGTTTATATTGGCACATACCTCTCTAACTGTCTTATTGGATAACACTTAAACAAACTCCAACCACTATCGAATTTATAAAAGTAACGTAATAGACTTCAAACATTAACAACAACTTGTACTAACTGCACTAACCACTAACAAACTCCTTAGATTTTTAGGTTATTTTTTTAATTCGCAGGTGTTCACAAACCACTTACCGACATGTACTATCTGCATTAACTCAGGTATAAAACTGAGGAAGAAAAGTCCTGGCTGCACAGAGTGAGTCATATAAGGCATTTTTACTAAGTATAGGAAAGAAAGAACATTGAGAAACTAAGAGAAACAGTCCCAACTGCTCAAAATCTAGCAGATAGGAGCCACTTCCTTAATATAGCATATATAGGACATTCTTAATTAGTAAATCATATGTTTTATATAGATTGGGCAATCTCTCTAGTGATATTTGAATGACCTCTGTTGCAGTTAGGAGTTTCTTCCTTCGTAGGGAGATAAAATATGTCGTAGAGGACATTTAAACACAAAAATGTCAAAATCTCAATTTTTCAGATAGGACTTTCTTCCTTAGGTCGGCGGAACAGGAACCTGCACTTTTTTATGAATTATAAAATGATATTTTAATATTCATGTTTTCGAAGTAACAAGTGATGCTTAAAAATGTGTTATATACATCCTATATATTTTATGTAAATTTTACTGCAAAACGTAAAAGATTTAAATACCCAAGGTTTTAAAAATGCTTTATTAAAATATAAATTTGAAAAATACAAGTTATAAAGAATATTACGGTTGCAGATTTACAAGACATGAATGCATGTATAAATTATTATACACTGGTGAAGTTGTTTTTTTTTAATCAGCCATATATATACACTCGTTTTCTGTGCGGTAAAGTATGCTAAAAATCGTTTACACAGACGCCTATTTAAAAGACATCAAAAAAAATATGTGATCGGAATTAAAAAGCATAAACCATTAGCAGATGATGAAGTATATTGATTTTGAAAAAAAGCTCAAAACTTTTTATGGTAACCACCGATAATCAAATATGATGAATTATAGTTCCACGTTTTTCAAATCCCCTATAATGTACGAGCACGTTAAAACGGCGAACTTTTTTAAAAGCGTGGGGGAGAGACAAAACTCGCGAAACACAGAAAAAAAATACTTCAAATAAAAAGGATACTTGAAATATTTATGTTCAAAAATCAATTTAGAGAGCTTCTCTTTCGGCTTTAATTAAAACTGGATATGAGGTATGATTTTTTTTCTAAATTAAAGCTTTGTTGTCAACGAATTCCGTATAGTTTTAACGTTTAGGAAGATATACGAGTAAAGTGGATTTAATTAATTTTAGCTTAAAGGCTGTCAAATTAGATAAGACCCATCCTAATTGGGTTAATTACAACACCAGTTAAATTCTAATGCAGTTGAATTTAGTTGCAGTTTCAATGTTAAGCGGATTATACTTTAGTTTAATGAAAGCTATTATTTTATGTAATCCAAACCCGTTGTGGTCTACCATTTATTTGTAGTGTTTTACGCATTTTTAGAAGTTTATATTAAAATTGATTAACTAAAAAAAAACAATTAGAAAATAGTGGAAGATACATATGTATATGTATATGTATCACATGTAAAAAAGTGGCGCCCAACGTGAGGCTATTGTTGGATTTATTTCAAAATTATTCCAAAATAGAAAAGCGTTTAGTATTTTTTTATAATCTCTGATATTTACACGTTAATTAACACAAAAGCGATAAGGTATCAAATAAATCAATTAGAAGTAGAAGGTTCAGTTTGACAAACGTACTAAAAGGGCTTAATTCATTGAACATTAAGGGTTAATTGCCACGTAAAATGGAACTAGAGCAACAACAGTATCTGTCTCTCTTAACATCGAGAACTAAAATTATTCAAGCACCTCATTTTTTATTCAAGCAACCGCATAAAAGAATCCGGACAATCTAGTTAAAATCTGCAACGCCATTGACTTATTATACTCATAACAGAGTTTTAATCACGTTTGCCGCTGCATAAATATTTTAATTAAATTCCACAACTACTTTAATGACGTTATTATTCAAAACCTGACGCCTACGTCGTCAAAATAATTATTCATTACGTAAGTGCCTTCGTTGCTGTAACTTAAAGCTCTTCCAATTTTCTTGTATTTGTCATTCCCAAACACTAAATCGTAAATTAATTGAATTATTTTCCACATAACTCCTTTAGTAAAGTAGAAAACTATCGTTCCGGATATTAGATCAAGTTTTCGTTTACGAAAAAGCCATTGAGCACTGACCCAAAGACAATCGGAAATTTGAGAAAATTATAAAAGACAATGCAAGTTAGGACTACAACTTATCTGTATTTTATCACCTACTTTAAGTTCGATTTGTGAATGAATTAAATTTCATTGAAATAGATCCGATTTCAAAAGATTGTAGAAGCATTTAACGTCGAAACGCGTAATTACTTTTTTCGTACTAAATTTAGGTGAATATCTGCTTCGCTTAATTGAGTTTTTGCGTTAAAAGTTCGATTGTGCTGCCAATCATTATTGAAGCTTATATTTTTTTGGCAGAAAATGTTTTTTTTTGTTTTTCTGACATAATATCATGTTTTAAGGGATACTTCACCTAAATCTGTGTTACGTAAGAAATAAAAATTTTAAAGTTTTTAAAGCTTCTCAACTCTATAAAAATAAAACTCCGTATTATGTTATTTTTCAATCATATTGTGTTAAATAGATCTCATTTTTAAATAAAGCACATACTACGCTGCATAAAAGACTGCAGATTAAATTAGTACTAGTAATAAGCGTAGGATAGAATTCCAATAAAGTTACCGACTTGTTTCACTTTCATTCATAATTATATGTTACTCGTTCTGAGTTCATGTTTAAAAGCATCTTTCTGATTGTCTTACACAATGTCACAACTTCAATCACGCCCTTATGCTCTTCCAAATCTACTATGTGGAAGTAACAAGATGATAGACGGGGCGGACGCGTTAAGCGTAAGCTCGGCAAATTGTGCTGTTTGAGGAACAAAATCCGATATTGAACGTGTAAGTTATTCTTGCATTCGAACATACTACAATAGCAGTACCACTAAACTTATCAGGGGTTTATCGACCTCGTAAAATAATTTTACCTGGGAGTCTTTAACTCAGTAAAAGACAGAAAGTACAATCCAGCAGCTAGCGAGCGAATAAAAGCACTTTGATTGCGTGGTCAGTATACTTATTTTTTGCTCTAGACTGGTATAAACGTTGCTAATCAAAAGCTTTTAATAATACTAGTAGAGCGCTATTAAATGTTTTGTAATAAAACCCTAAAAGTTTAAAAATAGTGTTAAACGCTCAATCAACACTAGGTGTAAGCTTATTAAAATAATCGGTTTGCCGACTAAACCCACTGGAAAGGGGCCTGGGACGTTGTAAAATTGCTTCAAACACTCAAGGCACTCAGAGTCAGTATCAAAAGCTCTAAGCGCTAGTGCGATTGGAATTTATCGATAAAAGGTCTTAGGATAGACTCTAAAAATTGTGATTATTGTAGAAACCAAGATAATTTCCCACTGGGTAAATTATGAACTCAATGACAAAAACACAAAATTCGCAACTTTGATTTAAATTCAATGTATGTGAATCCAATACTAATGATCAAAATTAATTTTGAAAATATAAAAAATCAAAAGTATTACCAACACTACTTAAAGTTACCATTAACAAACAACAATCTTGAAAATGGACTAAAAGGGCATAAACAAATATTAATTCTACAATCTTACAGATACTCATATGTGTTATGTCGAACTTAATTACTATATATGAAATTTATATGAAATAAGTTGCTTAACGCTAGTAGCGCAGTAAAAAATCCCGAGATCCTTAAAACCACGGTCTGGTCAATTTATTTACTTTATTTTATTGAAATTAATACATGTTTATCGTAAGGGTGTTGTCGTGGTGCAAGTGAGGCGGTGTTTTAACTTCTGGGCGAAATACGGATGACGGTCTATCTGTTCCAGGAATTGATACGAGTTAAAAGCGTCTCGGACCCGAACTAACAATATACCACGGTCCGTATTGTTCTTGGGCAAACACTGAACTTTAGGGTTTGAATGACGGTTGAATATGTTGCTTAAACAAAATTATTTAGAGCGGAAGGGCAGTTAAGGTGTTAGACAAAGGTCACAGTTTCCCTCTGTACAAACACGGCTCTTTCACCAATGAATCATTGTAACTAATGAATGATTTTTAATAAATACAAGTTTTCTTAATAAAATATACTATGGGCAGAATCTCAACAATGGTTCTTCAATAGCGATCAATGTTCAGTGCAATATTAATTTAAATTACATATAAAATTAATTTTTGAGAAAGTATCTGTCAAAGTAAATTTAATTCAGCAATTTAAAGAACTACTTTACCTTATCATATCTGCACGAAATTAGTACGTTGTCACATTAGGTACAATTGCAAAAGGATGGCAGAATACCTGGACAACTTACTGAAAAAAAAACCCGCCACAATGGTGGCAGAAAAACTTGGGAATGTCAGTTTACCCTGTGTTCAGGCGGCAGCGAGTTTGTTTTAATTAAAATTAAATTAATTATTAATTGTTATTGATTGTAATCTTATTATATTTAGAATTTACATCAGTTCTAGAAGTTATTCAACATTTTAATTAGATTGTTGATTATTGTACTGAAAATTATTGAATGAAACTCATTTTGTTTGTGTTGAAAATATACGTCCATAACAAAATTATCAGCAGTGAGAAAAAGTTAATTCTATGTATAACTTGAAATTTTTGAGGGGCCACTTTGAGCTTAATGTAATTAAATTGGAGACTCTGGTGCTTTAGTTACAGTAGATATCAATCAAGAAGGATTCTTAGGTGAATTGGGAAAGATTCTGTCTCGAATCGGAAATAATTCTGTCACAAAGAGGTTCTGAGGGTGGTTTTTATAGGAACGGAGACGTGTGGTGGGAGACTGCTTTGCAAATGTGATTATTAGGAGTTGGAAGTGGAGGGATTGATGCGCAGTTGATGAAGTTTTAGACATGTAAGAATACAGTGGCGTGAATTGGTAGGAAATAATTAAGGAAAGTTAATTAAGATGTTTGTGATAACGATCAGACTCATTACTTGCTGCAACCTGGTTCCTTTAGTAGACAGTGACCAGTGGTGTGAGTGTGGTGTCGGGAGATGTTTTTACCAGCTTGCGCTTGATTAGTGTATTATGGCGAATCGTGGTCTAACAAATGCGGAACTTATGTTTTATAATTATTTTCTTAACTTTTTAATAAATTAACATTTATTTTCTCTTGTAATTTATTGAGAAGAACAAATTCCTGTTAGTTTATTGTTTTATAATAATAGTATGATAGCTCTCACGCTCACTACGACTCAGTTTTAGCCCCGAACAAAATACCTGTAAATTAGTATCCTTATCATTTATTTTATGACGTTCACTGCTCGAAGTGGGAAGGTTATAAGTTTAGAAACACAAATAATACAAACAAATTAAACCTGAATTTTGATCGCCTATGATCGAGTTAGATTGATCTAGCTGCACTTTGAGGTAATTCTGTTTTAATGTATGTAAATATTGTTATAATGACGTGTAAACGATTAAAAAAAATCATTCAATATTAAAGTTTATTGTGTAACTGTTTATTCATTATGTAAGCAAGAATGAGAAATGGGTTAATTTTGGAGCGCTCGTGCTTTTGGAGCTAATATATTTACTTATCGTAATTATAACAAATGTAATGTCTAGTAAATGTTCCACAAGCATTAATTAATTTATTGAGCTTTCGTATTTTCCCCAGTGGAACAATTTAACCATAATAATTGCAACGGTAATGCCGCTACGTGCTTTGAAGTTATTGAAAATGTAATTCAAATCTCTTCAATCAATATTTTGTGATCCTATAAATCATCGACAACAAAAATAAAAATAGCATTAGAAGTTTACAATTAAGGTTAATTACTTTCAAATTAGGTCTCAATGTAACTGTAAAATTTAATGGATTGCTGTCTTAATCAAATAATGAAAATTATCTGTAAATTTTGAAAATTAGTATTTAGGATTCTGCCTCTGAAAAAAAATTGCTTTGCTGTAGGAAAATAAATGTATTAAACCGTCCTAATTCGACTGTTGTAATTTGCTGCAATTCCGAATCCTATGCTGAAACGATTTCTTGTTGGCATACCTGTGACCTACCGTTTCGCAATTTTTAAGCGATCGCACTTGTATGGGGTAAGAGATGATTAAAGTTAGCGAACTACTTGCATCGGTGCCTGTCATTGGAGTAACATGAAGGTACACCTGGAAGCATTTTTAAGAAACCCCCGTTAAAACCATGTGAGAGGATCAAAACCGTCGAGAGAACTTTTACTTTTTTTCCACGGAAGCGGCCAAAGAAGGATCGGAGTTACAGTTCGTCGTGGCTTATCAAGAGCTTTTCTTTCGCTGAGACCTTTTATTAGAGTACCATAGAGTTATTAATACACAGAAGTATTTTACCAACACCCTGTCCCCATTTAGTGGAAAAACCATATCCGGCGAAAAGTTAACCCTTTTTTACTGTGAGGGGAGATAGCGGAGACGGATCGGAGTAACACAGAGCTCTTCAACGAGTGGTCGCGTGACATATCTACACTCTACCGTTTATTTTATTTTATTTTATTAATCGAAAACCTTGAAAAACTTTCTAAATAAATTAGACCAAGCAACCCATATTCTTTAATTAAAATTCTTGCCTTTTGGGCCCTGGTGTGAGTATTGCTTTAATCGGTCCTTCTCTTCAAACATTGCTCTTTCAATAACTGAAGTTATCTTGATGCATTCCCAAAAAACATAACCATGTAGGTGATGCTCGTTCCCAACCATGGTTTAAAGGGGCTTGCACTGATGCATTGTCGCAAAAGCATACACTCTGTACCAAATGTAAATCAAATAAATCTGTCAAAAATCACGCCGACTACATTGCCGTAAAGGCATCACCAAGACCAAAAAGATGTTTGAAAATCGTAAATGCAAAGAATTAGTCTCATATGCTTTGGGTAGTCATAAATTTTGGTCATTAGCTAAAGCCATCACTAAAGCTTTAGTACTCCTTCCTTTCCTCCCATGAAGTCTTGCTACAGAGCTGTAGCAGCTAATCCTGATGAAAAAGCCAACCATTTTGTCGATTACTTTGCATCAAATTCATATCTCGATGATTCTGGAAAAATTTAGCCGTCAACGAAATCTACCCCATACGCTAAGAAACCAATCCGCTTTCGTTACAAGCTCATAGAATTAATTATCAATAAATTTGACTCAAACAAGGCGACTGGCCTTGACGGTATTCCAGATTTCGTCCTTAAAATGTGCTACCCCGAGCTAGTACCTGTATTGTCCAAACTCTTTTCGATCTCCATGCCATCTGGAGAGTTTCCCTCGTCGTGGAGGTTGGTAAATGTCCAACCCATTCCTAAAAAGGGCGAAAAAACCGATCCCTCAAACTATCGACCAATGTCTATCACTTCCATTCTGTTGAAAATCATGGAAAAAGCCATCAACCACGAACTAGATTCGTTCCTCGAGCCCATTAAACCCCTAAACGACCACCAGTATGGGTTCAGACTGAGTCGTTCAACGGGTTATCTTCTTTCATATATCACCCAACTTTGGAATAACACATTAGGGAGATCCGATGAAACAGTGGAAGTAGCTTTAAATATTTCAAAGGCTTTTGACAAGGTTTGGTACAAGTGCCTACTTGCCAAGCTCACTTAGTTCGGCCCATACGCTCATCAATTGAATATCTAGTTTTCTTGACAAAAGACGTATACGC
Organism: Vesta saturnalis; assembly: GCA_036346205.1. NCBI lineage: Eukaryota > Metazoa > Arthropoda > Insecta > Coleoptera > Lampyridae > Vesta > Vesta saturnalis. Next base: position 11,003,091 of record JARFJB010000218.1, on the reverse strand, counting down.
GTTGTCGTCGATAGATTTTTTTGTAAAGAAACTACTATTAATGAGGACGTACCACAAAGATCAGTGATTGCTCCCACGCTTTTCGTGCTATACATAAATGTCCTGATTTCCCCATCAACTAACCCAATCCATTGTTTTGGAGACAGTAGCACTCTACATTGTAATTCTTCTCAGTTTTCCCACAACAGTAAGTCCAGTCAGGACGTTAAGCTGAAAATGGCAGCCTCAATCAACAGTGACTTAGAACGTGTCCTTGAATGGGGAAGCAATAATCTACTTACGTTCAACGCCGATAAAATCCAGTGTTACCTTGTGACCGCCAAGAAAGATCAATCATTTCGTACTGTAAATATGAATGGCTTAGATCTCAAGCTTTCAAACCCTATTTCTATGGTAGGGATATCCGTGTAATCGAACCTTTCATAGGTTGACAACCTTTTGTCATCCAGCAAAATAGCTGCCAGTAAACTGGGTTTCTACACAGATCTAAACAGTGCTTCGCATCGTAACAAATCCTTTTACTGTATTAGGCTCAAATTCGGCTTCATCTGGAATACAATTCCCACCACTGGGCCAGTGCTCCCTAATACGGCCTTAATGTGGCAAACCGCATCAAAAAAAGAGCGATGAGGCTTATAAATGACCCCTCTGACTTCTGACGTACAGTATCTTGACACTTTCCTTGTTCTATTCGTCATTACCATGGCCAGTGTGCCTCTGAAATACATTTCTTAATACCTACGCAGGCCATCTTCGCTAGGAACACTCGGTTTGCCCATTCACACCATACTTACGCACTCAAAATTCCATCTTGTCACACTAAACGGGTGTAATCTACATTTCTCCTCACGGCGACCAAATTGTGTAATATACTACCCAGTTCCTGTTTTCCTCCAAATTTTTACTTAAGCCACTTTAAGGTAGCCATTCATAAACATTTCTCGGCAGCCTAACAATATCCCTAAACCCTCCCAGTGTTCCTGAATGCTGTTCCTATATATTACCAATATATATATATATATATATATATATATATATATATATATATATATATATATATATATATATATATATATATTTAATATATAGGAACAGCATATAAATTATTGGACAAGTATTGGGTTTTACGATGTTAACGATATCGTTATAATGACCCAATAAAGTTATGTAGTATTAGCCATACATGTATTCTCCATATTGAACAAATGACAATAATAAGAATGGACCAATATAACAGTTCAACATAACGGCAGTTTGGTAACACTAACAATTTGCTATATTGAACCAATACATTATTTTAATTGTGACCAATTATAAGTTACTCATATTTAAACAATCACAAGAATACAACATTGGGCGTATTAATTAAAATGAGCATTCGGGAGGTATTGTAATCGGTCGGCGAAATTTCGAGTGTAGCACTTTAGTTTTTGTGAATTATCACAAAATAGAAAATAGATAGAAAGTAGTTCCCAGCATATTATTAAAGAGGATTAAATTTCCTTTAAAATGAGATACCATACTCAAAACTTGCTTTACCGTAAGTTGGAAAAAAAAGCTTCAAACATGAAAGTTTCAAAATGTTTGTCTGCCTGTCTGTCTGTATGTGTTCCATCCCGATAGCGTCCACAAAGATAATCCGATCGTCATGAAATTTGTTACCCAGGTTCGGATCCATGAGTAGATAGAATGATGAACTTTTGAGCGAAATCTGTCCAGTCAAAAGGAATTCCAGATTTCGACTATTAAAGAGTGTATAAATACGAACGGCTATTCGTAGCAAACCGGCACGTCTTTACGTAGGCAACTAAGTGAACCATCCTAAAATTGAATATCTACCCAATTTTTCGTTTGTTCATGAACTCCTCCGATAGCGCAGTGGCAGCGTGTTTGATTGATGTCATGGGGTCTCGGGTTCAAGACGCATAATGTACGAGGTTTTTTATACTATCTTATTAGACGTGTTAACACTAGCATCGTCTGCTATTGTAACTACCTAAAACTGCAGCGGCCGGTCATTTGACTTCTCGACAAGAATGGTAATTTTGAGATGTCTTCTTTATATATTTTACACTTAATTGAGAAAGAAAAACACATTTTAGGTAAATATTCATTTTAATTACACAAAAATCAAATTGATTCTAATACATTTAGAATTCGGTACAGTTTTACATGCTGTATTACGCTCTACATTTCAAACAAATAACGGTCTTTGTTACACATATTTTCCATAAAGCAGATTTGTTATACATTGAACAAACGTCAGCAGTTTTATTTTTGTCACATTTTTCAATTTGGCACTGATGACGTTCTTTAGGTTTCATTGTATCAGATGTTCTGGTACTTGCACCAGAATCTTGTTTCGAATCGAAATACCCTTTTCTTAGTTCCTCAGCTAGAGTGAAAATAAAGTCTCTTCTTTATATTTTACTGCCTACGACTTCCTTATAAACTATCCAGGCGTTGATTGTGGCAAGATCTAAAACATTGTAAAACACATCTACGTGAACCAGAATTGTCGGTAGCAACATTTCTACCCATATTTAGGAAAGTTTCCATTAATTTTAAAACAACATATTCTGGAAGGAGTTGTTTGTTAGGACGCATATCATCTTTTCCTAAATAAGGAAAACCGTTCAGGAGATGTTTAGAATCCGTATCAACAGATTTTTATACCAAATTTATCAGGCTTATTCGCCATATATTGTGTAAATCTGCATCTAGCTTTAGTAGGAAACAGTTGTTTGTCTACTGTAATGTTTGCTCCTGGAACATAGCAAACTTTACAGTTACTAATAAATTTAGTCCATATTTCGGACGCCAAAGCAAACTTATCACTAACTAGAAGTTGTTTTCGTGTTGATCGAATATCAAATCTTAAAAATCTCATGATTTCACGAAATCGATTACGTGCATGGTCTCCAAGTAACAGACCATAAATTGTCAAGCTGTAAAGTTCTTGCGCCGTAAGTTCTTGAAGATACAATGATCAGTTTGTATCATCTCCTACTTGTCGTTTAACTTCAATTTCAGTACATTTCTGAATGTGTTTTACCGCTGTTATCTATAAACAATCGAAATGGACTTAGCTTAGAACTATACGGCCAACATAAGGTCCACTTGATTCCACAACTTCCCACATATCATTAGATTTGGATGATTGTTTACTTCCCACAGGTAAAATCCATGTAATTTTTTCATTTTGGATGGTGTTCAACGTCATCACTAATTTCATTAGATGTACAAGGGTCAGAAGTGACATTATTTACGCTGACATCATATTCTTCACTTTGTTCACTACTTTTATCATCAACAGGAACAGCTTCATCACTGTCACCATCTTCGGAGTGGTTATTTCCTTTTTCGGATTCGCATTCAGATAAGTTTTCCAAGTCCGCAAGATAACCTAAAGCCTGTTGTGTAACACCGCGAGACGACACATTTTTTTTTACTACGAAATTAACCCCGTAATAAGTACAGAAGTATCTCACAAGAACGTTCACTTGCAACTAATTTGAAATCTCAAAGTACTTGAGGCGCGTAGGCAAAAATAGCGAAGATTATTCATAATTTCGGACACAACTAAACAAATTCTGACTTGCAGTAATAGTAAAATACATTGTTTTATCTCAACGTTGTAATTATTTTTGTTATGCAACCTCGAAACTGATTATGAATATATGAACAGTCAAAATGACGGTTCCGGCAGTTATACAAATACTACAAAAAAACTGTAAAACGGCTTAATTTTCTTACACGCAGTCAAATTGACAGCTGCGGCAGTTCTAGTGTTAAGGCATTTCCGGTCATTTGTAAAGATTTTTGAAAAAAAGAAAATTTTGGCTCTGATCAAAAATTTTCAAATTTTTTTTTCATTTTTACACGTTTTTAGTGAGCCATTTCGGACCATTTGAGACGATTTTTCGAAAAACAATTTTTTGCTCCTCTGCTAAAAAATGTTAAATTTTTTTTTTGCATTTTTGGAAAAAAAAATTTTTGCCCAAAATTTTTCGAAAATTTTTATGCATTTTTAATCGTTTTGAGCCATTTCTGACCATTTCATATGTTTTTTTGGATAATTTTTTTTTTGCATTTTTACACGTTATAAATTTAAAAATGTCAGAATTCTGATTACTATTTTTTATTACTAAGTAGAGTTTATGTCATTTAGGAATTATATAAACAACTGTTGTTTTCGCAACAACGAAAGTTAACTATGGAATAAATGTAAAAAATGATAACCGTATCAATAGAAACACATGGGTAACAAGTGAATTTATATGTTTATAAAAATACACATTTTTACGTTTCCAATTTAAGAACTAAGTAAATGTATACTGGGTGATTATGATTATTTACTTTCTTTGATCAACTTTTTCGATCGTGATCATTTTTGTTTAGTAGGTCCAGCTTTATAGGTATTGTTTAAATAAAAACTTAAATTTAAGATAAAGTGTCTTTTAATGATATCAGAAAACTGTACAAAATGTTAGTATCAAAAAAAAAAAAAACGCAGTAGAGTTTTAAAACACATCAAATTCGTTCAATTTTACTTATGTTTGTTTAAATTATCAATTACATTGTATTGTGAGATCATGTGTATTGCACACATTAAATGTTTTAGCATTGGTTTTATATTGAATAATAAATATTACACCAATGTTTAAAAATTTATAATATATTGACCCTCTTTGTTTTGCCAACAAAAAAAACAGTTTCAATAACTAGAACTAGAAACCATACAATACATCGCTTCAACAAGACAGTTAATAGAATTTTAAGTAGGAAACAGAATAATTTGATGAATGTATAAACCATCCAGAATAAACCTTAAATGATGTTTTTATTGTAAAATAAGATGTAAAAAACCAGGTATTTACCTTGATTGAAAATTTACAGCCATGTTGTTGATACTAGAAAAATCACGAGCACCATTCAACTTTTACTTCTGCAGGGTACTAAGCGAAAACTCAATCAAAACCAAGGCTTTCTGGTATTTCTTTATTGAAATCTGTTTGGTTTAATGGTAATGGCATTGATCTATGTACTAATGATCTATATGCAGCTAAGTTATGTGTTTTATGGTGACATGAATCGTGAGGAATCGTAATGCTAATTTTAATTGAGATCTCATCCATGCAATCTGATAAACAACCAATGCTTTAAATATGTGACTCTTTTAACACAACAAACCCAAAGTTTCAATAACTAGAATCTAGAAACCATTTAATTCAATACCTTTGATCTTCAACAATTATCAGTTAATAGAATTTTAAGCTAAATTGGAAAATTTGATGAACTGTATACCATCCAGAATAAACCTTAAATGATGTTTTTATTGTAAACAATAATTATGTAATAACGCAGGTACATTTACTTGAGGTAAAATTTAACATGTTGTTGATACTAGTAACAATCACGAGCACCATGGAACTTTACTGTGCAGGTACTAAGAATATAAATTCAATCAAAACCAAGGCTTCTGGTATTTCTATGAAGAATCTTGTCTACATAGAATGGCATTGATCTATGTACTAATGATCTATATGCAAGCTAATGTTATGGTTTTATGGTGACCAATGAATCGTAGGAATTCTTAATGCTAATTTTAATTGAGATCTCATCCATGCAATCTGATAAACAACGTTCAATAGCATGCTAAATGTCATCAAACAAGATAAGATACAATGTTATCAGATTATCCATAGAGATAATTAGCTAAATTGAAATTGGACTTTGTTCTAGAACATATTATTATAAAAAAATTATGTAATATAATATTTTGATATGTTTAATAATAACGTAGACACACTTTTTATTGCATCAGAGATTAAAAATTCATCACACAAAGAAATAAAATTCTAAAACTTATCCAAAAACCGCGCCATCAGCATAGAACAAACATAAATCAAAACAATTCCTACAATTTTTACACAAAATTTGTTGTGTTAAATTTAATAATAAACGATTAGAATTCGTTAACAAAGGTTTTAGGTATTGCACTTTTCTTATATTTACTAACAAAATTGAAGAGGTTTTGGTAGTAGAATGCGAAACGCATATTAGAAATGATCATAATGATTATGCCGAATTTCAAATTGAGAATTTACTTAAAGAGTTTTCTTTGAAAAGGTATAAAACCTACAACAACAAATCTTACAATTATTTACTAAAATCAGTTAAGTGTAAAATTAAAAATAATTTGATTTCTGTCAAAGCAGATCAAGGTAACACTTTAGTAATTATTTTAGATGATAATCATATGCACAAAGTTATGGATTTTGTTATTAAAATCATTAATTTAGAAACTTTAAATAGAAATCCCACAACAAAAGTTTAAGATGTGAAACAAAGTTTACGAAACTGCAATATCTGGTTTACATATTTAGAGAAACAAGTTTTAAACTAGAACCCAGAAGCGCTAAAACTGTATGGTATCATAAAAATACTCCAACTAAATGTTCCCATCAGACCAGCCAGTTGTTTAATATATCCAATAACCTAATCATATCTTAGGAAATAAAATAGACCATACAATAACTGACAATCTAAAGAACAAACAAACACATTCTATTTAGAATTCTTTACAACTAATTAATAAACCACAAGACATAAAATTACCATTACATAATATAATTGTAAACTTTAACGGGGTCTCGTATAAATATTTCACCCACTTATGATTAAATACTTCTAGCCCAGAGCTATTATTAGCTATGGAAAATAATGGATAACTAGAAGATTTTATGCCACTTTGCTCGTCGGTAGATTAATAGGTCCAGGTTCAATAACTTTTGATTAACAAGAACAAAACTGCTTAGATATTTTCGCTTTACAAAAAAAGGTGTTGCTTCAAACCTGAAAATAAATAATGTAATCTCAGACGCCAATTTGTTTTAAAGGAATAAATAAACCTTAAATATAGAAAAGTCACAAAAAACTCATGAAAATAACAAGTAAAAAATAATGACAACAATGAGTTTTATTGCGATACTTAATTTGATTATAATGGATGATCTCTTAAAACTAATGTTAGTGATTATAATTGCTTAGTGAATTAATTAACAATATATATATATATATATATATATATATATATATATATAATATATAAATCATATTGATATAATTCAAATATATAATTTATTTATAAACCTCCAAACTGAATTGATTTTGTATTGTTCAAAGTAAAATTTGGTAATTGAAATCCCACTTCGTTTTAGCAAAGCTATTGCATCATCTTGCAAAGTTAACGTTAAAATAAAAATAAACCCAAAGTAAAATAAGTGGTAACAGTATGAATAAAATTAAGTGGCCTGAGACGTAAATGTTTCTAATTTTAGTATGATAAATTTAAAAACTCACCATATAAATGTGGCACTGTAAATAAAAAATTAAGCAAAGCGAAAATGGCTTCTACTTAAACACGTAGTTCAAGCAATCAATGAGGTACACTCAAAGTAGCCCTGCGCAATGGCCAAAAATGACTCAAAGCGCGGAAAGGAATGTGCAGAAGTATAGAGATAATTTATTAAATGACATTTTTTATTCCAATAATGTATGCAACTAACGCTACACGAAATGCGCTTAAGTTGCCAATATGAAAGTAAATTTTAAACATGCATACAAAGGTTTGTTACGGTATATTTTCGAAAGTATCCCCTTAAGAATGTATGCGTGTATTAAATAATTTTTTATTTAATAATAATGTTGAATTAGTTCCATGAATATAGCTAATTCAATTATTTAATTTATATGCTAATCAAAATTATTTCACATTCAATAATAAGATTTATCAACAAAAAAACGGTTTACCTATGGTCAGTCCAATTTTGCCCATTTAGCTAATATATTTATGGCTAAATTAGAAGATTAATTATTTTAATTAAATTTTCCTGATAGTATTGTATTTTGGTTTCGTTATATTGATACTTTAACATGTTTTGACAGTTCATCAGATTTTTAATTAATAAGAATTTATATCCTCACATAAGGTTTACACTACATAAAAAAACAAAATAGAGCCATTAACTCTATACATTTAAACATAAAAATTAATACACAGAACAAGTTTGAGTTCAACATATTCAGAAAACGTATAGATGCGGACATTAAAATTCCGTCACCACGAAGCACATAGTTTAGCTGCATATTGATCATAAGTACATAGAGTAATGTCATTACCATTAAACCAAACAAATTTTAATAGAGAACTATCAATTATGTGCAGCGTGTTTTAAAGATTTGTGTTATAAACTTTTTGCGAATTTATGTAAATTTACAGATCCACAGGATCTATACATTGTTGCCACGTATGCGGATATACTGATATTATAGACATTAGCGTGATTTTTAAAAGAAAGGTATCACGGACTATTATTTGGTGAGAGTTAAAATGTCAGTGTATTATGTGTTTAAGTATTCATATAAGGTCATTTAAAAGAATGTGCTCACTAAGGATTTTGATAAATTTGTGTTTGTGCTACGTTCTAAAATAAGAAAGGTGTCGGTTGATAGTGATGGAATTGAGACCAGAACAATGAAAATTGCAGAACTGGCGGAAGGACGCTGGGTAACGTTATTGTCTTCGTGTCATAACTTGCTTTACATATTAATATGCTTGTTTATAATAATGTTTGGTATTAATTTAAAACATTTAATCAATTTTTCAGTAGAAATTCAATTGTCATTGTAATTTTAATTTAAAATGAAAGCCATTCTCATTCAGAAACGTAAAGTAAGCTTTGTTGATTTGTTTTGATCAATTTAAAGTGACGTTCAAATAAATTATAGGAACTTATAAACATTCGATCTCATTTTGATTATTCTTGTTGTGGCAAATATTCATTTTAAATTGAACAGTTAGTGACCGTGTTTACCAGTTCCATTTACCAATTAAATATCTAGGCAAATCTAACAAAGAACAAGTTTTCTGTTAATAATTGAATTGTGGCAAATATTACAGTTAAATTCAACAGTTAGTGACCGTGTTACTATGATTTCTCATTTTACCAATTTAAATATCCAATTTCTAACTATAAGATACATAGTATATATCTGTATATATATATATATATATATATCATATATATACAGTGATATATATATCATATGTAGTAGGTTTACTATGTTTTTCATTTTAGCTCTTATATTGCGAGGCAAGTCGTGAAGTGATATATATACAGATATATATAGATATATATATAGAGAGCCATATCGTATATGATAGACGATATATATATATAGTATTATATATATAGTACGTAAATCATATATATATATAGGGTGTCTACACAGTTAATAATTTAATAATAATGGGATATAAGGTTTCCTATTTTCCTAAACATAATATTCTTCTATGACACTCCCAGACATAATCAGATCTTGTAATGGTGAATTACCAATAAGGTTACAACAAAAACTTATGATAGAATTTGCTTAAAAATTCCCTAAGTATTTAACGCATTATTATGTCTATTACTTGTTTTATACTCGTAAGTTCATCAAAACTCATACATTTAATCAAATTGGAAAGTCCCCTATTTAGTAAAAGAAATATTCAGCTATTTGTCATAATTAATTCATTACATTAAACATTTGTAATTTGAATTTCTGTTATGGATCTCAAAATACTTTTATAACCAATAGAACAGTTAGGCCTGTGATAAGTAGGTAACATTTCAACCATATGACTGGTTACTCGGTATTAAATTTCTATCTATTATTTTGTCAAGGTCATTAATATAGGTGCAATAAAAATGAAAATCTACCAGTGGGCACCTTTCAGTAAGCATTAAATCGTAATTAATACAATTGAAACATCAAAGTACATAAGGCAATAATTCAAAATACTTTAAAGATACGTAAAACTATACATAACCGAAGCGAGTGGCTATCATAGGGTCAACTGCCGGTTTTGGTTAAGAGGTCTCCTGACTGGATTTTTTCGTTATCTCAGGTGAATCTTCCAAGACAGCATTACCAAAGTTCCTCGTAATAAATTTATTTTCCATTGTGGAAAATAATAAAGGAAATCGCAAACCCAAACTTGACGATCTATAAATATAAGTATAACTAAACGGCAAGAAATTACTTCTAAAAACAAACCTGTTTGAATACAGATCTTTGAAGGTTACTAATCAATTTTCAATTCTATCAATTATACGATATTTCCAATGTGTAAAGTAAAATATGTCGGTGAGCTACGGCTTTATATAATTAAAATGGGAGAATCAATCGTCTCAAAACGATAGCTAAAAATGAAAAAACATGTTACCTCGTGGTAGGAGGTTGTAATACGCACCTCGTTGAGCAGGTAAAATAATGAATCACCAATAAATCTGGTTGTGGATAATTTATATTTATAGCATAATTAATCCCCAAAGACCAGGGATGCTTCTTAAATTAACCGAAATTTAATTCTTTTTCACCTCAACTGTCATGCTGTTAAAGCAAAAATCACTCGTTTTACCTGCCTACCTGCCAATTTCCGAACTATATTCTATCGAAGTTAAAACTGTAGAAAAACTATTGATGTTGAAAAATAGTAGCTCAATGATGGTTAGTGAAAATACATTAATTGATTGACGATAGCAGAATCTAATGATGATATAGTGAGTGTGGACACTAAGTTTTAATGAAAAAAATAATTAACCGGTTTCGGACCGTAACTATATATATATATATATATATATATATATATATATATATATATATATATATATATATATATATATATATATATATATATATATATATATATATATATATAAGGTGTTGTACACAGTTGGTTGATTCGAAATGTGGGAGATCGGGGCCTATTCTGAACATATTTGTTCTAAGAACTCCTAGCCTAAGTCTTATGGTATATTATATACGATTTTTTTTATATTTATTAAAAAATTCCCAAATTTTCGCATTGTTATGTCTATTACTTTTTTTTGTATGTTGTAAGTTCAAAAAATAAATTTTGCTCTTGTCTTTGATACTGCCTCGTAATAAATAAATGGGTACTTTATGCAGATATTAAAGAAAAAAATACTAAGAGACAACAAAGTCATTTTTTCCTAATTTCCTGTGTGAAAAAAGTACATCTAAAGAAAAAATTTTTACAGATAGCCGACCGATTCAGAATTTACTAAAAAATTACCTTGAACCGGTGTATGAATTGCGCATGAGTATGACCGTACCATGAACGGTTTTTGACTGGATTGGAACAAACCTAATGTATTTACTTGTGTAACATGTGTGATCGTGAGATGAAGTGTGAATGCAATTAAATAAAAAGAACCAAAGAAGTTTTTAAAAGTATTTTAAGATTTTCATCGCTTTTGTTTCTTTTTTTAATTTTAATGGAAATGTTGTATCCGATTTATTTTTCGCCCACGATCGGGACTTTGTTGCCCCATAGCATTTTTTATCTTTAATATCTGCATCAAACACCCTTTTATTTATTACGAGGCAGTATCAAAGACACCGGAAAAATTTATTTTGAGAGCTTACAACATACAAAAAAAAAGTAATAGACATAAGAATGCGAACATTTGGGAATTTTATAATAAACAGAAAAAAAAAACATATTTAATAAACTATAAAACTTAGGCTAGGAGTTCTTAGAGCAAAAATGTTCAGAATGTCTATCCAAATTTCAACTTGTATATTTATATATATATATATATATATATATATATATATATATATATATATATATATATATTATTTAGTGATGTGGTGACTAGGGAAAAACACACCAAAATACCTAAACATACCAAAAGCTAAAATTAAAATTCAGGCGTATCATTGTGCCTTTTTTTAGTTAGAAGATGCCAAAACGTATTAGACCAAGCCCTTCTTCCTTCTTATTAAAGTTATTAGGATATTTATCAATAGCTCAATAGCTCACGATGTAATCGAACATAATAATGAGTTTGTCTTGACAATATGTCCATAGTATCATATGTAATGGCATAATTTAAATTATTTAAACTATGCTCAGCTACCCCTGATGTCTTTGGTTGACCTAATCTACAAAATCTCATATATTCTTTACGCCTTGTATCAAAGCTACGTTTTGTGATTCCAATGTACAGTTTTCAACAAGATCAGGATAACTTATACACTTTGGAAGATGGTAATGGGTTTAAAACATCTTTAGGTAACCTCAAAAGTTCTTTAATTTTTCTTGTAGGTTTAATAACAGTCCTAATGCCATGATTAATTAGAATTTTTGAATTCTATCTGTAACATTAGTTATGAAAAAGAAAGAAAAGCAGAATGCGAATAAAATTATCTACAAAACCGTTACCATATTACGTAAAACAGAACCTCCAAAGAGTCACCTACACTTTCGTCAGCTCCGTGCTTTATTTGATCTTAAACGTAATGAAAATGTAGTAATATTACAATCAGATAAAGGTAATGCAACTATTGTATTAAATATGAACGACAATAACATTAAAGTAGAACAACTGTTGGAACCACAGATTTACCCTGAACTATCAATATATTATACAGAAGAGTTTGTTTTCAAAGCTTAGGAACTTATTAAATTATGATTTATTCCTGAAGATAAAAAAGAAACTAACTCTGAGCCTCTTTCACTAAAACTGTATGGTCCAACAAAAATCCATAAACCTAACCTTGCAAAACATCTTACATTTCTATTACAACCTTATATAGGTAAAACACCCCATTATTTTAAAAAGTCTGCCAACTTCATTGAAAAATATATAACCTCAAAATTAAAGAGGGTCAGTTTGATGTCGATTTACTTTTTACAAAAGTCTCTGTAAAATAATCTATTGAATATATCGATCATATACGATAAAACGATTCTTTATTGACACTTGTCTTACAACTACTAACCTTCAGTGGAATAATAAGAAACGTTTAGTTTGGTGTAGATAAGTAGCCGACACATTTGTTATTTGGAAACGTAGAGAAGAAACACTACATAAATGTTTAATTTTGATAAATTGTATCCATCCGAGCATTCTGTTTACCATGGAAAAGGGAACTAATGGAAGTTTACCATTTCTTGAAATACTAATATTTGAAACCAATAAGGTTTACCGAAAGCCGACATACCCTAATAGATACGTTCATAAATTATTAAATGACCATTCCCCTAAAGTGTAATTAAATCTGTGGTTCGTCGAACAAAACGAGTTTGTGATCCTGAATGCTTGAAAAGTGAATATAAATATCTCTGCAAGCTAATGGATATTTAATTAAAGCTGTTAATAATATTATTATACCTGCTAAATGTAACTAAAAAAAACTAGAGCTTAATGTTGGTATTACTTTTCTTTCTTTTACAACTAATGTTACAGATAGAATTTAAAAAATCCTAAATAGTCATGGCATTAGGACTGTTTTTAAACCTACAAAAAAAATTAAAGAACATTTGAGGTCACCTAAAGATGTTTCGAACACATTATCATCTTTCGGAGTGCATAAGTTATCTAGTCGTGGAAACCACAAAACGTAGCCTTGATACAGGACGTAAAGAACGTGTGATATTTTGTAGATTAGGTTAACCAGAGAAATTTGCGGTAGCTGAGCATGCTTTAAATAAGTTTATTCATGGCATTAAATTTTATAATATGAAAATATTGCCATTATTATTTTCGTTCAGACCGTAAACCTATTGAGATATATACACGTATAATTAGATAATAAAGTAATAAATGGGTATAAAAATGTTCTCATAACAGATCGTTAGACTTTCTAGCGATACAGCCCATTCATCAAAAATAATGTCTTTATCTCAGTGGGTTGATTAAAGTAGGGTGGTTCAATCTTTTGAATTGCTTAATTACCACAAATCTATGCTGTGTTATTTCCACTTAACATCAATATAGAAAAACTGCAATGTAACACTAATAAAATGATCTCGGACGCCAAGTTATTTATTAATTATGCTCGGAATAGCTAAACCGAGGTTTACAATAAAAATTTTACCAAAATGTAAAAAATAAAAAATATACAGACTATGTTTATTAACAGTTATATTTAGGGTTACATAAAATATATCTTAAAATTAGCCTTATACTAAGAGATCAATAAACTTATAAATACCTGTTACTAAATATAATACATCTTCTTGCAAACCCCTTGTATTATAAAAATAAATGCGGAAATTCAAACCAAGGTGATGTCACCTTTGCACCAATATTGCGCAATATTTCGAAATAGCAATGCTTTACGTTGTAAACCTCACCAAAATGGAATTTTACTTCTTATAAATTTTTCTTCATGAAATTTCGAATCCAATGTTTATTGCATTCTCTCGAAAGTTCAGATAAAAGTTGGGATCTACATTTAGATCTGTATTAAAAGCAAAACGCAATCATAAAATGAAAGCGTACGTAAAAGTAGAATTAAATGTGCAATTAAAGTAGTACAGGTAAAAGTGTAAAAGTAAAAAAAGAAAGTGTAAATCATAGGCCTGCAAAAAGCAAATGTTTTAAATTTTAGTATTACGAGTTAGATATTTCTTACCATTAAGTCAATGGCACTTTTCACAAAATTTAGGTGGAAACCCAAAAATGGCTTCCTGCATCAGACAGCGTACCACAAGAAATGAAAAACAATGGACGCTTAGGAAGTCGGATGATGACGCGTTGCGCGAAAATATGAGCAGAAAAAAATAATTTAAAGAAGTGGGAGGATAAACCTTTAAGGAGATATGCACTTAAAATACACCAAAATGTAAATTAAGTTGCCTACCACATGCCTATAATTGATTAATAATTAAAAATTTTTTCTTATACTTACAACTAAATGAACGAAGAACATAAATTACGGTATATTTTAATGCAACTCAAAATGGGTTGTTACAAACATCCTAATAATTTAAATAGGCAAGAAGAAGGTCTACGTTTAAATAGATTTTGACGTATTAAAATTATGTTTTAGTTTTCCGCTGTGTTTCTTCCTACCTTGAAGTAAATGCTTTACCAATTATATTTGTTAGATTTGGCTAGATCTTTAACTGGTATGTCAATGTTATATTGGTGAATGCTTTTATCAATTTGAAATTAATGTTGTGCACTAATTTCCACCTGCATCATAATTTGACTAACTTTTGTTAAATTTGTTCTTTGATTATGGTATTTTCCACTGTTAGCCTTCGACCGCTAGCGGGTATTCTGATTTGTCACCATCAAGACAGTTTAATATTGTTTAATTTTATTAAGGATCTAGTCTCCTTTCCTAGAATTAGATTCCATAGTTGGCTTTATACGTTTATCAGACTATTATATTAATAGCAGGCTTATGTTTGTGTTTTCACATTTTCCATATTTCATAAATTAATTCTAACATCTTGCACACCTCTTAAAGATCACCATTACTGAGGACGACAACTGTGATTGTATCGAAACGTATACTAGATTTATGTGAAATATAAATATAAAAATAAACCATTAAAAAACCCAAAATAGCTGAGTATTTTAAAGATGTTGATAAAGTTTGGCACGATATTAAGAAAACCATTGTGTAAACACTTTTAAAGTAATCTAACTAAATAAAGATGTTAAGCATTGTAAATTGAAATTGACAGTTTTGAAAATTAATAATACTGATATATTAAACCGATGAAGTGTACATCATTAAAAATTTAGCCATTAAGTTAAATTAAAATATTCTTTGACAATTACGGTATTTGCCAAAATAAACAGTACCGAAATGTGAATGGCCATGGATTGGCTTAAGCGATGTCTGTTTGTTATGTTTGACTTGTTTGTAATTAACTGTCATAATAATAATACGCTCCTATTAAAATCGTTCTGAAGATATTTCTGACAACTGAGGAAAAATTATTTGTAGTAGAGCCTTATTTAGGTTCATACGGAAGTGAACGGGAGAATGGTTTAAGTTTGAGACACGATTTGAAAAATATAGGGAGCAATTTCATAAAGCTGCACCCAGTAAAAGCGTAATGCTAGCACTGATAGTGAGTTGTGTCAGCGCAAGGGTTCTTCAAGTCGTCGAAGAACAGTTTGTACCAACGATAATGAAGGACAGGTCGTTGACCAGGTTTTGCAGTTTCCACAAAGAAGTCTTCGGCGAACTGCGTATAAATTAAACATCAGTGAAACATCCACACGCAGAATGTTCTAAGGTATTGGTGGTTATCCATATCGTATTCAAACTGGACAACGACTAAACACTGTGGACGAAAGTTCAAGAAAAGTTTATTGTAGACGCGTGTTGAGCCTAATATATGAAAATGTCGATTTCTTGAAAAATGTATGGGTTTCAGACGAAAGTTATGATCACCTAAGTGGCTATGTCAATAGTATACATTTTTTGAGGACGAGAATCAACACACAGTTACTGTTACTCAACAGAGCGTTACAGGCAGAACATGATCATACCTTTTGTGAGTGATTTGAGAAATTTTTGTCGCGCCCGAAATTTATAGTTGAACAGGCAATGGTTTCAACAGCATGCGTCACAAGCGATGCAGTCAGATGCTCATTAGAACTTATCGTCGAGCATTTTGGAAATAGAATAATTTCTTGTGGAGCGAACTTCGATTACCCATTACATTCACCCGACTCTACGCCATCCGATGCATACATTTGTTATAACAAATAAATTTTAAAGGTGTGTGTAGTTGTTATATTAGAAAGGTAAGGTAAATTGCACCACGGTCTAGCTCAGTGAGGTACACACTTATAAAACTTACTGAATATGAGAACTCGATCATCAGGTGTGAGGAAAGCAGAGATATTTTCATAGATATAATCAGTATTAGCATTTGTTTAATTGGGCACCACTCAATTTCTAGGTTTAATTAATAAAATACAACAAAAATTGAGAAAGGTTGTATCTCAGAACATAACAGGTAATCTGAATAAGCACTAAACATCTGTATTTATATGTACATTTAATAAAGCAAAATGTCTGATTAATATCAGAATAAAATAACTAAACCATACTTCTTGTACTGCATTACAATCTTAAAGTACCAAATTAAACACAGTAGATAAACGTATACTTAGAATTCAAAATGTAATTTATTAAACATGTAGGTATTCAATCATGAAACGTATATTGACCAATGTCAACAAATTACAGTTGTGATAGGTTATGAACTCAAATGTCTTTATTTCAGGAGCAGGACTAACTGTTCCTTTTCTTAACCGTATCAAAATAACACTAACTGATTTGTTATTTACTTAACTGCACTAAAAGGATAAGTACTTACTTGTACAAAACAAATATTTTAATCTCGTCTTAAACGAACTGTAGCTTGAGAATTTTCATTTCCAATTCCATGATTAATATACGATAATGTAAAGGTAATTTCCATTTGTAGTTAACGTACAAATAAACGAAACATAAACGTATAACGAAAGCAGCTTCGAACGACGAAAGCTGTTTATAACGACGAACGCAGAATATGTCTAACAGCATATGTGATTGATGCAAAACAAAGGTATCTTCATTTATGTTCATAAAGATGACATTGCATTAACCGGCCATTTTAACAAAGTAACTGTACATGACGTCATACCCAAGCCATACAATGATACGTAAAATTACCAAAATAAAAGCTTTTTCTTGAAGATAAACTGTACTGTTATTCCGTATTCTGATTCTTATTTCTTGTTTCCCTATTCTTATTCTAGTTTCCCTATTAAATATAATATATATAGAAAATATAATTAAACGCCTTTACATACCTTATAAAAGGGAAGCAAAACTTAAAAAAAGATAACGTGTTAAAGGCACGACATGATGTACGGAAATGCCTCAGCATGTGATTTAATTCACGTTGCGCATAGAACTAAAACTGAATGTCTAAAATATATACAGGAGCATTCGTAATTATGTAGACTGAAGAGAAAATATTGCGATATAAAAATTTAATTATTGAACGGAAAGAGAAATGCTTAATGATACTAAGGTAATGTAAATATATTTATTGATAATAATGCAAAGTTCTAAATTTAAATTAAGGTAACGTCAGACAAGAAATTGGCACGTTACATTGTGGTATGATAAGGTAATCAGTATTCCGCTCTGATGGTGTACCAATGGAGATTGCAGAACTATGGCTAACAATAGTAATTTACCTCCAACAACTGCGTCAACCACTATTTATGAATATGTTCAACGATTTGCATAATCGCTATGAAGCTTGTTAACGCCGTAATGGTGCTCATTTTGAACCCAAAAATTGAAAAAACTGATAAAGATTTAGCGAATACTGTATTTAAAAGGACATCTATTAAATCAAGTTATTCAAGTTTTACACGCATTAAAGAACACTATTAGTGGCGAGTGTATATACATAGTTAGGATTAATTAGAAGTTCAACCGCGTTGAATAGGGCGGTACGTCTTATAAATGGCTAGGGGAATTGTATGTAATTATAGACATTTGTTGAATAGTGGACGATTGATTGACCTATACAAGGCGTTAGTGTCAATATTGTAAGTTTTAATTAGGACTTACGAGCAATCAATTCCCACCACTATCGATTTTATTGTATATGATAGAGAATAAGATATTAAGCACATTATTTTTATCCACTGAAATTGTTTTTTTTTGTTCTCAATCAGTCAAATGAATGTAAATATTTTACCGAATGGTTTAATATTGTCACATTATTTAACTTATTCTTTTCCTTGAATTATGATAGACCTCCCCTAACTATCTTAATGTGATACTAATGGTTCCATATAAAGTTTTAAAAAGAACCAATTCTATATAATTAGATTTCTTTGTTTTCTTTTCATGTGCATACATGATTTTCTAGTACAAAAATAATAAATCTTTTGATGTTTTGGCTATACGATTGATTTGAAAATTGTTTATTTTGAGACAGACCGATTACAAAATTTAATTCCTTAGAAGCATTAAATATGCAGTATAAGTCTTGATTTGCAGCGACTGTTTCTTAGAGTATGGGTCACGATTAGTTTATACAGATAAAAATAAAAGGATCAAATTTGAATCGAAATTGATACTTGAAGACGTTTAAAAATGTTTGAATGATAAAAATGGAAAGCAGTATTTGAGAGAATGTATAGTTCATAGAAGATGTATTTATCGTTACGTTCGCTTTAGTTTTGAAATAGGAGTTCGTGTTTTTTGTGGTTAAAAATTAGTGTTTTTTTTTTAAATTGGAGATCTATTTATTTCAGAATCTTGACGACATTTGTAAGTATTAGATCATGTATATACGAGGGTGAATTGAAAAATATTCAGTTAACGTCTCACTACTTTGATTTTATGAATATACAGGGAGTGATCTGAAATTTTCTTATTATATGTATATGTTTCGGGTAGTTTTGTTCTTAGTATTAATTGAACTTCAAGATTTTCAAAATTTAAGTGTTGTTTTGGATTAAGTTACCATTTTAAAGTGAAAGAGTGTTGCACGTATTGGATGTTTGAGATTGAGTTGTACATGATATTATCGATCACTGTCAGATGGGATTAATTTAAGAACTCGCCTAGGACTATTAATTTCAGAATAATCCAAGAATGTTTTCCCGAATTGAATGTTATTTGTTGTTTTATGGTAAATGTAAGGTGTTAGAATTTATATTTCAGCCATTTTACGTGTTACCTCGAACCCGCCCATCTCCATGACAGTTAGCTTGGCAACTCGCTTACCTTGGTAGCCTTCTGGACGCCTAGTGCGGTTTGAGTGTGTTACAACTAATGCTAATTTCCGTTTCTTCTTCCAATGGAAAACGATTATTTGTTAGTTTACATACATACGGTGGTTTTATATGTTCTCACAATGAATTCGCTTACTCTGTTTTGTGTATGCAGTACAAACTTTGAGTGTGACCATTCAGTTTTATGATTACAACTGTCTGAATAGCCACCCACTGTTTTGTACAAGCTTCCACTCGTGAACATGTTTTAAACCATAAATAAATGATCATTTAACGTCATTTAGTAAAGTTGAATTAAATATGTTACTAAACGTTTGATCATAGCTTTTACATTAGTTCATGAGGCAGATCATTGTGAAACGTGACACTTCGAAAAATTTGGAGCACGGCAACTATGGCAGGACCTGTAAGAAGCAAAACACACCCACGTACCACACAAAAATAAAAACACCGGACGCGTTTCAATAGCTAAGCTATCGTCGTCAGCGGTCAACCGCTTGTGACACTATGGATAATTTATTTGAAATAGTGAGAGATTGATATCAAAGTACAAAACAACATTTGTTCGGTTAATATAAAAAAAAATACGTGAATAGTAAATAATCACGAAGTTTCATTGGAAATACTACCCCATTTTAAGGCAAATTATTACTCTGGTAATGAAAATTTTAAATTAAAGGATTTGGAATACGTGGAGCTTTTATGTAATACACAGAAAACTTGATTAATAAAGCGCATTACGATGATGAAGTTGGGCGCATTAAAATATTGTACGGAATATGAGTAATTAGAAAATGCATTATTTACGTGAGTGAAAATGAAATTACTATGGAAAATAGATTTAATATTTGTCACAAAGCAGCTTGATTTATAGATAATGTTATTCTTTATAAAAAGAAGCTTAATTATTAAGTAGTTACACGATAGAGGTACCATACACTTTACGGTTTACTAAAGTGGCTGTTTTTTATTATTCCTATTATTATTGTTTATGATACAGAGTGTTCTTTTTCCTACTAGAAAAATTATGAAGTGCTCTTTGAGCTTTAAGCGGAATTACGTGTAGAAAGCATGAAAGGATTTTAAAAGCAACGTTACTAAATTTCACCACTATCTAACTTTAGCAAAGAAAATTTGTAAAAGCCGCTTATATTTTTAAAAATCATCTTGTGCCCGTCGAGTTTTCTTTTTCAGCTTGAAACTTTTAATTTACTGCAACGAAGTTGACCATAATTGCCTGATTCTAGAGTTTAAAATACTTAATGTCAAGAAGGTTTTTTGTTGAACCTTCTTGCACTGTTAAGTAATTATAATTGTAAAACAGAAGTTTTCGTTGTCAAGTTTTATGTTGATTATCACCCAATGTTTCAACTAAGTGAAAAGAGCTAAATTTTGCAAACTGCGTTATGTAATATATAGGAAGTAAATGAATAATTTTTGTTTATTTAATTACCTTGCTTAAAAATTTGTACTCGTCTTTAATAGTTTTATTGCTTATACCGCTAATGAAATAACTTTCTACTAAATTTATCAGTACCTTAAAGTACGTTAATTTGAATACTTTTTAAGTATCCCACGTATACCTATAAATTGATATTTCTAACTGTTATAAAACTCTGAAGTAAATAAGCAATACCCAATTTAGAAAAGAATCAACATAATAAAAACTGGTTTAACAATATTTATTGCTAAAAATTAAAAAAATTCACGGTAATACACTATCAATATACCATACTCAATCATTCAAGCGGCTACAACCACCTCTTTAATCCTAATTCTTTTATACACTAGCCATGTAAGGTCCTTTCTCACAATTTTTATATTTGCCGCGGCTAAACTGCAATCGGTCTTTAGATTAGACACTAAAGAGGGGGGTGCTTGCGTCGGAAGATTTAAACTTTAGCTCTACACTGTCCACATAAAATAATTATAGTAAAACGGTTTAATAGTATATATATATATATATATATATATATATATATATATATATATATATATATATATACATATAGTATATTATCCTCTTATGTACAATTCTAACGTATTCACACTTAAACTATGCTAATAAGATTATGAACAACCAACATAAACATAAAATTGAAAAAAATGAGAAAACAATTGGAATTTAATACTTAGACAGCGGCGTCGGGGCATCCACTCGGTTGGTACAAAGAATTTGGATGTCCGATTCCACTCACTTAGGAAGGCGGCTTAGTTTTGTCGAAGCCGTTTCTGTAAACAAATATTAATACTCCCTAGTTACACTCAATGAGGAACGTAATGTTTAAATGATTAATAACGTTGCGTTTAATTAATTATTTATGCTGGATACGGCCCTGTCTACAAAAGAAAAGAATAAATAAACAAACTACTGTTTAATTTAAAACGGGGGTTGCGCAGATCTAGGTCACTAGTGAAAATCGATATCCCGAGTTCACGGTCGTACGCATGACCATCGTTCACCGACCTACTGCTTGCTGCTTTAACTTTAGTAATTACTGGAAGACGGATAGGCGCGTATGCTTCGAGAAACAATTTACCTTCGCGATCTATTACGTTCGATAATATTAATATTTTCAGAGGTTTACCTTCGCATTGAATTTAGGCTGGGCGGATTATACATGTTTGGTTGTATAATTAATATATTTGCGCGTTATCTTCTGGGCTGTACTTTTATGGTGGTGATTTCTTTTATGTAAATGAACGAAACCTCATGTAGATGCAAGCGTAATTTACCTAAGTGTATACGCACAAAACGCGTATTTATTAAAGGCGGTTTTATACTTGCGGAATAAGCTGGTGGAAAACAATTAATTGATTGCTTCCTTGAAACCCAATTACTAAGCGTGTGGTTATTGATGTACGGTTTTCTTCTCTACAGGTCTTTGACGGATACTCTAAGTTTAATTTGTTTGTGATTACAGGCACTTCGGTCTTCGCCAGCGAGCTGGTGATTGCAGGTGTTTGGAATGTAAGTGAGAGTAAATGATGAGAGCTGCAGGACTGTACAGTCCTATCTAGATCCCGTCGTCAGGTGTATGGTAGAGTGTAGTGATCTGGTGACTTCGGACTGACCCGTCGAAACACCTTTGGTATGTGTAGGTGGTGTATGCACACCCGATCGCTTCGGGGCTTGGCCCGTCGCTCTCTGAGGGTTTTGTATGTGTATGCTGTGTGTACACCCGATGGCTTCGGGACTTGGCCCGTCGCTGTCTGAGGGTTTTTGTATGTGTATGCTGTGTGTACACCCGATCGCTTCGGGACTTGGCCCATCGCTCTCTGAGGGTTTTTGTATGTGTATGCTGTGAGTACACCCGACTGCTTCGGGACTTAGCCCGTCGCTGCCTAGGGGTTTAGTGTGTGTGTGTGTGTGTGTGTGTGTGTGTGTGTGTGTGTGTGTGTAATGAATTACGCTATAGACTTACGTGTCGTTAATCACAAAGATCGAGGATAGCTATTTATTTACAAAAGGTTTGCGGTGCGCGTTTGCAAATACAGGGAGCTAAACTCGTGGCGGCTATCACTAGGTCTGCGGCGGTTCACTTTATAACAACCGTCACGTGCAGGTTTTCTGGATCAGGAGTTAGTCTAACGGACCAACTAATACAGGAGCTGGTAAAACCAACTAAATACTTCTCGGCGGCGGGATGCGTTCACGAGGCGCGATGGAACTCTTCGCTAGGATCGGATAAACAACCCTCTTCTTCTTTTTTCAAAAGGTGCGCGGCGCGGTTTTTATAGGGGTCTCTCGGTAGGCGGTGGTGGCTTCTGTTTGAAGGAATCCTATCGTTAATTGGCGGAGATTACTCTGACGTATAAAACATTCGACGTTTTATGAAATCTACGTTGGAGGGGAAACAAATTAATTTTTGGTTGTGCAATCAAACGAAATACTAAGAAATATTAAATTACGTACTGAGTAATATTGAATACTAAGAAATCTTACACCATTTCTTTTACGACTGATTGCTAAATAATTAATTAAAAAAATTCTGTAGTAAGGAATTGCGGTTCGTTACATGGTAGCCTCCTACCAGTGCCGTACCAATAAAACCTTGTTCCAAAACATTATTTCTCAACCAAATTTAATGCTTTTAACATAAAAACATTCAAATATTACATCATATGATAACTAATGCTTTATTAAATTCCAGTGGCGTATAATTTACAACTTGCATTCTGGATACACAAAGAACATTTTTTTTCGTACAAACTCACCAGTGAATGCACGTGGTACGTCAACGCAGGTACGCACGTATGCACGCACGCACGCATGCACGCACCTGTTCACACATACACACATACAAACACACTCACGCACGCACGCGCGTACGCAATCATGCACAAACGCACACACACACAAATCACACATGCACGGTCGCACGCTCGTACCCACAGATACAAAAACACACACACACATACACATAGACAAACAGACACATAGACACACTGACACACACACACACACACACACACACACAGACACACACACACACACACACACGCAGACACACAGACACACAGACACACAGACTCACAGATACACGGACATTCAGACACTCAGTCACACAGACACACAAACACACAGGTACGCAGACACACAGACACACAGACACACAGACACACATACACACAGACACACATACACACAGACACACAAACACACAAACACACAGACACACAGACACACAGATACACAGACACACAGACACAGACACACAGACAAACAGACACACAGACGGTCAGATACACAGACACATAGGCACACAGGCACACAGACTCACAGGCACACAAACACACAGACACACAGACACACAGACACACAGACACACAGACACACAGACACACAGACGCACAGACACACAGGCATATAGACACACAGACACACAGACACACAGACCCACAGACACACAGACACACAGGCACACAGACACACAGACCTACAGACATACATACACACAGACACACAGCCATACAGGCACACAGACACACAGAGACATAGGCACACAGGCACACAGACACACAGACTCACAGGCACACAAACACACAGACACACAGACACACAGACACACAGACACACAGACACACAGACGCACAGACACATAGACACACAGACACACAGGCACACAGACACACAGACACACAGACACACAGACACACAGACACACAAACACACAGACGCACAGACACACAGAAACGCAGACAAGGGGGGGGGGGGGGGGGGGGGGGGGGGGGGGGGGAAAAAAAAAAAAAAAAAAAAAAAAAAAAAAAAAAAAAAAAAAAAAAAAAAAAAAAAAAAAAAAAAAAAAAAAAAAAAAAAAAAAAAAAAAAAAAAAAACATACACACAGACACACAGCCATACAGGCACACAGACACACAGAGACATAGGCACACAGGCACACAGACTCACAGGCACACAAACACACAGACACACAGACACACAGACACACAGACACACAGACACACAGACACACAGACGCACAGACACACAGGCATATAGACACACAGACACACAGACACACAGACCCACAGACACACAGACACACAGGCACACAGACACACAGACCAACAGACAACATACACACAGACACACAGCCATACAGGCACACAGACACACAGAACATAGGCACACAGGCACACAGACACACAGACCACAGGACACAAACACACAGACACACAGACACACAGACACAGACACACAGACACACAGACACACAGACACACAGACACACAGACACACAGCACACACACAGACACACAGACACACAGACACACAGACACACAAACACACACACGCACAGACACACAGAAACGCAGACAAGCAAGATATACAGACACACGACCTCAGGACACAGACACACAGACACAGACATACAACACACAGACACACAGCCATACAGGCACACAGACAACACAGAGCACACAGGCACACAGACACACAGACACACAAACACACAGACACACAGACACACAGACACACAGACACACAGACACACAGACACACACACAGGCATATAACACAGACACACAGACACACAGACACACAGCACACAGACACAGGCACACAGACCACAGACTAAGACATACATACACACAGACACACAGCCATACAGGCACACAGACACACAGAGACATAGCACACAGGCACACAGACACACAGGCACACAGGACACACAGACAAGACACACAGACACACAGACACACAGACACACAGACACACAGACACAACACACAGGCAAAGACACACAGACACACAGACACAGACACACAGACACACAGACACACAGGCACACAGACACACAGACACAGCAACACACAGACACACAAGCCATACAGGACACAGACACACAGACAGGCACAAGCACACAGACACACAGACTCACAGGCACAGCACACAGACACACAGACACACAGACACACAGACACACAGACACACAGACGCACAGACACACAGACACACAGACACACAGACACACAGACACACAGACACACAGACACACAGACACACAGACACACAAACACACAGACGCACAGACACACAGAAACGCAGACAAGCAAGATATACAGACACACAGACGCTCAGGCACACAGACACACAGACCTACAGACATACATACACACAGACACACAGCCATACAGGCACACAGACACACAGAGACATAGGCACACAGGCACACAGACTCACAGGCACACAAACACACAGACACACAGACACACAGACACACAGACACACAGACACACAGACAACAGACACACAGGCATAGACACACAGACACACAGACACACAGACCCACAGACACCAGACACACAGGACACACAAGACACACAGACACACAGACGTACATACACACAGACACACAGCCATACAGGCACACAGACACACAGAGACATAGCACACAGGCACACAGACTCACAGGCACACAAACAGCACACAGACACACAGACACACAGACACACAGACACACAGACACACAGGCACACAGACACACAGACACACAGACAAACAGACACACAGGCACACAGACACACAGACACACAGACACACAGGCACACAAACACACAGACCTATGGACATACATACACTCAGACACACAGCCATACAGGCACACAGACACACAGAGACATAGGCACACAGGCACACAGACACACAGACTCACAGGCACACAAACACACTGACACACAGACACACCGACACACAGGCACACATGCACACAGACACACAGACACACAGACACACAGACACACAAGCACACAGACACAGACACACAGACACACAGGCACACAGACACATAGACACACAGCACACAGACACAAAGACACTCAGACACACAGACGCACAGACACACATTCACACAGACACAGACATACAGACACTCAGACACTCAGACTCACAGACACACAGACAGACACACAGACACACAGACACACAGACACACAGACACACAGACACACAGACACACAGACACACAGACACACAGACACACAGACACACAGACACACAGACACACAGACACACAGACACACAGACACACAGACACAGAGACACACAGACACAGACACACTGACACACAGACACACAGACATACAGACACAGAGACACACAGACACCAGACACACAGACACAAGGCACACATACACAGACACACAGACACACAGACACAGCACACACAGACACACAGACACACAGACACACAGACACACAGATACACAGACACACAGACACACACACACACAGACACACAGACACAGACACACAGACACACAGACACACAGACACACAGACACACAGACACACAGACACACAGACACACGATACACAGACCACAGACGCACAGACACACAGACACACAGACAGGCAGACACACAGACAGACAGACACACAGACACACTGAAAAACAGACACACAGGCACATAGACACACAGACACACAGACACACAGACCTACAGACACACACACACAGACACACAGCCATACAGGCACACAGACATACAGAGACATTGGCACACAGACACATAGACACACACGCACACAAACACACAGACACACAGACTCACCGACACACAGGCACACAGACACACAGACACACAGATACACGAGCACACAGATAGACACACAGACACACAGACACACAGACACACAGAGACACAGACACACAGACACACAGCACACAGACACACAGACACTCAGACACACAGAAACGCAGACAAGCAAGATATACAGACACAGACACTCAGGTACACAGACCCACAGACATACAGACACACAGACACACAAACAAACAGATGCACAGACACACAGACACACAGACACACAGACACACAGACACACAGGCACACAGACACACAGACACACAGACAAACAGACACACAGGCACACAGACACACAGACACACAGACACACAGGCACACAAACACACAGACCTATGGACATACATACACTCAGACACACAGCCATACAGGCACACAGACACACAGAGACATAGGCACACAGGCACACAGACACACAGACTCACAGGCACACAAACACACTGACACACAGACACACCGACACACAGGCACACATGCACACAGACACACAGACACACAGACACACAAGACACACAGACACAGCACGACACAGACACACAGGCACACAGACACATAGACACACAGCACACAGACACAAAGACACTCAGACACACAGACGCACAGACACACATTCACACAGACACAGACACACAGACACTCAGACACTACAGACCACAGACACACAGACAAACAGACACACAGACACACAGACACACAGACACACAGACACACAGACACACAGGCACACAGACACACAGACACACAGACAACAGACACACAGGCACACAGACACAAACAGACACACAGACACACAGGACACACAACACACAGACCTATGGACATACAACACTCAGACACACAGCCATACAGGCACACAGACACACAGAACATAGGCACACAGCACACAGACACACACACAGACCACAGGACACACAAACACACGACACACAGAACAGACACACAGACACACAGGCACACAGACACACAGACACACAGACACACAGACACAGACAAACACACAGACACAGACACACAGACACAGGACACACAGACACAAGACACACAGACACACAGACACACAAGACACACAGACACACAGACAGCACAGAACAGCACAGAACACAGACACACAGACAACAGACACAGACACGACACACAGACACACAGACACACAGACACACAGACACACAGACACACAGAACACGACACACAGACACACAGACACAGACACACAGACACACAGACACACAGACACAACAGACACACAGACACACAGACACACAGACACACAGACACAGACACACAGACACACAGACACACAGCACACAGACACACAGACAACAGACACACAGACAACAGGACACAGACACAGAAAAACAGACACACAGACACACAGACACACAGACACACAGACACACGACACCAGACACAGACACACAGACACACAGCCACGACACACAGACACACAACACACAGACACACAGACAAACAGACACACAGCACACAGACACACAGACACACAGACACACAGACACAACACACAGACCAGACACAACACAGACACACAGCACAGGCACACAGAACACAAACAAGCACACAGGACACAGACACAGACACAGGACACAACAGCACACAACACAGACACACAGGACACACAGACACACAGACACACAGCAAGACACAAGAGACACAACACACAGACACAGACACAGACACAGACACAGCACAAAGACACCAGACACACAGACACACAACACAGACACAACAGACAGACACCAGACCAACACGACACAGACACACAGACACACAGACACACAGACACACAGACACAGCACACAGACACACAGCACACAGACACAGACACACAGACACACAGGCACACAGACACATAGACACACAGCACACAGACACAAAGACACTCAGACACACAGACACACATTCACACAGACACAGACATACAGACACTCAGACACTCAGACTCACAGACACACAGACAAACAGACACACAGACACACAGACACACAGACACACAGACACACAGACACACAGACACACAGACACACAGACACACAGACACACAGACACACAGACACACAGACACACAGACACACAGACACACAGACACACAGACACACAGACACAGAGACACACAGACACACAGACACACTGACACACAGACACACAGACATACAGACACAGAGACACACAGACACGCAGACACACAGACGCACAGGCACACATTCACACAGACACACAGACACACAGACACAGCGACACACAGACACACAGACACACAGACACACAGACACACAGAAACACAGACACACAGACACACAGACACACAGACACACAGACAGCACACAGATACACAGACACAGAGACACACAGACACACAAGACACACAGGCACACAGACACACAGACACACAGACACACAGACACACAGACACACAGACACACAGATACACAGACACAACACACATACACCCAGACACAAGAGACACAGACACAGGACACACGACACACAGACACACAACAGACACAGACACACAGGCACACAGACACACAGACACACAGACACACAGACACACAGACACACAGACACACAGACACACAGACACACAGACACACAGACACACAGACACACAGACACAAACACAGACACAGAACAGACACAACAGACACACACACACAGACACACAGACACACAGACACACAGACACACAGACACAGAACACAGACACAGACACGAACACACCACAGACACAGACACACAGACAGACACAGACACTGAAAAACAGACACACAGCACACACGACACAGACACAGACACAGACACACACAAGACACACAGCCATAGGCACACAGACATACAGACACACAGACACATAGACACCACACAACACACAGACACAAACAACACAGACACACAGACACACAGACACACAGACACACAGACACAGACACAGACACAAGACACAGACACACAGAACACACACACAGACACACAGACACAGACACAGAACAGACAACAGAAACAGACACAAACCAAGACACAGACACAGACACACAGACACAAAACAGACACAGACACAGACACAGACACAGACACAGACACACAGGCAACAGACACACAGACACACGAAAACAGACACACAGCACAACACACAGACACACAGACACAGACACAAACACAGACAGCACACACAGCACACAGCACAGGCACAGACACAAGACACACAGCACAACACACAGACCACAGCCACACACAGCACACAGACACACGACACACAGACACAGCACACAGAAGACACACAACACACAGACACACAAGACACAGGCACAGACACAAGACACACAGCACACAGACACAAGACACCAGACACACAGACCAGACACAATTCAGACACAGACAGACACAGACACAGACACAGACACAGACAACAACACACAGACACACAGACACACAGACACACAGACACACAGACACACAGCACACAGACACAGACACACAGACACACAGACACACAGACACACAGACACACAGACACACAGACACAC
This sequence comes from Vesta saturnalis, assembly GCA_036346205.1. Taxonomy (NCBI): domain Eukaryota; kingdom Metazoa; phylum Arthropoda; class Insecta; order Coleoptera; family Lampyridae; genus Vesta; species Vesta saturnalis. Next base: position 10,971,817 of record JARFJB010000218.1, on the reverse strand, counting down.
AGACACACAGACACACAGACACACAGACACAGAGACACACAGACACACAGACACACTGACACACAGACACACAGACATACAGACACAGAGACACACAGACACGCAGACACACAGACGCACAGGCACACATTCACACAGACACACAGACACACAGACACAGCGACACACAGACACACAGACACACAGACACACAGACACACAGAAACACAGACACACAGACACACAGACACACAGACACACAGACGCACAGACACACAGATACACAGACACAGAGACACACAGACACACAGACACACAGACACACAGACACACAGACACACAGACACACAGACACACAGACACACAGACACACAGATACACAGACACAAACACACATACACCCAGACACTAAGAGACACAGACACATGGACACACGGACACACAGACACACAGACACACAGACACACAGGCACACAGACACACAGACACACAGACACAGACACACAGACACACAGACACACAGACACACAGACACACAGACACACAGACACACAGACACAGACACACAGACACACAGACACACAGACACACAGACACACAGACACACAGACACACAGACACAGACACACAGACACAGACACACAGACACACAGACACACAGACACACAGACACACAGACACACAGACACACAGACACACGATACACAGACCCACAGACGCACAGACACACAGACACACAGACAGGCAGACACACAGACAGACAGACACACAGACACACTGAAAAACAGACACACAGGCACATAGACACACAGACACACAGACACACAGACCTACAGACACACACACACAGACACACAGCCATACAGGCACACAGACATACAGAGACATTGGCACACAGACACATAGACACACACGCACACAAACACACAGACACACAGACTCACCGACACACAGGCACACAGACACACAGACACACAGATACACAAGCACACAGATAGACACACAGACACACAGACACACAGACACACAGAGACACAGACACACAGACACACAGCACACAGACACACAGACACTCAGACACACAGACGCACAGACACACATTCACCCAGACACACAGACACACAGACACACAGACTCACAGACACACAGACATGCAGACACACAGACACACAAACACACAGACTCACAGACACACAGACACACAGACACACCGACACACAGGCACACATACACACAGACACACAGACACACAGACACACATACACACATACACACAAGCACACAGACACAGACACACAGACACACAGACACACAGACACACAGACACACAGCACACAGACGCACAGACACACAGACACAGACACAGACACACATTCTCACAGACACACAGACACAGAGACACACAGACACACAGACATCACAGACTCACAGACACACAGACACACAGACACACACACACCAGACACGCAGACACACAGACACACAGACACACAGACTCACAGACACACAGACACACAGACACAAAGACACACAGACACACAGACACACAGACACACAGACACAGACACACAGACACACAGACACACAGACACACAGACACACAGACACACAGACACACAGACACACAGACACACAGACACACAGACACACAGACACACAGACACACAGACACACAGACACACAGACACACAGACACACAGACACACAGACACACTGGGACACAGACACACCGACACACAGACACACAGACACAGAGACAAACAGACACACAGACACGCAGACACATAAACACACAGGCACACAGACACACATATACTCAGATACACAGATACACAGACACACAAATGCCTCCATTAAGATTTTATTAATTACTATTTTAAAAGACCAAAAAATCGTCTCAAGAGGACACACACACACACACACACACACACACACACACACACACACACAACACACACACACACACACACACACACATACACACACACACGCGCGCGCGCTATGTATAGCGATAAGAATGGGTGGTTTATGTTTGGTCAACTTAATAGCGAAGCAAAAAATCATCCGTCATTTAGACCACCTACACACAGTAACAATCCCCATAGAGGAAACGGAGAAACTAGTAGAAAACAAACTGGAAATACAAGGGTTTTTAAGAAAGACATACTCATTACTATACAAAGAACATGTACTACACAAGCAACCAAAAACGATCAGTATTGTATTGAACGAAAACATAATAGATTTATCATACATAGGCCAGCACAAACAAGTTTTAACGAACTCGATTCTAAATCTACAGTGCCAAATTACCGAACCATTGAGAAACGAATTAACTCATGAAAAAATGAACTGGGAGGCCATTGCTAAACATCCTACACTTGGAAAAGAAGGTTCGATTTCTTGGAGATTAGCAAAAGGAAGGTTAACAGATGGAATCTTGCTTAACAGATGTGGCATAGCAGAACACGACAAATGTGCATCGTGTATCGAAACAGCAACGACTAGGCACATTATGCTGCAATGTAAAAGGACTGAGGTTATATGGGAAATCGCACAAGGCATCATCTTTGACATAACCAAACGAAGATTAAAAATGGTTGAGAAAATCTCGGGAGTAGATGTGTACACCAACAATGGTCAATTGGCAAACTTTGTTTTAAACATGGCCAAATGTACTATATATAAACTAATTAAAAATTATTATTAATTTTATTAAATGAATAAATAAAAAGTTTGCCTCGAGCAGGATTTGAACCTTTGTACTTTGCTAGAGTAATAATAATTTTTAATTACATATTTACCTTTGAACTTATTCGTTCATAACAAAAACTTATAATAATTTAATATTAGTCACGTTGCTTTGATATGTGTGAATCCTTGCGATATTGCAGGCTCACATTCCATTAATATAAGTGATTTGACTGTAATCTCATTATATTTAGAATGTACATCAGTTCTACATACATAAAGACAAAATTTACATCGATTGGGGCTTGAACCTTGATGGCGCAGTTGGTTAGCGCGGTACTCTAGCGAAGTACAGGTCGTAGGTTCAAATCTTACTCGAGATAAACTTTTTATTTATGTATTTAATAAAATTAATAATAAGTTTTAATTACATATTTACCTTTGTACTTATTCGTTCATAACAAAAAAAAAAAACGTATAGTAATATATATAGTGTTCATAAAAAAAATCAAAAGACAAAAAGGATGTGGCTAACATTCCACAATTTTTCTTAAGTGGTTTAAAGTCACGTATAACTAAAGAATTAATATGGTACAACGCAAAGAACGATATTGTAGGTTTTAAAAAAAGTGTTGCAAAGAAAATGTTTTGTGTAAGGTAGAAGAAGAAGAACTAGCTTTCAGTTATTTATCTTTTTACTCAAAGAGTATCATTCATACGTTTTTAACGGTAGCTTCAGTAAAGATAACCGGAAGCTCAGTCGTTTTGGGAAAGCACTTGGATGAGTGGTTAACGTAGAAATACAAACTTACATTAAAAAGAGCACTTCTTGGTTTGTACTTGAATAGCCCTCAAACCAAGAAAATAACCAAGACACACTAAAGACTAGAGTCACAATTAAAGTAAAGGCAAATGTTGACCAGGAAGAGGAGAGGTCAGCTTAGGATTCCAAATCATAATACGCCGAAAGAAAAGAGATGTTGGTGGTCTAACATAATTCTTTTTTCAAATCACAAATGAACAAAACACTTTTATACCCCTAAAGCAAAACTTGCAAAATTTAATTTTAGCTGTAAGTGTAGAGCAGTACACACCGTCCAAAAGGGTAACTAAATTCTAGTTGTCATAAACCCCGCATAAATAACACGTCAAATAGACTTATAGTAAAGCGTTTATAATAATTAAAAAAAAAATTCGTTACTGTAGTAAACCACTACTTACCTTTTCAGTGCTTATTCCTCAATATTCATATATATATATATATATATATATATATATATATATATATATATATATATATATATATATATATATATATATATATATATATATATATATATATATATATATATATATATATATATATATATATAATACATACATACATACATACATACAAACAATAAAAGTACTAGCGGATTCATCTAATTACATAATGAAACTCTACGAACAGTGCAAAAATGAAACTGCATCTTTTTGAGTTCATGCTTTACATGTCTCTCAAATCTTTTATTCTACTCTAAAATCAAAATTACAATAAGTTTCTTAAGGATTTTTACTTTTTTAGGTAATTTCCAATACCTTGCATTTAAAACAATAGGTTATAATACATTTATGAGCAATTTTTAATGTTTAACGCTTTTGCAATGTTTTGAATAAGTGTGCGATATTAAAATTTAATGCATATTAAAATACAGTTTAAAAACAATTTTAACAAAAAAAAATAACCATAACACACACAAGTCGGAGATAAGAAAAAGAAAAAACTAAAGAAACCAATGTCTTAGTAACGAGACAAACAATAGTATTAGGAGACTTAATATTCGTAGAAACTGTTAATTTAGTATAGTAGTAAGCATTTGTTTGGAAATTAAAACCAGAACTGAATGTAACTTACGTTAATTTCTCTAAAAATTACAGAAAGTATCCAAACTCTCACTAGACAAAATGGTGTTCTTAAAAGAAAAAAGATCACCTTTCCCAAATTTTCCTTTTTCCAGAAATTGTAAAGTGTGTGTGTGTGTGTGTGTGTGTGTGTGTGTGTGTGTGTGTGTGTGTCGCGTGGCGTGCGCGTGCCTGCGCGTGCGTGCGTGTGCGTGTCGTGTCGTGTGCGTGCGTGTGCGTGCGTTGCGTGTGCGTGCGTGCGTGTCGTGTGCGTGTCGTGTGCGTGTGCGTGTCGTGTCGTGTGCGTGTGCGTGTGCGTGTCGTGTGCGTGTGCGTGTCGTGCTGTGCGTGTGCTGTGCGTGTGCGTGTGTGTGCGTGTGCGTGTCGTGCGTGCGTGCGTGCGTGTGCGTGTGCGTGCGTGTGCGTGTGCGTGCGTGTCGTGTCGTGTGCGTGTGCGTGTGCTGTGTGCGTGTGCTGTGCTGTGTGTGTGTCTGTAGTTCAACGTTTCTAAATTTGGTATAAATCTTGAGTATACCTTACGCGGAGTTGCCACGTGTAACTAACTATGAAAAGTGATCAATTGTGAGACAATAGTACGGATACCTACTAAAAACCGTAATACCAGACGCAGGCGCAGACGCAGACGCAGCTGATACACACTCTAGAAACCAAAAAAAAGAAAACGATATATTAATATATTTATTTCCTGTGAAAACAAAGGCATGTACAATTGTATTATTCAGAAATATGATTCTCTTTAGGAATAAAACATTTTGATTTAGTACAAGTGCAAAAGGTTCTTTCCACTTGCGTTTCATTACATCTGCGTGGACGTGGTGCAAGTAACTGAGCATATGTGCAGTGTGGCGCCCATCGGAGATGCTCCTTTAACGGATTGTCAGATGGCCGCCATCGATTTATTCTAACCCCACACAAGAAGCGTTCAACCGTGTAGTCTGCAGATGCGGAAATGAACCCTGCCGCAGAAAGTCATGAAGGAGACCATGTTCGATACGTTAGTAAGCGTTTATCGAAACAATTGTAATTCTGAGGACAATAAAAGTTTGGTGGCACGTCACACGTGTTTTAACTGCTGAATAAATGGCATAAAATAATTTATTACATACAATACATAGCAAAAAATATTAATAGTCCACATAATAGACTTCGTCACACAGGTAACACGAGTCATCGTCATATACATTATATAACGTGGTTAGGGGTGCTCTACATGATGAACACCAGTATTTATCATGTGATATGCGGTAAAAAATTGCCCATCGCTCCATATGGGTGTGGTGGCCAACCACGCGGTAATCTCGTGGTTGCAACGTGGAGTAGCATACATGGCATAAATGCATACCACCAACCAGATGGTAGCGAATGTACAGGGCAATTATGTGAGTGTAATATTTCAAACTACTACCCTAGACGTGTTCGCTTGCCCAAGTTGTCAAACCATGCCGAATCCCACTTTACATCTTCATATTGTTTTCGAAGCACTGTTGTTGTAGTAGGTGGTACTAATTCTTTTTTTTTCAAATTTTACCCAGTTACGTGTAAGTTTACATACTCGTCGCGGCCTAAGATTAAGTAGTGGTAATGGTTGGTAGACCTCAGGCGTATTCCAATCGTCTTGAACTGACATACTGAATATCGTGTAAACTGTACAATAGTGTACGTGTTACCCCTCCTTTTTAACTCCAAAGGACCTTGTGGAGGCGTAGGTAACTTCGTGTAAGAAGGAGGTGGCTTCGGTTTTGTATTGAAGGGGAAGGAGAGCTAACCTTAACCAAATTATTGACAGAAAACCTTGAAGCAGTGGACCCGCTAGTATTGACAGGTAGCCTTGGAACAGTGAAGCTGTCAAGGTCGTTGTATTAATACGTGTTATTAATATCGAGGTCACGTCACTGACCATGTAGATAAAAAAAGAGAGGGGAAGGTGGAATATAAATACAGAGGGAGTGCATGTGAAACCAGTCTCGTACATAATGGGGAACATCTTACGTCAACAACATAAACAAAAGTAAGTCGAAGTATGTTAGTTTCGGTCTGTCATCTCGATTCAGTTTTGAAGCAGTCGTGGAACTTGGTGGATCTGAGCCTAGTGGTGTGACGTTGATAAGAAGGAATGGCATTTACTTATGGACAATCAGGGAATAATTACAAATTATTTCTACACACCTGAAGGACCATGGCTACCTACAAAGACTGGCTCGAAAACTTTATCGTATGAAACTATTAACAAGAAGAAAGTTATTAGCATCAATGATTGTGAAAAATCAGAAATCTATTTAGGATGGGAGTCTATAGATCAGTTATGGAGACTTCTTAAGATAATAAGTTATCGATTGGATCTAATATCTACTATGAACTTTTCATTATTTTATAATAAAATAATAAGTGCAGCAGCGGAAATGTCTGAGCTTGACATAGGCATGTTAATAGGACCATTGCATGATATATTCGATCCCAATATATTATGTTTTATGGAAATTCTTGAATTTGCCAAGGAAAAACGGAATATTGATGTAGTAGTTGCCAAAGCTGAAAAGTAAAAAGTGGGGGTAACGAGCATATAGAGAACAGGGATGTATACCATATGTTTGTCAATATGTGGATGTGTTATAGTGCAGAGTAGTGGCCTAAAGCTGTGAACTGTGTTAGTTCAGTGGAATATGTCCATTTCAATCATTAGAATTTGATGATGAACATGAAAAAGTGTACGGGATGGGTAGGTTTAGTGATGACTATTTAGATAATTTAGTTAATAAGTATGGGGGAGGAATAAGTCTTTGTGGGGAATACTTGCAAATGCATGATGATGGTGTAATGTGCATTTGTTGTATGAATCGATTAATAGAAGACCTTAAAGAAATATCTTTGGAGCAATTTGTACACGAAATAGAACGGTATTTACCAAACTATTAGTCATTAGATGACGACTAGCCAACCGAAAAAGGTGTGCATTAATGAGTCCAAAATCGTGGTTCACTGTATAATAGCATGGAACTTGGCACACGCAATCGCGTATATATATATATATATATATATATATATATATATATATATATATATATATATATATATAAATAATAATAAAAATTTAAAATAAATAAATTATTTATTGTATAATAATAGTAAAACATATAGAAGTAATCGTACACAACGTATTATACAATATCTTTGTTGGAAATCCAGGGATTGTGAGAATTATCAAAATCCAGCCACTTAACGAGAGATTTATTCCCTTGACGTCGGATTACACGTTGAACTAGGTGATTGTCAGGATGTTTAACACTTTGAAGTTCCGGCTCATAGAACCGGCCTTGAATCTCTTCGTCACGACTATCGCGTAAAGTGCAGGTGATTGGGCTTGAACGTTTTACTGTCGGTATTTGCAAGACTCCAATTAGGTGTGTAACCCTTAGAGAATATGCTTCTATACTTGCTAATGCGCCCATAATCCCCCACTCGAAATTTAGGTGTCAGTATCAAGAACTTTTTGACATTTTAAATGGTTCAAAATATCTGCAACATTAATTTCCGTTACATCTACCGATTTATATCTTATTGTTCTATGCTTTCTGGAATTATAATCGGCAACAATATGAGGTAATATTGCCAACCACTTGTAGGATCCTTGCATACTGAATGTTTTCCACATTATTGCTTTAAGAGTGCGATTTGCACGTTCCACTATACTACTTTTCAAAGTGGAATAACTACCATAATGATTGATATGGAACTTTTTTAAATTCTGCATTATGAAATTCTGTTCCCATATCAGTTAGCGTATGTGTAGGCGTTCTTTGCAAACCAGACAGAAGTTAATCCATTACATCTGCGACTAGTTTACCATTCTTGAGTTTAATGGGGAATGCCCAGACATATTTAGAGAAAGCATTTATTATCACTAAAATGTATCGAAATCCTTTATTCACTCGAACATATGGGATCATTTCCACTACATCGGCTTGAAATAGATCATTTAACCCTTTGAGTACTACACAACGCTGCGGAAAATTTCTCCTTGCTGGTTTGTGCAGTTCTTCAACATCAGCTTTACTCACTTTTCGCTTTGGATTTTGGTAGAATCTCTATGATGAATGATTGTTCTTTCGTAAATTCGACACCTTCTGGTATTATAGGTTGAATCACAGATTCCTTACGAATAGTTCGATTAATTAGATACAGCGGCGTCGTGTATAGTAGACCATCCACTTGAATATGAAGAATGTTTACCAAATTTATCTATTGTCATTTGATGATGAAGGTGTCCACCAAATTTATCTATTGGAATTACTGATGGACATGCAGTACTATCTTTAGTGATAGTCGTAACAATAAAATGAAATGAGTATAGTAATAGGTTTATAACAAGATATGTTACGTTATTACTGTTTCGTTACGTAGTTCGTCAATTATATATATATATATATATATATATATATATATATATATATATATATATATATATATATATATATATATATATATATATATATATATATATATTCAGGGTTATTACAAATGATGTTCCCGATTTCAATTATAAATATTACTGGATTAATCTGTTTTAAGACCATTTCACTTGGTAACACTGGAATTTTTTTGATACAATCAATAGTTTAGCCAGAAATAAGTTTCACACATTTGCCCAACCTTTATATATATATATATATATATTATATATAACGTTTTCTAGGTTGAAGTAATGGTCTAATGATCTCAGTGTATTTCTTACTATCATTTCCTCTGATTTGGTCATCAGGGTTATAATTACGTCGGACAGCATTTGTACTGCGCAAAATGTCATTATTTTGCTGTAGATCACGTTTATTGAATCACGTAGGCACTTTTTTAAACAGTAGTTCATACAATCCCTGTGTTCCCTTATAGTCTAAAGATGATCCATCAGGAAGAGCGATACGAGAATTTTCTCCCACGAAGTCTAGTTCAGCATCGCCAATAAAAAAATTCTCTGCTTCCGGAACAAAATGTACATCATATGTCAAGTCATATTCGTCTTCGTTATCTGTAAATATACCTTCGGCTGGTTGCGATCCAGTAGCTAACAGTTCTGCTTTTAATTATTGTAAAGTAGGAATTTTCACCTCGTAGTCAGTTGTATCAGCAATCACAGTTCCCTGTACTGGTCGTGGTATGGTATCAGGGACAATAGTACGTGGCGCCTTACGTAATCCAACAGCTTTAGGCGTATGAATTTCATTTACCTGTGCAATAGGTTCCGTTTTTTCTACTTCTGGTGTACGGAGTTCACCTTTGATGAGAGAACCATCTTGCTTAGTAATCAATTGTGTTAATGGTTGTGTGATTGGATTAAAGTGTGCTTCCATTGCACGTTCTGTAAGTGCAGTGTTTTCTTTCAAATTAGCATTTTTTATAGCATACTCTTGCGAGCACGTAAAATGTCTTGTACTAAGCACTCCTCCACTACGACTGCATAGATACAGTACTACTGCAATATTTATATTGTAATGAAACAGTCAAATCTTTTACGGTAACGACCTGTATTAACGTCACTTTCTTTATCAATCACAAGAAATCCGAATTTGTCACGCCAGCAACAGAAACATAAGTTTTTAAATCTACCAAGTGGCATATCGACATTAACGTGATCATCATACACATGCTTAAGATTAGTGTTATCTTGTTGAAAAAGAATAAGCAAATTTGCATTATCACGTATAAGCTGTTTTGGAATTGCAGAATAAGTTTGACACAGATAGAACCAATAATTATTTCGACGTCTGCCAAAACAGAAATGATCTCTTATTTCATTTTGTTTATGACACGTTACATCATCAAAAATCATTATTGAACATTTACGGGAATTACTAGGGGGTATAACATCACTATTTGCACTGTATTCAAAATACCCGAGTTCCATTAAATTTCGTAGATATTGGTATTTCGGTTGGTATAATGATTAGCAGTATACATATATATTTTCGAATCGTAAACCATTTGATTGTTCGAATAAGGTAATAATAACATTTGTTTTTCCGCAACTGGACGGACCGACGATTATGCCTCGTTTACATCCCGCTTTTAGTAAACCGCTGTGTTTAGAGTAGCGTTCCTTGCTCGAAGTGATACATAAAACCAGTTTAGTAGCGGAGTGTCAGTCAGTCTGGTGTGAAGTATATCTCCCGGTATAATAGTAAGAGAAAAGGTTCAGAATTAATTAATACCTTAATAAATAAATTACCCGTGGAGTTGCATATACCTGGGTACAGCTACTGTGGACCAGGCACCCGATTACAAGACGATTAGCTCGCGGTGATACGGGTATTAACGAATTGGACGAAGCGTTTAAAGAACACGATATTGCATACTCCCAGTCCAACGATCTAAGGCAGCGCCACATAGGCGATAAGACTGCAACAAAAGGCTTGGAATAGATTTCGTTCCACATATGCCTCCTTTGGAGAGAGGGCTACAGCATTAACCATAGCCGGTATAATTAAAGGAAAACGGACAATGGGAATGGGAAGCAAACCACGGGCAGGAAAAAGGAGAGTGGGAATGGGAAGCAAATTTCGACGAAGAAAGCGTGCTTCTAGAAACAGCGCAATTTCGTTTAACAAAGGGAGACGTCGTGTTGGTGGTAAACTTCGATCAACTTTAAAAGCCACAATACAACAAGCCTTAATCGCTCTGAAACACAAAAAAATTATGATGCCCAAGAACAGAATATTACCAATACCAAAACGTGGGGATTTGTACCTCTTATTCTCCTCTTTACAGCATTAGGAGCTTTAGGTTCATTAGGTGGAGGTGCTGCTGTAGTTGTGAAGGCAGTTACTGACGCAAAATCGGCGACCAAAACCCTAGAAGAAACCTAACGACACAATCAAGCAATGGAATCAGCAGCCTTAGGAAAGGGTTCATATATAAAACTATATAAACGAGGTTTAGGCTTATATTTACAACCGTATGAAAAAATAATATTGACCTATCAACATTTGTTGAGCAATTAAAGATTCCCTACCTTAGAGGAATATATATGCGAGATAATTTACCTACACGGATCCATACAAATGAATGTGGTATCGTGAATCTAGATGATCAAAATAGCAAGGGAACACTGGACAGCTTACATCAAGCGTAATAGATATATTACATATTTTGATAGCATAGGGCATATTAAACAACCCTTTGAATTACTTCATTATAACTTTACCAAGGTGCAACACTTAAACACATACAACTGTGATCATTTGGTTCTACGATTTTTAAATGACTGTTCGTTCTGATTGACAGTAGTCGTTACGCGATAGTAATGTGGTACACATTTACATTTACCAGTAAAAGCTCTATCTTGCAACCCACCTTTAATCTACCGATTTTTCTTGATAATGAGGTGGAATATGTAATGGGGCTGACTACTTTTGAATCTTTCAATACTATACAAAACGTTACTTCAAAGAATAACAAACTCGTATTTGGAATAGAGATCAGGATACCCATTCAAGAAGACATGTGCACTTTACCATCAGAAAGCTATGTCTACGTAGAGGGAAGATTGTTGAAGCAGGATGATACTGTGTCTAACACCGCGCGGTTTATTAATAATGGTATCGCATTCTTATTCAGTGAAATTCGATATGAAATAAATGGAATAGTGGTAGATTCTGTAAATAAAGTAGGAATAACGCCGACAATGACAATATTGTTATCATTGACGTCTAATAGTCTCGCTCGTTATGAAAATACGGGTTGGTTTCCTACCTCAAACAGCACACTAACAAATTCACAAGGCTATTTTAATGTTACACGGACACGGACACGGACACGACACGGATTCTGACACGGACACGGACACGGACACGTACACGGACACGGACACGGACACGGACACGGACACTGACACGGACAATGACACGGACACGGACACGGAGACGGACACGACACGACACAGACACTGACACGGACACTGACACGGACGCGGACGCGGACGCGGATGCGGACACGGACACGGACACGGACACGGACACGGACACGGACACGGACACGGACACGGACACGGACACCCACGCACGCACGCATGCACGCACGCACGCACACACACACACACACACACACACACACACACACACACACACACACACACACAGACAAACTTTGTGAAGCGTTGTAAAATTATAAGTTGAATTAGCGATAGTGAAAAAGTCGATTGCACAACCTACTAAATTTGCATATGTCTATGTAGGTTGGAAGGTCAAAACGAATACATTTTGCATCATTTTAAATGTATAATGTTCTACTGTAGTGCACTACTGTAATAAAAATTTTATTTTGTTTTAATTGTATCCGGATCTAAAAGGTGCCACGTGGCAATTGCAGATGTTGAGGCGTTAGTAAAATATGGATTAACAAGAGAACTAAGATGCATTTGAACTGAATATTTTTATTTGATTTAAAATATTTTAGTTTACCCTTTTTTAATTTGCTTTTTTGATGTGATATTGTGTAATTAGGGGAAACATGATTGGGTCATTGTATACCTAATCAATCATTAGAGTTCAACTTTAAGTATTCAAATTTTTCATTTCTTTTAACATTTTTATAAAAAAAATTACATTTTATCACCAACGAGTGGGAGGGTTATTTCATGAGCACTTCATCGCTACATTTCAGCACTTGTTCTTTATGGGAAATCCAATACGGACAAAAAACAGGTTTCTTAGCTACTCATTTAACATTATTATGGTTTACCAGTTTAAACAAATAAAAAGAGCGCGAGTTTGAAAATAGTCTTATAGTTGAGATGCGAAATATTACTGAAGATGTGAATTATAACGATGAAGAAGAAGAAATCGGTATACTCGCAAATGAAGCATCTTTGAAGTTAATAGACAGTAAAATACTCTCAAAACGTTAGTCGGTCATAATCATACATTAGAATTAGATTATTCAAAAATATTGTTTATTTAGCTACACTTATAGCCAACTAGTAAAATAGTTTATTTTTTCTTTTTGACTGAACGTAAGAAAATATCGTATGTAACTCGTGCAAAAAGTGTTCATTGCGCTCACTTTTTGCATTTGTTACGTAAAAAACTATTTACATTTCGACGGAAATGATATATTTAGCTCTTAACCACAACTTTAACACAATACCATTCCTTAAATTTTTGTTATGAACGAATAAGTTTAAAGGTAAATATGTAATTAAAAATTGTAATTAATTTTATTAAATACATAAATAAAAAGTTTACCTCGAGTAGGATTTGAACCTACGACCTGTACTTTGCTAGAGTACCGCGCTAACCAACTGCGCCATCAAGGTTCAAGCCCCAATCGATGTAAATTTTGTCTTTATGTATGTAGAACTGATGTAAATTCTAAATATAATGAGATTACAATCAAATTACTTATTTTAATGGAATGTGAGCTTGCAATATCGCAAGGATTCACACATACCAAAGCAACTTGATTAATATTAATTTAATATAAGTTTTTGTTATGAACGAATAAATTCATAGGTAAATATGTAATTAAAAATTATTATTAATTTTATTAAATACATAAATAAAGGTTTACCTCAGAGTTTGAACCACGACCTGTCTTTCTAGATACCGCGTAACCAACTGCGCCATCAAGGTTCAAGCAATCGATGCAAATTTTGTCTTTATGTATTAGAACGGATGTCAATTCTAAATATAATAATATATCCGTTCACATAAAGACAAATCATGACTAACTTGATCATAGTCGTACAGCAAAGTACAGTAGTTCAAATATTCAGTAAACTTTAATTTATGTAGAAAATGTAAACTTTCATCATTAACACTCATAATAAAATACTTACCTTTTTTTTTTCAAATTTGACAACATTGTTTACTACATCTTTAACAATTTTTAACAAACACTATTACTGACGAAGATAACTGTAAGTGTTATCGAAACGTTTAGATTGTATAATTTAAAGTACGCCATTAAAAAACCCCGAAAAAGGTAAGTATTTTATTTTTATTTATGTATTTAATAAAATTAATAATAATTTTTAATTAAATACCATTCCTTATTTATGAATACATACGTGCAATTGCAATGGGTTTATTGCTAATGTAGCAATTATTGCATAAGGTTGTTCCCCATAATATTAAAAGGACATATTATAACCATGCATATTGATGTACCTGAATATCAATGAGCGGAGTATACAGTTTACTTTAAAGAAATCCTGTAACTAATACAAACTGTGCTTCGTGAATTTAGAACAGAAATGTAAGTAACTGTATTTTACTGAAGCAATTCAAGAAAAGAACAAATAATTATCTAACAAAAGAAACAATTATTTCTTTGGTACAATAATGATTGCTCGATAACAAAATTTAGCTAAAAATAAAAGTGCTTAATGTAATAAATGTGGTAGGAAGATTTCATCAATATTCTGGACAAGTCGAGATCACATCTATTCCAATAATATATTTTATACGAGTCTTTACAAGTGGAAGCTTCGAGAGAAGAATAGGAGCAATCATAGCGTACATTGAATGTACACAATTATATTTACGAATAAACTTTATAATTGGGTTTGGGAATTGTGGTTCGTTTTATATTTTATCAAATGCAACTATAGATTATATAGATTAATTCTTTTTTTCCTGTTTCTATTGTAAATTCTGTATGTAAACTCTACTCTAATTAGAATTTATTAAATGTGTATATTGTAATTTATAATTAAATATCCTGGTAAACAGCTATTAGTGAAACTCGCGAACGGCTCGTGTTAGACTCTCGGCAAAATACTTATGCTTTAAGACTGTGGAAATTATGAGAGATTAAAGTTGTCGATCGAAAATACTGAAAGCGTAAACTTGAGATAAGATAAATATTTATTTTAGTTAAAGCACAATCTTTTCTGAGTTAATAAGTAGTTTGCTTGATTTAGTTCACCCTAAATTAGGGGATTACGATAAAATGCGGAAGATATTAAATTTAAAATGTATAAATTTTGTAGATGAAATGTATTATTACGTGTCAATTATTTATGCGGTAATGAGTGCAAATGAGATGCACATTAGAATGAAATGAATTTTGCAGCAGGTGAATATGAGTTGTTGATTTCGCATGTACTATTAGTTTTTCAAAAATTAAATTTCACCAAATTCCTATGTATGCGAGAAAACAAATAAGCGAACGTGTGACATATGTAAGGGAAAGTACGCATGAAAATTTTATAGAATGTCTCTGTTATGAATATACGAATACTTTTATAAGAGTATCCGAAAAATCAAATTTATTTACATTATGAATAAAAAATGCTACAAAAGTAATATCTTTTTGCAATTTTTAACGTCATTACTGACATATTTTTGTTATTTTCCGAAAATATTAATACCTATGGAATTGTGTTGCAAAAGAATGTTGTTTTGTTACAAACAGAAATCGATAACATTTTAAATGCGTACCTATTCCAAGTATTCACAATTTGTTCATTAACTCAAAATATCCATGCTTTATAACTGCAAAAATGTACAAATTTAAAGTAAATATGTTACATTAGACGTTTGGCCGATTTGATTTGTTCTTAATAATTAATTTTGATTTAGTTTTTAATTATAATTGTATTTATTAACCTGCAAAAGAGTTTATCCTAATCGTTTTTTCCAGATATTGTTCATGTAATTTACCTTTTCTCAATATTTTAAGTGTTTAAAATCTTAAAGCAAGATTAAGATGCATAAAATCTTAGCCTTTGGGTATGAAATCGTGCATTTTCTTTGTACAAATTTAACGTTTCGATATCAATTAGTTGCCTTCTTAAGTAACTGATAATAGTTTTTGAAAAATGCAAAGGGAGACTCTAAGCAAGGCGGAAACGGGGGAGCGGTAGCGGGAGTTCGAGAACGCATTGGAATCAGACTGACGCGAGAACTTATAATGAAGTTGGTTGAAGTGGTTTAAAAAATTTAATAAATTAATGGGTGTTAAATAAATGAGTGTAAAAATGTTCTTATAACAAATCGTTAAACTAACTCGAGATACAACCCATTCACCAAAAATAATGCCTTTGTCTCAGTCGGTAGTTTAAAATAGGCCGGTTCATGCTTTTGTTTAGCTTAATTACCACTATTTATGCTGTGTTATTTCCACTTAACATTAATATAAAAACTTCAATGTAACACTAATAAAAATGATCTCGGACGCCAAGTTATTTTTTAATTATGCTCGGAATAACTAAACCGAGGTTTACAATAAAAATTCTACCAAAATGTAAAAAATAAAAAATATACAGACTATATTTATTAACAGTTATATTTAGAGTTATATAAAATATATCTTAAAAATAGTCTTATACTAAGAAATCATTAAACTTATAAATACCTGTTACAAAATATAATAAATCTTCTTGAGAACCCCTGGTATTGTAAAAAATAAATGCAGAAATGCAAACCAAGGTGATGTAATCCTTGCATAAATGTTGCGCAATATATCGCAATAACAATTCTTTACGTTGTAAACCTCACCAAAATGGAATTTTATTTCTTATAAATTGCTCTTCAAGAAATTTGGATAATCCAATGTTTATTGCATTCTCTCGAAAATTCAAAATAAATAATGGGATCTACATTTAGATCTGCATTAGAAGCAAAACGCAATCATAAAATGAAAGCGTACGTAAAAGTAGAATTAAAGGTGCAATTAAAATAGGTAAAATTAAAGTGTCAAAGTAAAAAAAAATGCCATTAAATCAATGGCACTTTTCACCAAAATTTAGGTGGAAACCCAAAAATGGCTTCCTGCATCAAACAGCGTACCACAAAAAATGAAAAAATGGACGCTTAGGAAGTCAGATGAAGACGCGTTGCGCGAAAATATGAGCGGAAAAAAAATAATTTAAAGAAGTGGGAGTACAAATCCTTAAGAAAATATGCACTTAAGTTACACCAAAATGCAAATTAAGTTGCCTACCTCATACTTATAAATCATTAATGATTAAAATTTTTTCTTATATTTACAACTAAATGAACGAAGAACATAAATTACGGTATATTTCAATACAACTCAAAATGGGTTGTTACAAACTGCGACCAGAAATTAGTGATATAGTAATTTTATATTTAGTATAAATTAGTTCAGTGAATGAACTGAAAAGAGAAAGCTCAAAATGTCGAAAGTTTAGCAGATGGGGAAAAGCCACTTTTGCTATTATTAGTAGCAGAAGACGAAATAAAATTGTCTAGTTCAAGTGTATCTTCCTTACTTTACCTTAAAAATTAAATACGTATTTCCCAAGAGGTGCTATTTTTTTTCCACCAATATCTTGTTTTTCAGATATAAAAAAAGGGTTTGAGTACACAAAATTAATTGTGACAGACTTCTATATGGAGAATTTCATGCGTTAATGCCTCAATTGCGACAAGATGACAAGCGATTTATTTATATTTTCGAATGACTATCGAATATTGTGAACCAAGGTGTCCCGCAAGGATCAATATTGAAACCACTCCCTTTCTTGTTACATTCTAGTGATTTACGTGAAAGCCTCCAAATACAGTCGACCTATCAATTCGCGGACGACACATCTTGCATTGTTTCAGCCTCTAATATTCAAGAGCTATCACAATCAGCTTTATGCGTTATATATAACATGGTTAAATAGTGTGAAAATTCAGTTGCGAAAGAAATTAAAAATGATTATCTGCAAAAAGGACACTGATTATCGTAAAGTGATTTGTCCTGAAATTACATTAAGGTAGCTATTACTTAATGTCCGTCCGCCGTCCGTCTTTCGGACCATCTATCCGTCCGTACGTCAATCGGTCCGTCCGTTTGTCCGCCCATCCGTCCGTCCGACCGTCCATCCGTCCTTCTGTCTGTCTGTCCGTCTGTCTGTCTGCCTGTCTGTGTGTCTGCCTCTATGTCTGTCTATATGTCTATGTGTCTGTCTGCCTGTCTCTCTCTCTGTCTGTCCGTCCGTCCATCCGTTCGGTGAATAGATTGTCATTAATTTCCAATTTTGTGAGGCTTTTATTGTAATTTTTCCGGCACGTATTTTCGTCCACTACTCTGTAGTTGGTGTTGTTGTTTGTAACGAGTTGACGTAAGTTCGCCATGAGGTCCTTTATGAGGTTTTAATCGCTTGTCGTGCTATTGCCCTGAGTGTTTAAAATTAATTAAGTTTTCTATTGTGGGATGTTTTGAAAACTTCTTCAGGGCGGCTTCTCTCGTTTTAATCGCTTCACCCATTTAAGCACCCTATTAATGGGACGTATCTTGTTTTTAAAATTGTCCCAATTAGCTCTTTTTATGCTCCACAGTAGAACCGGGGAACTTGCGCCGCCATCTTGGATTTTGACGTCACAAAAGCCCCGGGGTGTGGGATACTTGCGCGGCCATTTTTTTTATACCCACGTGGGGGCCGGATTTTCCACCCTTATTTTTACTCGTATTTTTTACCCTTATTTTGAGATGATGATCTTTAATTATTTTTATTAATTAGTTATCCTAGGGAGATTCTTAATCTGATAGTTTATAAGAAGATGATGATCTTTAATTATTTTTATTAATTATTTTTATTAATATAAGATGATGATCTTTAATTATGTTTATTAATTAATTATCCTAGGGAAATTCTTAATCTGATAGTTTATAAGAAGATGATGATCTTTAATTATTTTTATTAATTATTTTTATTAATATAAGATGATGATCTTTAATTATTTTTACTCGCTTACGTATAGGGCGTGTACTTTCAACTCTCTGCATCCCTAATAATTTTTACTCACTTACGTATGGGAAGTGCATGTTCACCCTCCTATTTTATGACGCATGTAGGGTATATTTTATATTTTTCTGATATTAAAAGAAACTAATCAAGGTAAAGGTAACGTATACGTTTTGATTTTAAAATACACTATTAAATTCTATAATGACAATAAAACAGTTAATGGTATTTGCACAATCAGTTAATTACCCTGTTGTTGTCATACAATGTGAATGTACTGTTTAGCGACTATTTTAATATGTATTTATTATTAAAATTTAGTAAGATTCCGTATTGAATTTTTATCAAAGGAGATAGCATAATTGTTGTTATTAAACTATTAGATTTCTTTTTAATTCTCGCTTTACAGATTGAGATCTTTTATCTATGTGACCATTTTATTTATACATAGTTTTAAATTAAACTGCTTTAAACGTGTAATTAACTATTCAATTAACCAGTTTTACAGTGATAGTAAACATAACAGGAATGAATATTGCCTTTATCTTATTTTACATTTTAATACGATATTTCAAGAACTCATAATTAAACCATAATAAGTGGAGTATAACAGGGACTTTACAATGTAATTTGTAATATGTTTTATTAGGGCTACTGGTCTAGATAAGTCTTAGGGCTGGTCTAGGAGTTGTTTTCTTTTAATGGCATGCAGCGATCCTCTAACTATACACGAATGTATAAAGATACCACCGATTACTGACCTTCTACCTATATACAGAGTTTATAACGACAACACACTACATTAGTTTGTAACAAATCACTATGCAGCGTATTTTTTATTTACAACCGTACTTATGTAAATTATTAAACGCATCATATTAATGAGGTCATCACCTATTTGAAAAATATTCATATTCGGACACACAAATTTTTTATAAAAACAATATTAAGAGTTGGAATGTTTTAAAATTTCATAACAATATGTAGTAAGAAATCACTGTTCATGTTTACTTTAACTAATTACCGTGTAATTATATAACACTGTTAAATTTAATAGTCTAAAATTGATTACCAATATAATATAAATAATTTATTTTAAAACACTAAATCATAAATTTTATAACACGATTTTTAAAAACACATGCCGAATTAAAAGAAAAACAATGGGGTTATATTACAGGCTCTTAATTAAAACAAATAAAGCACTAAAAATATCTTTATTTATCAGAATAGAATGGTTGGGTAACAGACGTTAAACAATATTTTAATTATCTCATCATTTAGAATTAAACATGTACTAAAATAGTTTTTACAAAATCAAACATAGGTAAATTATGTAATCTAAAATATAGAAACATTAAGGTATAATCCACACATCCGAATGATAGTCTTGTAATATTGTCTTATTGTATACGAAGCATCGGAATTCTTCTTTAGGAAACGTAAATGATATCCTAGCGTGCTCGTCCAAAGGAATCAAAATACTCTCCTTACCATTCTCGTCAATGTAGATAGCGGTCCAATGCTGACCTGGTTTGTTTGCAGGATCCGTGTTTACGATAATTGCACACGGTCGAGGTGCGTGCTCGGTAGTTGATTAGAAGCACTACAAGCCGAAACACATTCTTCTTGTGGCTGGGATCGATTTCAAGCATCTCAACACTTGTACCGCATACATCTTTGGAATTGGTATGCTCCAGTCTTGCAGTAGTAATGCGTTTTCCAGTGCACACATAGGCTCAGTGATGTTATGGTTTAAGCAGCTATATGCTTTTGTTTCCTTTTTCAACTGTTTAATCGACGGGCAACAAATCTCCTCCAGGTTTACTATTGGTTTGTTAAGAAACCTTAAAAACTGTTGTCTTTCACTGCCCTTAACGTGAATTTTGTTAAATGGGCGCAACACTCTCATCAGCTCCTCACGGAAATTGTTGTAATGTACATGACCCCACCACCATTTCAATCCATGATAATTATCTTCCATAAATTTTATCTGTCGTGACATGGATCCTGATATAAAGTAACCTCGAGGTGGTTTTATCAGCATCAACGATAAACGACCATGATCTGTAACCAAGGCTATTTCTTTCGGTATGAATTCGTTGTTAACACCTCTAAACCCTTGTACGTCCAAGTATGCGTCCATCTTCTATCGGCTGCAGCTGTACACTGAAGCTTGCAGGTTAGAGCTACCACTTTTAACAGCTAAAATCCACAACGACATTCCGATGTTTATCGATCTCGATCACGTTATCGAATTCTGCATACACTAAGCAGTTAACGGTTACGGTGAGCGCTTCTTCAAACCCGATTTCTAGCCGAAGGGAGCCGTTTCTAACTAAATTCCAGTGCGTGCTAGCGTTTGCCAACAGGTCAGGTGTTAGGTCAAAGGCCATTAAGCAGTAGCCGTTGGGATAATCACTTCTTGATATATCGTTACCTTCATTCAAAAAATGGATACCCGTACCAGAGAATAAGGTACGTATAAACCATTAGCTGTAAAGTCTGGTTGTAAGGCCTTCGAAGGAATTTGTTGTCCGTCAATATATAATGACATGTAGTTAATATTGCAGTGATGAAAATTGAACGGATTTGAGGGGTAGTCACCGTTGAAGGCTTTATTTGCTACAAAGCCTACGATGCATCGTTTAGCTAACTGACCTAGGAAAACATTATCCAATGATTTTCGCTGTATGCCCGTAGGTATAGTTAACACTTTTACGTCGGTCCTTGTAACAGGGTATTTTGCGGCTGTTGTTTCTAAAGCTTTAGCGTGCGCAATTAGAATAGTTGGATTGATTCGCATACGTCACACCAGTAAACTAGCGTCTATAATTCGCGTCTTGTAATTTGAAGCGTGTGCCGCCATTAGGATAAAGGTATCTCTTGATCGTACAATGCTAGTCTTTAACTCAACACCGCTTATGAGAAACTTTTCTTGATTGAACAAATCCGAGTGCACGTGACCAATCATCTCTATCTGTTTACCGGTCGCCGCAAGTGCTTGACGTTTTGAGAAACCGTTATTAGCTTTTCCCAGTGTATTTATCTGTCCAGCTGTATCATTGTGCCATAAGGTACATCCTAGATGTGAACTCTTGGCCTCCTTTCCATAATTTAGCAGCGTTTCGATCTATGAACGGTAGGCGTAAGTGTTGTTTGGTTGTGATACCATCTTCTGATTTAAGTAAACCTCCACCTGTGAGAAAAGCAAATGCATCCAATTGTTTACCGGTGCTACATCAGTGTCTGTAAGTGCTGAATCATCATGCTTTAGAACTTTAGCTGTAATGTATGGTCTGGCTTAAATCTATATAATCGTTTCCATTTCCGGGACTACAAATTCTATTGGGGCGTCATCACTCGAGCTGATAAGGGCTTGTAAAATATCCATTCACCGCTCTCGATACTTGTCTGCGTCGATGGTAAAGCGAACAAATCCAATTCGGACTTGACCATTCACACGATTGTGCATGTAGAAAAGCCATTATCTTGAAAATATATCGTCGTAACATTCTTCTTAGCAACAGCTCTCAGTGGAGACTGATTATTATCGGTCAGACGTACTCTTTTATAACCCGAACCCTCCATCATTTTATCGATTTTCTCGTCGGCTTTACGCTTAAGGTTTCTACCTGCCTCGTGAAATCTTTCTTGAAACGAATCCTTAATAGGTCGATCCTCTATGAAGTCACCAAGAATATTAGCACCCGTTCTAAGAGCTTCTTTACCAATAGCCTTTGCGCCAGACTTAAATAACGGTATTATACTTCTAAATATACCACCTAACCAGCTACCTATTCCATGGCCGCGTTGATAGGGCGCACCTCTGTAAATAGAGCCGATACCGTTACCGGCCTGATTCATGTAATATTGCTGATAAGGGCAAACCATTATTGTACTTTCTTAAAGTGTAGCTTCAGGCACGACGTTCCAAACTCGAATTATATTAATCTCGATGTTTCCAAATTCCCGCGTCATTACCGGTATGTAGTGTGCAGGCGAAAAAACCACATCTTTATGACCCCCGTAAGCATAGTTTTCTGAAGTAATATTTATTATACGCATAAGCGGAGATAAAACATCACCCACAATTTGCGGTTCAACGATGTCGCAATAAACAAACATCTGAGTTGGTAAGGCCTATCCATATACTAGCGGGGTGAGGGGTATTGGTTCCATGCTATGTTCTGATACGGTCGATAACCCAATTGTAAGGCTAACGTTGTGAGAATCCGAATAGCGAGAGCTGAGTTTTAATTTCGTAGTGACGCGCTTAGTTAGATTATGATATTCGATTGTTAGCAATTTACTTATTAGTACATGGTTATTTAGCTCGCTGATAATTTCTTCTATGCTGGCGTCATTTCCCGAAGCGAATCGTATCATACCAGCCATCTTCAATATAAATGATCTTCTCGTTGTCGAGTTGAAAATATTCTGCGGCCTTTTTAATATCGTTTCCAACACGTTCTCGCCAGGTGGCTCTGTTCTATAATAAATTAAATTATCTGTTGCCTTACAGCGGCAAAATACATGGGTACTGAATTTCCGATATCCCTACAACCCACGAACCCGTTAATCTTATTCGTTTTGGCAGTTGCGTAATAAAACTTGACGTCATATTACCCGGAAAATACGTCATAGAGCTATTACTCAATAAGGTAAGATAAAACTCCATTTTTATATATCTCTCAGCTGCAAGCTAACACCCAGCTTTAAATTTGTCACTGTATCCACGCCACTTGACCAGGTATTGTTTATTTCGCCCACGGCCCTTCTCTGCTAGAATCTTATCGACTTTGAATAAGTATCTTTATCAACCGTAACAACTTGCAATTCTTCTTCGTAAAGGTGCCCTCAACAGGATCGTTATTAAGATCGATTATTCTATAAACTGGTGGTCTTCTTTTATCACGCACTAATTGTAAAAACTTCTTGCTCCAATTCGTTTCATATCCCTTCTCAAAGGTGTACTTTTCTGGCGATTCTGACATGCTCACCGACTTTATATTTAGGATGGCGTACTGGACCTAAACCTCTCGCGTACAGGTTATTCCACACTTCAAAATGTTTTATCGTTTACAGCCGGGGCCATCTTTATACTTGAATGAGGGCTATTGTTGTAGGCAGTCACAAGTCTTTCGAGTACATCAATATATCTGTAGGAATTTTGTAAGTGAAATAACGCCACATCTTTGTTTTCAATGTTTTATTAAATCTTTCAACTACAGATGCTTTTACATCAGGGTTATTTGTTACATAGAAATTGATATTTTGTTTCTTGAAAAGTTTTGTACGCTGCTCGCCACAAACTCTTTGCCTTTATCCGTCTGTAGATTTGCTAGGGTATTGTCGCAATCCTTAAGAATATCAGCGAATGCTTCAATTACCGTTAGTATGTAGTTGTATCCGCTATTGTGTTTACTTAAAGTCCGCATATCACAAAGATCCGCCTGCCACAATTCGTAAAGGTTACTCACAATATATTTGTTTCGTGGAAACTTTTTTCTGACTGGTTTATGTACCGTATAAGCTTCCTGTGTCTGTAGCCAGTTTTTTACTTCACCATATCTACCCTTTACAGCATTAGTTAAAGGTGTTATACCAGCGAACCCTGCTGGGTGGGAGGGGTCATAGTATACAGCATCCATGTTATGGCCCCACGAATCCCAATCTAGTGAAAGTCCTCTTCTTCTTTGAGAGATTCTTCTCGGTGTTTCCCGCGTTTCACTATCAGCATCGTAATTCTCACCTATAGTTGTGAGGGTCCGTTCAACTGGGTGATACAGAAACATCATACCTTTGCGTATCTCCGATAAACGCTCGTGGTATATTTATTCTTTAATGTACGTCGCAAACTGACGCCAACCGCGCGGGTTTGTGGTTTTCGTTTTCTTAACGTCTCGTGAACCAGATCGATAATGTTGGAATGTGGTATGATCTCGCCTTTTATTGTGACAGTACCCTTTTATCCCAAAAAACATCGCTGTTCGTATTCAGTATATGTAACAAATTCGCACCTTTTCTCTTATATGAAGGCGGAAGCGTTGATACTATCTCGTCGTCTGTCAGACCTTTGCGTTGCGGTAAATCTCTAATATCATCAGCAACAGCGTTACCGCTAATTGTTATACTGGTGGGCTAACGTAACTGATTGGAAAAGTGTAGATACCTATGAAGAACTTGGTTGTACTACTGCCATTTGTCATGGTCGGTCATTTTAGTTTTTAAAACTTATCCATATCGTTACCAAGCTGCGTTAAAATGCTGTTTTGTGTAACATCTGGTGCCTGCAAGCGCTGTATAAAGTCCATCGGTAGAATAATCGCCTTCTTCAGAGTTAGGTCCATGGTTATTGAAACAGATTACCCAGAATTCCGCCGAGTAATGGTTCTAACAGGAGTGGTAGAAATGCACCACTTTCTGTACAAGAAACTGTTTCTTCTTTTTTATAGATTCGCCTCTCTGTGCCAAGCGTCTTAAAGTGTGCTTATGTTGAGAGAGTCGCTGCTTCTGATCAGCTGACAGAGGTACACGACCTTTTAAAATGTTATGTGCACACTCGCAAATACACTCTACCTGTTTACTATCCAAACATTTCAATAAAGCGTCACGTTGACTTTTACTTAATCTGGCTAATGCATGTAGGATATCAGTGTTCTCGCTTAAAACGTCAGCCATCATATATGATGTAATCTTTATGACTGTGAGACTTAAACCCTTTTTTCGCTATATATACCTGGCAGATACCTTGAGGCCCGAATATGTTTGTTCTATAACGTAGCACATCCGGTGTATTCTGTTTTAAATCGAACAATAAATACCCGTGTGGGCTTGAGTAGCATCTTGGTATGCGGTTCTAAAAATTTTGGATTGTCAGGCGAAATCTGTCTTGCTAAATGCTGTATCTGTGCTCTGTCACGTGGGTTCTTAAACAAAATTATGTAATGTGCGTTGAGAGAAATATCCGCTGTCCACGTCCTTGATGAAATACGTTCTGCGTTAAGAAAAACACACTTAGATTTCGATGATGACAGCCCTTTGTAAAAACATGAACCACAGACCCGTTAGTTTCGCGCATTAGATCGTCAATTATTATTAAGACAGGTTTTTCCCCGTCAAACTATTCCATACCAGGTAAACCCTTTTGAAACTCCACAGAGAGATCTTTGAATAAAGGCTGCCACTCACTGTAAAACCAGATATTTTTTTCAAAAGCTGTATCGCAAGCGGTTTCGATATTTTTTAGAAAATCAACGATAAAATACGATTTCCCACAACCCGACGGACCCGCAACTATCGCGGAAAAGTGGTGCTTAAACTGACCTTCCATCTTGAATCGCTAAACGATACTAACAGATACTCCATCAGCAGCTTCGTTTAAATAGGCTAAAATCTTTATGCAATTTCCAACATTGTATGCGTGTGCAACCTCCAGGGCTAAACTACCAAAAGGGCCTTAATTAAGGCTGAAGATAATTACCAGAAAAACAACCCTACCCCTAGACCAGCCCTAAGACTTATCCCTAGACCAGCCCCAGCCCCTAATAAAACATATTACAAATTACATTGTAAAGTCCCTGTTATACTCCACTTATTATGGTTTAATTATGAGTTTTTGAAAAATCGTATTAAAATGTAAAATAAAATAAACGCAATATTCATTCCTTTTATGTTTGCTATCACTGTAAAACTGGTTAATTGAATAGCTAATTACACGTTTAAAGCAGTTTAATTTAAACCTATGTTTAAATAAAATGTTCACATAGATAAAAGATCTCAATCTGTAAAGTGAGAATTAAAAAGAAATCTAATAATTTAATAACAACAATTATGCTATCTCCTTTGATAAAAATTCAATACGGAATCCTACTAAATTTTAATAATAAATACATATTAAAATAGTCGCTAAACGGTACATTCACATTGTATGACAACAACAGGGTAATTAACTGATTATGCGAATACCATTAACTGTTTTATTGTCATTATAGAATTTAATAGTGTATTTTAAAATCAAAACGTATACGTTACCTTTACCTTGATTAGTTTCTTTTAATATCAGAAAAATATAAAATATACCCTACATGCGTCATAAAATAGGAGGGTGAACATGCACTTCCTATACGTAAGTGAGTAAAAATTATTAGGGATGCAGAGGGTTGAAAGTACACGCCCTATACGTAAGCGAGTAAAAATAATTAAAGATCATCATCTTATATTAATAAAAATAATTAAAGATTATCATCTTCTTATAAACTATCAGATTAAGAATCTCCCTAGGATAATTAATTAATAAAAATAATTAAAAGATCACCATCTCAAAATAAGGGTAAAAAATACAGTCTCTCACGTAAGCGAGTAAAAATAAGTGGAAAATCCGGTCACACGGTGGCATATAAAAAATGAATGTCCCACACTTTTGTGACGTCAAAATCCAAGATGGCGGCGCAAGTGCCCCGGTTCTACTCTCCACTTTACCGGTAACGTTACGTGGCTTTGAAGTAGGACTAATTCTGTTGTTTCTATTGCTTTTCCTTTCTATCGTACTTATTAGAACCCCACAACGCACTCTGGGAGTTAAAGTCTCCAACAAAAAAATCTGCACAAGAAGTTGAGGGATTTTCTAGGTCAAGCGATGACCACGTGCTGTCTGGTAAGTAGATATTACAAATTATCAATTTAAAAGGGTGCGACATGTGTACTGCAATTGCTTGCAAGTAAGTACGTAATTGTGTTTCTTTATAGACACAATCATAGTGGACAAAAATTGCAACACCACGTTTTGCACGCCTTTTGCGGGCTATGTTGCGTCTAGTGCTCACATAACTGGGTATTATGAATTTGTTTCTTGAAAAATTGACTAATGGTGTTCGTTCAACTCACTTGGCATTTTTTGACATCCGTTACAATTCCATAGGAGAATACTTTCCATTTTTAAATTGAATTTATGTAAAAAGACACGAATAAAATAAACAATGACAACAAGAACACACAATCTATAAACAAAGTTACGTAGATGACTAGATTGGACAACAAATAAAATAACTCTAACACAGTATAAAATATCACAGATTAGTTAACTAAGTATATTTATTACAGATACTTTATCACAGATAATTACATAGCAGCCTTTCGAGGTTTCCCTCTAGGCTAACATTTAAATTTTTCTCAAAGCTTGCAACTTCACTGGCTAGATTTGATAAGGGATCGTCCGCATAACTAGTGGTTGCAAGTACATCTGCCGGTCTCTTTTTGTATCAGGAAGTACGTCCGATGATGGTGTTATGAATGAGGAATCTTGCAGTTTTCGTGAAGTGTCCTGGTTCACCTTTTATTAATAGAGACTTAATGGCTTCATGGGTATTAATTCTTTTGCAAGTGACGCAACATTCAGAGTTTGGGAGTTCGACGCTGCTGCGTTTGCGTAGCTTACGCTTGGAAGCGGCGTTTGGTTGCTTACCTTCTCCTTGGCCTCGGCATCTTTTACTTTGATTTCATAAATCGCAAGTTCTGTTTTAACCCGTAACCACAGACGTGCAAACAACGTCACACCGGCAGAGACGTGTGGTCATTATGACTCCTATTTAAAAAAACGCCAGGTAACGCCAAAAATCAAGATATTTTCAACTTTGAGAATATAATAATATTATTTGTCTATTTTATTTTATTTAGTGTCTAAAAATTTTAACCGATTTGTACTAAAACAATGTGTACTTAGAAGAAAATTTATTTGGAATGTATTTTTTACATTAATTTTCACATAGTGTCATCATAAAACGCGCATGAAAAATTGTAAAAAATATCCTTATGTGGTAATAGAAAAAGTAAATATAAACCTAACATAAAAAGCAGGTAAAACTATAAAAAAAAAACTAACAGTATAGAAAATTGCAGCCGATTTCCTTTGACATGTTTTTCAAGAAGCATAGTCTATACATACTCTCTTTGTGCATTCCATACAAATGGGAATTTTACATATAGTGCAACAATTAGATGTCTTTCTTCTCATACTTGTAGGGCATCTTCTACATACCTTTATGACTTCAAATTTTTGTTCTTCACCTACAATGTTGTCTTCGTTTATTTGCAACACTCTCCTAATGCACATTTTTACTTTACATGTAATGCGAAGATTCTGTAATCTGTGTTCCATTTCAGGTTTAACCAATTGCATTGCTAATTGTTTAACAAAATCCAATCTGCTAAGCTTCGGATTATCTCTGTATGCTTGATGAAGTAAATAGCAATTTACAGAAGAAATGTCCAACATTCTGAAAAATATGGCCAAGGCCATCGCCTTGTTCTTCGACCTGTTGAATAAACACTACATTTTTCATCGAGATCTACACCACCTATTGTATTATTATAATAAGAAATGATTTCTGGTTTACCATCGTCTGTGCTCTCTTGGTGGTGAACAAAAGAAACTAGTACGGTAGATCCATATAAAGATGACCCTACATCCCTTGTTCGTTTTGGTAGGAACTCTGGAGGAATCTCTTTCTTGTTTTTCTTCAGAGTTCCTACATAAGTGAGTTTTACTTCTTTCAGGGCATCTACCAGCTCTATAGAGGAAAACCAATTATCGGCCGTTATGTTTCGATTTGTGCCGATAATTGGTTTCACGAGACTAAGTACAGCTTGAGTTGGGTTAGAGTAATTCTTTAGATTGTCGGGTAAATCATGTCCATCCGAATCTTTGCCACTATAAATATAAGCGTTTAGTAGATACCCACTTTTTGCATCCGTTAGAGCCGCCATTATTTTTAATCCATACTTGCAGGGTTTTTAAGGCATGTACATTTTGAATTTTGAACGACCAACATCTCGTCTACACATGCACAAAAACCTATTGTGTAAACATTCTGGCAATTACGAATAAATGTATTAAAAATTTCTGAAATTGGAGCTAGAGTATCGTGATTTCTACGTTCAACTCTGGTTTCAGGATCGTCAAATCTTAGAACTGAAAGAATGCCTGCAAATCGGTTGGCATTTGTAACGCACCTGAATATGTGACGACCGAACCCGTCAGTAGCAAATAGAGACCGTAATGATTAGACTTGAAGATTGAGGTGAGCAATAGCAAGCCTATGAAGGACCTAAGCTCTAAAACATCCAAATCACGAAGATCACTTCTAGTTTCATTTTTATATTTCACTCTTATTCTAGCCATCCGTGCATTTGTCCATTTGTCCATTTAAGAATGACTCCAATTAGCTCATCATTGAAGAGAGTATTCCACACATTTTCTGGTTCTTCTTTATGAACAGCGCGATTTTTCAATCCTGGACATTTGATGATGATATTGTGATTTAAGGTACGTGTGTTTTTACAATATCGAGGTACCTTTGACCATTTGTAGCAGTTTTCACCAAAAAAATAATTGGTGCTAGGAGAGGGATCTGGTTGCTCAAGCTGTAGTTCTTCATCTGTAGTTATATTATGCTCAACATTTTCATCTGCTTCTATTTCCGACTCGGTGTCGCGATCGCTTTGAGCATAATCAGCATAAGATTCTACTTCACTTTCGTCAGAATTAGTCTCTTCTATCAATTTCAGCAATGTTTCTTCATAATTTTTATCTCCATACCTTATTCTTTTTGACAACCTAGATAAAACACGCAAATCAATTTGGTGCTAACAACAAAAATTATCACTTATATACAGACCTGACGTCTTTTTGACCTTTACGAATTTTTAACGCACAATAAATAGACAACTAATCACAACAGCAACACGACACTTTGACAGACGATTTTATACTGAGAGCTAGCAAGGTACTGAAACGTAGAGGCGTATATCTAACGGGGGTGGGGAGTAACCAGGAATTCACACCTTGGTAGGAGTCAATTTGACCCCTCGTTTGTGATTACAGATGGACATTTGTTTGAACATGCCGAATGAGGACCATTACAGTATAAAAAGTTATCGGATCTTCACATTTCTTACTTTTTCTATAAGCACAGAGCTGAAATGTTTGACAGTTCAAAGACGAGTGTCCGAATCTCTGGCACTTGAAACATCTCGAAGGTGATGATTGTAACGTTCTTTCCGCCTGGATGGTAGTCTACGAACATCGACTATTCCTTGAGAAGCAAGCTCATTACATATGTCTTCTACAGAACAGTTCAGCAAACCACGACAGTATACTCCTTTGCCTATACTTAATATTATGTGTGGGGTAAGTACTATGCTGTAATCTGTTTGTATCCATAATCCCCTTTAATTGATATGTAGAAGTAGTTTCAACTAAGAGACCATCTTTAACCTTCATTATTATTTTCAGGGTACCGAGTCTTCCATATAATACTTTGTTTATAATAAACGGACTAATTTTATCAAAATTTTCATCCTCCTCTCTTGTAATGACCAAGAACCGGGAAGTTACCGCATTTTCTTGGCTGGTTTTCACAGATTTTCTCATCAACATCTATGTTTTTAGTGGTGGACGCCTCTGTGGTGATTCCACCGAACCCTTTAGAATCGACTGGAACTCCATAAATTTAGAAAAATTCCGAATTCCAAAATTGTAAAAGGTATGTTCGATTTTTCTATATATGGCTTCACTCGTTTTAGGCTGTTATTGGTTTCAGTCCAATTTTATTGCCATATAGTCCTTAATTTGACTTTCAGAAACTTTGCTACATTGTGGTGGTTTGCCAAGTCTACTTTTTCAGTGGTTTCGTCTTGGCCTTCTTCTGCTGCTAGAAGTGCCGCTTTATCAGCCCTTTCATTGCCTTTGATATTAATGTGGCTTGGGATCAAGATAAATTTTATTGTATAACCTAGTTCGTTTAGATGTTTTATTGTTGATGAAATGATTTGTATTAAAGGATTTTTCGTGTATGAGTTATTAAGACTTACAATAGCGGTGTAAGGATCACACGGTATAACTATTTTCTTTTTGTCTGTTGATAATTCGCAATAGCGATGAGCTTGCCATATCGCATATAGTTCTGCACTATACACCGATGTATGTGATGGTAGGCACCATCTATACTCTTCGTTGTCTACTGAGAACGCCCAACCAACTCCCTCTTCAGATTTTGAGCCATCTGTGTACAGTAACATATAGTATTTCAGACTGCGTAGTATTTCATTGAATTTGATGTGATAGATATAAGGAGGGGTATTTACTTTTAGGTGTTTAGTTAAGTTTGTGAACTTCTCTATGCTTGGTATTTGCCACGGTGGAACTTTGAGTGGTCCCACAGGTAGCATTGACAGAATTTTTTGATTAATAGTTTCTAGTGCGTTCCTTATATGATGTGAAATTGGTTTATGTAGTCTCTGCTCATCTTGAGTGCTCATTACCGTTAGTTAAAAATTCATAATTAGGATGTAAGGGTTGTGCCTTTATTTTACATGCATGCCTTAATAATTTATATGTGCGATGTAAATGTAACGGAGGTATCCCATATTCGCAAAATAGACTGCCGGGCTAGTGTAAAATGCCCCTAAACAATATCTCATGGCAGCATTTTGTATTGTTTGTAGTGGCTTCAGTGTACTTTTGATGCGGAGGAGTATGCCTCACAACCATAATCTATTTTAGATTGCACAAAAGATATGTAAACTCTTAATATTATGTTGGAGTTGGCTCCCCATCTACAGCCAGCTAGAGCTCTTATCTCATTCAGTGAAGCTTTGCATCGTGCAACCAGGTTGTCAATGTGATGTTTCCAAGTAAACATTGGATTTAGAGTTAACCCTAGAAACGTTCCACAACTTTTACATTGTATGTATTTATGCTTTAATGTAAGGAGAGACGTACTGTGGCTTCCTTAGCTTACAGAAATGTATAAAGTAGGATTTTTCTGTCGACAGTTCAAATCCGATATCTTCTGAGTTTGATGATATACAGTCAATAGCTTTTTGTACTTTTCGATTTATTTCCTCTACTGTACGTGTACAGTATAGAATAGCTAGGTCATCAACGTATATATATATATATATATATATATATATATATATATATATATATATATATATATACACATGTGTGTGTGTGTGTGTGTGTGTGTGTGTGTGTGTGTGTGTGTGTGTGTGTGTTGTAACGAACCGCAAGTCATTACTTCAAAATTTTTTTAATTAATTAATTATTTAACAATCAGCCCTCGTAAAAGAAATGATGTAAACTTTCTTAGTATTCAACCACCTGCAAAACTTAATCTAATATTTTTTAGTATTCCGTATTACTCAGTACCTAACTTAATATTTCTCATTATTTCGTTTGATTGCACAACAAAAATTAATTTGTTTCACTCAACGTAGATTTCATAAAACATCGAAAGTTTTATACGTCAGAGTAATCTCCGCCAATTACAAATAGATTCCCCAAACAGAAGCCGCCACCGCCTACCGAGGGTCCTCTATAAAAACCGCGACGCGCACCTTTGGAAAGTAAGTTAATTTATTAACCAGTATCCGCCGTAGAAGAGTTAGTTAGTTAGTTAATTCAGTAGCCGTACCGTAACCGACCAGCCGCCGTAGTAGAAGAGTTCCGTCGCGCCGCGCACTAGTGATAGCCACCGCGAGCTTAGCTCCTGTATTTGCGAACGCGTACGCGAACCTTTTGTAAATAGCTATCCTCGATTTTGTGATTAACGACACGTAAGTCTGTAGAGTAATTCGAACACAAACATAAACACACACACACAAACCCCAGACAGCCACGGGCAAAAGCCACGAGGTAGTCGAGTCTACATCGCTAAACCGACCGAAACCCCAGAGAGCGACGGGCTGGGTCCCGGAGAGTCAGAATACACACACCAGAAACCCCAGACAGCCACGGAAAAGCCACGAGGTAGTCGGAGATCACAAACCAAACACAAAACCCCAGACCGCTACGGGCAAAAGCCACGAGGTAGTCGGAGATCACACTCACCACTCCACCATATACCTGACGACGAGCTAAGTAGGACTGTATAGACCTGCAGCTTTTATCATTTACTCTCACTTACATTCTAAACACCTGAATTGACCAGCTCGCTGGCAAAGACCGAAGTGCCTGTAATCACAAACAAATTAAACGTAGAGTATCCGTCAAAGACCTGTCGTAGCCGAAAACCGTACACCGATACCCACGCGCTAAGTAATTGGCAAACAATTAATTGTTTTCCACCAGCTTATTCCGCAAGTATAAACCGCCTTTAATAAATACGCGTTTTGTGCGTATACCAGTAAGCAACGTTCAGTTGTATTTACGTGAGATTTCGTTCATTTGCATAAAGGAAATCACCACCATAAAATTACATCCCCTCAGATAACGTGCAGATATTAATTATACAAACAAACTTGTATAATCCGCCCAGTCTACATTTAATGGGAGAATAAACCTCTGAAGACAAGTCATATTTTCAAACATAATACTTCGCGAAAGTAAATTGCTTCACGAAGCATACGCGCCTGTCCGTCTTCCAGAAATTACTAAAGGTCAAGAGCTATCGTGAACTCGGGATATCGATTTTCACTAGTGACCTAGATTCGCGCAACCCTCGTTTTGAATAACCAGTAGTTTGTTTATAAATTCTTTTCTTTTATAGACAGGGCCGTATCCAGCATAAATAATTAATTAAACACCACGTTATTAATCATTTAAATATTACGGTCATTATTGAGTGTCACTAGGGTGTATTAAATTCTATTTTTGGGTGGGTGGGTGGTGGGCTGGGTGGATGTGGTGGTGGGTGGGTGGGTTGCGTGCGTGCGTGCGTGCGTGCGTGCGTGCGTGCGTGCGTGCGTGCGTGCGCGCGTCGCGCGTGGCGCGGTGTGCGCTGTGTGCGTGTGTGCGTGTCGCTGTCGCGTGTGCGCGTGTGCACGTGTGCGCGTGTGGGCGTGTGCGCGTGTGCGCGGTGCGCGCGTGTGCGCGTGCGTCGTGTGCGCGTTGCGCGTGTGCGCGTGTGCGCGGTGCGCGTTGCGCGTGCGCGCGTATGCGCGTGCGCGTGCTCGGGTGCGCGCGGTGCGTGCGTGCGTGCGCTGCGCTGCGTGTGTGTGTGTGTGTTAATGTCTGGTGAAATAGAATTTGTTAGGGAATTTATTGCTATTACGAATAAAGTTAAACTTAACGTTGTGCCTTGTGGTATGCCGTTCTCTAGAGTTCGAAGAGATGACAGGGAATTACCTACTCAAACTCTAAATCGCCTGGTTTCTAGGAAAGAAGATATTAGTTGAGGTAAGTTACCTCTGAAGCCCCAATTGTGTAGCTTTTTTAATATTCCATACTTCCACGTGATATCAAAAGCTTTCTCTACATTAAAGAACACCGCAACTGCGTGCCGTTTTTGTGCAAAAGCTTTTAGTACAACGTTTTGCAGATGTACTAAATGGTCTACCACTGACCTGAATTTCCTAAATACCATTTGACCGTTAATTAGATGCCCTCCTTTTCCTAGAAGCCACATTAACCGCATACTCACCATCCTTTCAAAAACCTGTGCCACACAAGAAGTTAAACTAATTGGCCTGTAACTTGTCACTATGTACGGATTTTTTCTGATCTTCAGGATGGAGACAATTACTGCCTCTTTCCAACAGTATGGATATTGCCGTTCGGCCCATACTGAACTAAATATTTGTAGTATCAATAATTTGTATGACTCGGTGAGTTTTCTTAACATTTCATATGTTATCAGGTCAATACCAGGGGAACATTATTTGTTGTTGTTAAGAGCAATTTCTAGTTAATTCTACTGAAAGTAACATTATAATCACAAAATATAGAACTTGCAAATTTGTTCTTTTCTCTTTCAGCTTTTGTTTTTAAGAAATTTATGTCATAGTTGTTTGAACTACTGGTATTTGGAATTGTTTGCAGGTATAATTGATTCGGGGTCATGGATTACTGAATTGTCATTTTGCAATTGGATCTGTAGACAGGTTTTCCTGCTATTGCGTTAATCTTTTTCCATACAAGCGTATTGTTGTTTCACGTTATAGTAGATACAAAATTATTCCATGAGTTTCTTTTACTCGAAATACAGCGGCGAGCAGCCGCCAGCTTTGCTTAACGATAGTGTTTCACTTGTTGGATGTCTTTTAAAAGTGTTAAATGCTTTTTTTTAACCACTTCGCTAACTTGTTGGTTCCACCACGGCACTCTGGTTACAACGTGTTTCGCTTGTTTTGGATAGCTACATTAGCAGCATTAATGATAGCGTATATTTAAAAGATCACTCAAAGTTTCGATTGTGAGTTATTTCCAACGAGCCATTTACTACTTCCACGGTAGAAAATTGTGAGATCAATAAATAGACTGTTTCGCTGCTGAGAAGGCACCAATTGGGCTAATAGTGGGTACCATTTCAGCAAGATAATCGTTTATATCCATGATGTTCTCTAAACTTCTCCTCTGTTATCAGTACGTGATGAGCCCCACATTTAGCTATGAATAAATTCCCATCAACATGTAGAACTAGGTAGTTGATCGATAATTTTTGAATGTCTTGCGTTGGGAGGTATATATTACAAATAGATAGCTTTATGTGAGCTGTTATTTTGATATCTACTGGTTGCGTATTTATTGGTATTGTGCTGAATTGAACATCATCCCTAAGGATTATTGCTACTCCGCTTCTAGCACGAATAGTTGGAACGGCATCTTTTCTGATAACATTATGTCTACATAGATAGTAACGTTGCCCAGGTATAAAAAGCGTCTCTTGAAGCGGATTTTATTCGCTAGTTATTAATTTTAAT
Source organism: Vesta saturnalis (assembly GCA_036346205.1). Taxonomy (NCBI): domain Eukaryota; kingdom Metazoa; phylum Arthropoda; class Insecta; order Coleoptera; family Lampyridae; genus Vesta; species Vesta saturnalis. The sequence goes on along the minus strand of JARFJB010000218.1, from coordinate 10,934,847 downwards.
TCGCAATACTGGTGAATACATCCATTACAATGCCACTGTATGATTGAGCCCATTGTTTTGGGTCGTCAAAAAATAATTAATGTGTAAAATTAACGAATGTTTATATGACATTGTGTAGAGTTAAAAAGGTAAAGAAGAAGTGCACTAAAAATATATAGACAAACAAACAAATAAATAAACATATAAATAAATAAACAAATAAATAAATAAAACACAAATGAAATAACATGTGTAAAATATCACAGTAAAATTGTCTTTTATTGAAAGTTTGCTTTTTTGTATACTCATCATCATGGGGATTATTTGATTTGTTATGTATCTCAGTTCATCATATTTATTTTTTACCCCTCTCACATTCCATTGAATGATCTGTTCAGGCATTTTGAATGATAAGATTGGTTGGTCACAAAACGACATATAAACTAAATAAATAAAGTCGTAACTAAATAAATTTAAGATAAAATTAAGTATATAACAACATATATTTTTATCATATTTATCACAGTCAGTTACGATATCAGTTTTTCTTTGAACTTTTTTTTAATGTTGTTACCAACGGATCTTTTTGTTGACTAATTCGCGGTCTTCCGGCGTCCACCCTCTTTGTTTTTTATTTTCGTGGAATTGCATCTCCCCTACTACTTGTTTTTGGGATATTCTATTGGTGCAGCTGATGCTTGATCTGCATAAGATTTGTTGCTTTGTATATACGATTTTCCATACACCATCATTCTTTATAAGTAAGCACATGGACTACTTTTATCTTACATACTTTTTTTTCCTTTTCTGGCACTTCGCAAACTGGTGATCTTACAGCTAATGGATACAGTGGGAGCTTGGCAGTCGTCGTCCACATCGTGTGCTTGTTTTACATATTCACACATTTCGTTATTAGAGCACCATTTTACAGGGTGTCCAAAGGGGAGACATTTAAAGCACTTCATTGGTTTGGGGATATACGGCCTTATTTTTAAGTTGAGGTATGCCGCTTTTATAAATTCCGGGAGTTTTGCTCTTAAAAATGTTATCTTTATGGCAGCAGTTGGTATTAAGTTTTCCTCCACTTCCCTTTTAATTCTTTCTACCTTTCTTGTTCTCGCAGATGCTCTAGAAGCTCTTGCTTACTACATACTTTGAGGTCCATACCAGATATGACCCAATTGATCTATTTAATCGGTCATCGGATTTGACGAAGACTATTTTATTTTCAATTGTATCAAGGGCTTTTAGTTTATTTAGTTCTTCTCCACTTTCCACCTTGACACTGAGAAAATTTTGTTCAACATTTTTAATTGGCACTTCCCGGCCAATTGCTTCAAAAATACGTCTCTGGACAAGAAATGGAGATATGGATAGCGGCTCATCTTTTTCCATGCTTATTATGTGAAAAAATTCACCAAATATTTCTTTAGGTTGCTTAGGTTCTATTGAAGCTCGAGTGTGCTTCCTAAACCTTTTCCTTTTTTCACTTTTAATTGTTTCTGGCTGCGTTTGTGTTTCGACTGCACTTTCTGTTCGGTTGATTCAATATTTGTATCATCTTTCTCTTTTTGTAGAGGGGGACTCGGATCGCGTGTCGGACATATTCCCACCTGGCCTCCTCTTCCGAAGGGGTCATGTGAGGTGGATTTAGGTTCCACCGAACCTTTGGATTTAGGACAGGTATGCATAGAATATTTTCATTATTCGCTGTCTAGGCTCTCCATCCTCCCTGGAGCCTCAACTGGGACGTCAGAACTGGATCAAAGCCAGTTGCCGTTAGAGCTACCCAAAAAGTATAGCCGCCGAAGTTGAGAGAAACGAACATTTCCCTACCTTGCAACGACTCGCCTATAGTCAACTCCACAGAAGGAAGATCAAAGGTAAGAGGATTAGTGAGAGTAGAAATCAGAAACAGCTAGAAGGAAGTATAAGTAAAAAAAAGAGTTGACAAGCCGCTTGATACCTCCGGGCTAGCGAAGGATCACCCGCCTTGAATGAATCCAGGTCCAATGCAACGTGTTGGGAAGACGATCCTCTAAACGCCCAGGACAGCTCCCCTCAACTAACCAGGATTCCCTTTTCCCTTCTTACGGGACGGCAAACGCGTAGATCCATTAACCACCTCTTACGGTCTCCAGGACGGGAGTGGACCAATTCTTCCCTCGAACTCACAGAGGACAAAGAACAATAGAAAAAGGACCATGACAACCAAAGGAGACGGAGACAAACGGCATGTGACTAGCGTCAGCGTTACCCGAGGAGTACCATGTGGAGGTGCTGGTTCGACTTTATTCCCCATTATTATTATTATTATTATTATTTTTTTTTGGCTTAACTTCATGGTTATTTGCCATTTTCGGTGTATCTACTTTTCTATGTATTTATATACATGTCCCTTATACTTTATTAAATAGGTTTACGGCTTTTAAAAACTGAAACAAACTGTATATTTTGGCCTGATTCGTTTCAAAATCTTCCTTTATCCCATTATTTATGTTAAATTTCTTTCTGTCGTCTATTAGCCCATCGCATTCTACGAATATATGTAATATTGTTAGTGGTCTGTCACATTTAGCACAAGTAGGCTTCTGTGTTTTCGTCAAAATATAAGAATGTGTAATGTTTGTGTGTCCTATTCTCACTCTCGTAAGAACAATACTGTGTTTTCTGGACATTGGTGGGTATGGTTTTCTGTGGTGGACGATAGGTAAATGCAGTTTTGAAAACCTATTTTTCTTTTCCCACTCTTGTTGCCAGTTACTCCATACGTTACATTTTATTTCTTTAATATCTTTATTTAATGACTTTGTAAGTATGTCTTGTAACCTGACATTTATTATTTCATTTTGAGTACTAGTAGTTTGTGGTCTGTTTGGTTTAAATATCACACGTTTAATATAATGGGAAGATGCATCTTTTATTTTTTTTTACATATTTTAGCATGATCCATATTCTTCTATAGTTGAGAGGTAATATCCCTGCTTCAATATGTAAACTGCTTACGGGACTTGTTGGATACGCACCTATTGCGTAACGTATACATAAATTCTGAAGTATATCTAACGCTTTAAGGTTTGATTTTGCAGCTGAGCCATAAGCCGTGCTCCCGTAATCAAATACCGATAGTATTTAGGTTTTATATACACGAAAAAGGATTTCTCTATATGCTCCCCATTTTGAATGCGACAAGCATTTAAGCACATTTAGCGCTTTACGTGCTTTTACTATGATATTATCAATATGCGGTTTCCACGTAAGACTTTGACCAATTATTACTCCCAAGAATTTATATTGCGGTACACATTTTATCTGTTGTTGATTTAGAAATATGTTAGGGCAATAGTGGGGATGCCTTAATTTACAAAAATGTACGCATACAGTTTTAGTTTGAGATATTCTAAATCCTATCTTCTCTGCTTCATATACGATGTTGTTAACCGCTGTTTGTAGTAGAATATTTGTGATCTATCGCCAACATAAGAAGCAAATATGACCAGATCGTCCACATACATGCATCTGCCGATTGAAGGATGCAGTGTTTTTGTCAATTCATTGACCGATATTAAAAATAAGCTCACGCTAATAGGTGACTCCTGTGGTATACCGATCTCTAGGCGATATTTGTTTGACATAGTACTGCCAATTCTCACGCGGAAATACCGTTCTATAAGGAATCCTTTAATAAAATATGCCATATTGCCCTTAATCCGTGTATGTGCATTTTTGCAGAATTCCATACCTCCACACTAGATCATAGGCCTTCTCAAGGTCAAAAAATATTGCCGTAGTATGGTTTCTAACGTTAAACGAGTCTTGTATTGTTGATACTAAGTGTGAAGTATTGTCTCTCGTCGAATATCCTTTATGAAAACCCGATTGGTATGTGTCTAACAGTTTATACCGTTCTAAATGTTTCATTAGCCTTTCTACTATTTTTCCAATGCAGCTCGTTAATGATATTGGGCGGTAGCTCGATGTGTGCAAAGGATCTTTTCCTAATTTGAGTATGGGGATGATAATGGAAGTTTTCCAGTTTGTGGGGTATATCCCTTCCAACCATATACGGTTGTATAATACTAGTAAATCTGTTAATGCTGTTTCAGGTAAGTTTTAAATCATAGAATACGCAACAGTATCTAACCCTGGTGAGGTTTCTTTGGTCTTAAGTGAAGTTCATCCATACTGAATGGCCTATTATAATGACTTACGCACTCCTCTGTGAAGTTTAAGGTGCCTCTCTTACACTTTATTTCTCGCCTGAATTCTTCATTATATATTTATACTGTTGGTTCTTTGAAAATATTCAGCAAATTTTTCTGTTGTTAGATCTGGTTCTATAATTAGGCCATTTTGATCTTTCAATCTTATAGGGAGGCGTTTTTACATATTTACCAGATACCGCTTTAATCTTGTTCCATACTTCAGAAATTGGGGTATTTACTGTTATTTCTGAAGTGTACCGTGCCCATGATTTTTTTTTTGACTCTAATATTGTACGTCGTGCTATTGCGCTGCATTTTTTATATTCTATTAAATTTTCCATTATTGGATTGTTTGAGAATGTCTTTAATGCCTTCTTACGGTTCTGGATAGCTTCTTTTACTAGTGCACTCCACCAGGGTACCGGAGGCCTATTTACTTTTTTTCTGTTCTTAGGTATGGAATTCTGTGCAACGTTTATTATATTGTTTGTGAAGGTTTCTGTCAAACTATTTATGTCTTGCTGCATGTCCACTTTTTTTATGCCACCCTTAAACTAGTCCCAGTTAGCTTTTTTCAAAGACCATTTTTCTGTTAGATTCCATGTTGACCTTGCTCCTGGTGTGGTTAAAAGTAAAGGAAAATGGTCGCTGCCATGGAGATCAGCTATTTGAGCCCATTCAAATTTTCTAATTATTTCAGGCGAACACAAACTTAAATCAATTGCCGAAAAGGTGTTTGATCTTGAATTAAAGTAAGTAGGTTTACCACTATTCAAAATTGCTATTTCCTCTTCGTCAAGAAAAGACTCTATAGTTTTTCCGCGATTGTCATGTTTTTTGGAACCCCATAAGGGACTATGTGCATTGAAGTCTCCTAAAACCAAAAAGGGTTTCGGAAGTTGCGATATTATGTTATGCATGTCTGATCATTCCCAGTTCTGATCAGGTAAGTAAATACTGCATACCGTGACTTTAATTAGGTAATCCACGGTAACCGCGGTAGCTTGCATTTTAGTATTTAGCTTAACCTGTTTAAACACAGACTTATTATATGAAGTAATGTAGCTACACTCCCTTTTGCTTTAATGTCATTGTGCATGTCTCTTCTAATAATTTTGTAATTTTTCATTTGATATTTATGATTGATCTTAAAATGAGTTTCTTGCAAAGCAATTGCAATTGGATTGTACTATGCGATTAACAATCCTATTTCGTCCATACGTTTTGACCATCCATTATAGTTCCACTGGATGATGTTCTCCATAATTAGGTTTATATCAATAAAATTGAAATAAGTATACCAATAAATAAATAGCAAAAATAACAACGGACGTTTAAACAGATATAGACCAACAAACAAATATATCACAGTTTCACAGTATCGCAGACTAGAGGTTGGACTTCCGGGGTTTACCCTTCGGCCAACCTTTTTTTTTCTACTTAAGCAGACCCAACCTTTGCTCTGCAATATTCTCCTGGTCAATCGAGGAGTTTATTGAGGACACAGACGTCCTCTTCCGTTTCTCAAAAGATTCCGTCTCCATACATTCTGAAGTTACTTCAGAAATATCACCTTTTGGTGTTTCTGCCTCCTTTTCAGAATTTAAAGAGGCAGTAATTTGAGGTACCCTCTCATAAGGTACCTTAAATGTGTTTTTTAGCTCTGATATGAGCATTGGTATTAAAGAATTTGCCAGTTCCTTAACATCTATGGCTCCTGATTTTGATGGAGACGCTGCAATAGTTGCGTATGATTCTTTCGAGTTGTTTGCGCATGCTTCTTTTTCGCTTGGAAATATGAAATATTTTTCTTAACTTTTAGTTCCTGTATTTTTGATTCTTCCTTGTATTTTGGACAATCTCGTGATCTTGCCGAGTGATTTCCTTCACAGTTTATGCAATGCAGTGGTTTCTCGCAAGGTTTACCTACATGTGTTGGTTTTCCACATACACAAACCTGTTCTTTATTACATTTCGTCGCCGAATGTCCAAAAACCTGACATTTAAAGCACCTGAGTGGCGCAGGTATGTACAGTCTTACGGGTAACCTATATATTGCTAACTTTATATATTGTGGTAAGTTGTCGCAACAAAAGGAAAGTACCAAACTCGCAGTACTAACCACATTCCCATCTTTACGTGACGTAATCCTCACGTCGATTACTTTTTGGTTTATTAAGTTCTCAAGGATCTCTTTAGTTGTGCAATTTATATTATTATTATTATTGTTATTATTATTATTATTATTATTATTATTATTATTATTATTATTATTAGTTATTTTTGATGGGAATACTTTGCATTTTCCTTTGTTTTTTGGGAAATATGGTTTTACTTGATCACTTTCTATATTAAAGTTACTATCCCACTTTTAAATACGTTTTTGTCTTTTTATTTAGATTTTAGTTGAAAGTGGTCATATTACCCACTGTATAAATGTCAGTTATATTACCTACTTTACCGAAAAAATCATTTGTATTTGCATCTAAATTGTTAGCGACAGTTGTGTAAATTTAATTGTTTCTTTTTTTACATGCATTTATTGTAATAAAAGAACGATTCAAATTTAAAGGTTAGTACATTCAAACCATGTTCAACAACATTTTCATAATGCTTGAATATTAGCGTGATGTTTTAATAAAATTTTCCGAAAAGCGAATATCAGAAAGCAGTACAAGAATATGTCTTACATTTTGATTTTAAAATATTCAAAAGTAGTGTACACAATGCCGCAATACGGACAAAAAAGTAGTTGTTTTGACGAAACTTTATTAGTATTCAAGATAGTAACGATTCTCACAACTATTGGATTCCCATAATAAAATATCGAGATCTCCAACGTACGCCGGTCCATACTGATGTAACAATTTACATTCAAATCGTTATGCAGAAATACAGATGAGGGGAAGAATTCTGTTCAAAATAACCCTTAAGGACAGAAAGCTCAAGATTGGTTGTTTATTTACATTTACGACTACTTGAAAAGGGTTTAAAGTACTTTATAAGTAACTGGTTAGTTTTAAGTAGGATTAAAGCTGAAACTAAAATTTCCTAAGAGGATTTTATTACTTGCGTTGCCTTAAGGTTTTAATTAACATAAAAGCTTCAAGATTTTAAACTTCAATAGCACTTGTAGCTAACTATGTTAATTATTCTATCAGAATTCTTTTTGATCTTGACTTAATTATATTGCCGTTTTTATAGGTAATTAAGCTTGTTAAAGAAAAGTGAATATAACGCTGATACATCGTATTCATTAAAAATTAATTATGTTTGTTCATTATAAAAAAAAGAACGATATAAAAATTGTTTATTAAACGAAAATGTTTATTTACTTTCAAAAAGTTTGATAAAGAAGTTTTAACAGTTCATATTGCGGCGATGCCGCTCACAATTCTACAGGGAAATTATTGGCAGCGGGTTTCTAGGACTGCGAAGGTGCTTTATTGAATCAGTGCCAAAAAAGATACAAAATAAAAAATTATGGAGTCGGATCGGAACTTTTAGATTGAGGAGAAACATTTATGTAACCCTAAATAACCATATGAAATTATAAGTCTGATTCTGTGATCGTGTATATATATATATATATATATATATATATATATATATATATATATATATATATATATATATATATATATATATATATACCCTTTCATAAATAAAATTGTAGGGCTAAGTTAATTATAAGGGTTAGTCGAACCTTCTTTGTAATATTTCGCTTCATCCTAATTAGCAAACGTTTAGTTAAGATACAAATTCTATCACGATCTTGTATCATAATTAAAATACCTGTCCGTTAGAGGGTGCTCTGATGTGCCATTTTCAAAGCGGTTTAATAATAGTTAATCTGTTGAAGATCTAGCTAATCTTTAGTAAAATCAAATTATATTCCTACGTTAGCTTTTTCAAATACGTTCACCTAAGGTGACTTATATTAGCATTTTCATACTTTATATATTTATTTGAAAATTAAATAGTTTTTTGGAACTATCATTTACTGAAGAACATAACTGTAAATAATAATGTACGATTACATACCCAAAAGATAAGTATTTTAATTACGCATGATAATCGTAAAAGTTTTTATTTTCATATTTCTGTCCGTCATAAGGCGAAATCTTATAGTTCTAGTGGTGTAGCTATGTGTATGTTCTAGGTCAAGGTCAAGGGAATGTCAAAGTTAAGTAGTGGCGAGGTAAAGCCAAAGGTCATGGAAGACTTAGTTCAAGTCACGTTCCAGTTAAAGTCAAGTCGAGATCAAGCCTGGGTCAAGTTAAGGTTACATTCACATCAAGTCCAGATCAGCTCAAAGTCCAGTTAAATTCAAGGCCAGGTCAAGTGAAGGTTAACACAAAATTAAGTTAAGGTCAAATCCAATACAAGTAAAAGTCAAGTCAAGGCTGTAGCGTCCCCCAGGTACCCTATCTTGAAAAGCGTAATATGAATTTATTTGCAATAATGCAAATTCAAGAACAAAGCAATCGCTATTTGATTTATCTAGAGTTGACTGACAATAATGTCACTATTACTCAAATAAATTGTCTGTCTTACTTTGATTTTCCCGGCAATAATTAAAACATTAGAATTTATTTACAAGTCTGATATTTAATTACTCGCAAACCTCAAATCTGATTAAACGAAGTGGCCGTCTAGTGTTAGGTACATTGTGCTATCTAAATGAGATAGGATGGTGTTGCATCATGCGGGGCAGGTAAAATAAACTGAAACTACTCAAATTAAAATCAACGAACTTTGCGCAGCGGTGGTTAATTAATCTACTATTGTGGGAAAGAACCACCAGTAAAACCTACTTTATTCATAAATAATTAATTACACAAGTACATTAATAAATCAAGTAATACAAAAAAAAAACAATGAAATGGTTTAAATATATAACAAAACACTATTAGATCAGGTTAAAGTGCGTACAAAATTATATCATTAAGAGAAAATTAATAAAAAGCAGTTTAGTTACACAGAAACACAATAATAGAAACAAACACATGTAGTCATACGCACAATTGGGTCCTAAATAATCACCAAACATGTGGCCCTTTTAAAACCTATCATGCCGGACTTTAAGTAAATAAGCACATAAAACAATAAAGCAAACTACGGTACATATAAAATACAATAACAGGTAATAAGGTAAAGTCGAGGACAAAAGAAAACAGGCAAGGAATTTGCAAGTACCCAATTGTTTAGTGACAATTAAAGCACAAAATACATAAGTCACATTGTAATAAAGCACATACAAAGAGAAATCAGCTCGCAGGCAAATACTTCTACTTCAAGCTTGCCTTACAAGGGCAAGTTATGAATAGATCACTAACATCGTGACCGATATATAAGTTTGAGTGCGTTCGAAAATACCGTGATCCCTTCTCCGGTTACACACTCACCTATACAACAAATAAAAACAATAGAAATAAAAATTCGAGGTGTTTAATGGTCTGTCTTTGGAGTGTGTACCTACTGGCAATTGCCTTTTACAATTAATAACATCCCTCCCCATAAATATAACCAACAACCAACAATACTAATTCACACAAATACCAGAGGAAAGGGTCCTGTATTGTCTTTTTATTTTAGCAGATTTCAGCTTAATGAGTGCGCGTACAAATAAGATACCTTTGCAAGACAGTGTTTGGTTTTTAATGTGCTATCTAAGCTGGTAAAAATGATTTGCCGCAAGCTTCCATTTATATAAAAATACAAACTTATACTAGAATAAACATTTCCTTAATTGATCACAGACACAAATTGTTAACATACGCGGTTTAACCCCTTAGAAAAAACAACTTAGTGTGCGAATTCAAAAGAAAAATGTACACGCAAGAATTATTTTAAAGACAAACTGTTTACAATGAAAGTATTTAATTAACCCAGAATCTATTTGGTTTGATTTCCAACTAATTACGTTTACTCCCCAAAAATCAACCCTGTCTTTCAAAGGTAATAAAAAAAACCTAAAACATTAATTTATGTTGTACCAGTTTCATATTAATTACTACACGACATCTTAATTTTAAAAATCTGCATTCGTCTGTAACAACCTTATATTTACGTCTCTCAAGTTTCCCAGTAACAAATAAAGATATCTTTTGATCGCGGTCTGCCCAGCCGTAATCAATCATTAGGGCAATGACTTTTTACATCAAGGGCGCGCACAAGAAAAATTTCAATGATTTGTTACGCCTCTTCCGTAAATCATTTTTAAGCGAGCACTTGCCACTCACTCCCTAACATGTGTTTACATACATATTAGTTACAAACAATCCTACATTCCTTAGATAAACATGTATGAATAAAAATATTTTGAAAAATTACGACGTATTATTAGGATATTGAAAATCCACCAATTATCTTTTCTATCGTGGTAACAATGGCGATTTGATAAACGTTTATTATAATAATAAAACTGTCGATGTTGTCTGAAGGCTGTATTGTCAGCTAAAGGGAGTTCTTATATAAGCTAAGTGCATCTCCACTAAGTACTTGATGTATTGAAGGTTCGTGTCTGAGTTAAATGGAGTTGCATAAGCGTGTGTCCGCTAAAAGGTTGATTCATACGCAGACTGAGAGTGTTTCTTAGCTGTTGGTGGTTCTTACCTCATCTAACTGTGTAGGGATTGGTTCATATACAGGTGAGAGCTAGTCCACGTTAAGGATGTATTTCTCGGTTAAGAGGGGTTGGTTCTTATCTCGGAAGCAAACCAACTAGCAAGACACAATACGCATGCAACCTTTTCAAGGACATTACCTAGAAACAAACTTACTATCAAGGCAAATGTCCTGGTCAAGAAACAAACCCCAATGATTGAAAATGAGATTATCTAAAAATTAATCCCGGAAACGGAATTATCCAAATAAATGCATGACTAGTTCGTCTCTTTAACGCTGTCTATTATAGCAGGCTCATATTTGAGTTTTCATAATTCGTGCTCATTTTAACTCCATTAATTTTTACAAACTGTTACCTTTACTGAAGGCGATAACGGTAATTGTCATAAAACATTTAAATTTGTGTATAAAATAAGTCAAATTGCACGATTACAAACCCAAAAAATACGTAATCTAGTTTAGTATTATTTGTTGTAAGGACAAGAAATTAAAAAACTAATGATCGTTACTGTAAATGCATTGAATCAATCTATTAAAACTATTTATGTAAAATGATACCCATAGAGTAGCGCTGTTGATTTTTCAGTATCTCCCTTCTACTCCTCACCATTCTTCAATATTTCTTCTCAATAATATATTTTAACTTGTGATTATGTAATTCTACACGGTCTCTATAACACCATTAAGCGCGGATAAAAACTAACTTAATTATATCACAAGTTACTTTCTTATGTATTTATCTTCAAAAGTCAAGGGAAATATGTTGTTACTAAAACAACCGTAATACCTTGATTTCGTTCGATATTTATAGGTATGTATGTTTATACCGGTTGAGGTGCTTTTGGATAATTAGTAAGTCTTAGAGCACAAATTTTGAATGTAGTGACACTAATTCTAGAGCAATTGTTTGGAATACAATTAAAACTTTGAGTGCATAACATATGAGTTTTATGAAAAAAAAATCATTTGTACTATTTTTCTAGATTTTAATTATGTTAAGTTTTCAAAATGTCTAATTGCTTTAATTGTTTTGACCACCAAACTCCTGCAAATGCCAGAAGCGACAGGAACTGCCCAGTTCAGCGTCGAAGGTGGCAACCAAGTAAACTATCGTATCACACACGCACACAATATACTAGACAACGTATCTCTTACAATTAAACACTTTTTACAGAACCTTTAGATACGCCCTTCTCTAGACCTTCCCCGACACAGTAAGAATAATCTAATGCTTGACGCTTCATCTAGCTCTTACATACAAGGACAGTTAACGCCAGGGGAGCTCGTTGGAAACGATATTGATTTAAACATCCATTTTGTGAACATTACATACACATCCTTTCAATCACAGAGACACAGCTAACATACAGATGTCAACTAAACTTTGACAAAAGGCGGACATCGCAGTAACGTCCTAATACACAATAATTGCTTCCCGTCTACCTGCTTTCAAAACCACCGTACCAGAAACATCTAAAATGTGTTGCTGTGACTGTACACTTTCGTAGTCCAATTATTTCTTTTGATATTACAACCTACTTACCCTCCGTATACTTTCAATCTCCTAATTTACGTATCTAGTACACCAAATGCAGTTTCGGTGACATTACACACAACTTGGTGACTCCACAAGCAGTGGAAATGTAGTTACTTTCTCATCGGCATTATTTAAGTTGCAAATTGCACCAAACTTGCATTTTTTAAGCACTTCGGTACTTTATAATTGATAATTCCCCATTTTCAGGCTCTAGTGTCCACTATATTGTTCTAGAGTGCTTTATAGGTACTAACATTACAACCGACTGCCGTAATGGTAAACTCTACTAGCAAAAATTCCACATAAAGATCAGCAAAAATCAATCTCCAAATCGCACTTTAGTGATTCTCCTGATAATATCATCTCCACTGGTCAAGAGAAAGCAAACTTGTTCCGTTCTTATCTAGAATTTATCTTTCAATCCCCCGATGATCCCCAGTTTGACGTCCGATTCAGAAAACTCCTGATAGCCGCTTAGAGGAATTCTAGAACCTGAACAATCCTGAGGTCCAATTGAACAACAGGAATCTGTTATATTTCCCCATGACCACTGATCAAGTCACCATGTTAAGACCGGCTAAATCGTAAAATATTCCGACAACTGCCTAGCTCTCAATTACTAGCCTAACTTTACACTACCTTGTTTTCCGATAAACTGGAAATTATCTTTCACCATCATGATACCTAGACAACGTTGTTAGCCTAACATTGAACGTATTTCTCTCTTAAGCTGCCTCAGAAAATACATTCAGTATGCGAATTTGAGATCATCTACAATATAATAAATTTTTTCGTCATAGTGAACCTCCGAGATAACCAACCGTCACCATTCCTTGTTGAAGATGCCTACAGAGACCACCAAAGCATTTAATCATAGAGAATGCAAGTTTATTGTCTTTCTGTATATTAAGCAGGCGTTTGACAATATCTAAACTCCTGCTTTCGCGCTAGACTACTTGATAAGTACTATTAATATCTATATCGTCTCATGATGCTAGGATTTGAGTGAACTGTTTACCAGCCCGTTCCCCAGATTTGATACCCCTAGTCTTGTTCTTCTGGGACCATATCAAAGAAAAAGTCTATTTTACTCCACCTGAAAATCAAGACATTTTAAGAAACCGGATTATTCAAATTATTAATATTATTGCTATACTGCAAAAAGGTAATTTGCCAGGGAAATTGAAGAAATTGTTAGACACATATTCAAGAAGAAGGTGGTGTTTCTGAAAATTTTAATTAGGAGCAAGTTCGTTCGTTTTTTTATTAATTTCTTTTATTATCAGTTATTAATCTTGTATACCTAGCTACCTATGTAATAAAGTAAAATAACAAAAAAAAATTCTTAAGAAGTCAAAGATTGGTATACAAATTGAATCATTTGTTTTCGCCTCAGCATACTTCGTTTCGTTTGTCTAATCCAAATGAATTAATATAGGGTAAACTTTGAACAATCTGCTCAAATGCACGGCTAAGAAATATACCTGTCAAAATTCAATTCTTTTCAAAAACCACAGCAACCTGTGGGATGGCTAATATGATTTGAATATTCAGATAATACCCAGATACTTAAGTACTTTATTAATTTAATGAAACCAATAGGTATAACAAAAAAATAGTATCCGTTGTTTGATAGGTGATAGGTGTTGGCTTATTATACACACTACACCTAGCGAGGACCAAAATTTGGCATGGACGTAGGAGGACTTATTACATCCATCAGTACTAGGGAGGACCATGTTCGGTTAGGTGTTTAAGGGGGCCTTCTAATGTTAGTAATTTTCTATTTTTAGCTCATCCTGTACTTTGCCATTTGTAAGATGCTTACGTTTTGCGTTATCTTATCTACAATTCTTATCATTATTTTAAGGATAGGTAAAAAATGTGCTATTGATTGCACTTTGTTAGGCAGAATCCAATATGTCTAGATGCTGAGAACTTGGCTTGTTTGCAAATTTTATATGCAATATGGAAATCCGTCTGTATAACGTTTAAGGGAACAACTGTCATCTAAACCATGTTTTTATAAACACCATGCACAGTGCTGAACAAGATTTGACGATAGTCTTCTAAGACCTGTTATACACAGAATGACTACACCAGTTCATATACTTAAGAGGACCTACTAATAATGCGAATTATATATTTATAGCTAATAGTATAAAGCAATTATATTCTAAAAGAAACTCACGAGCTGCATTTTCCTATCTACGGTTAGCAATATTGTTTACGTTTTGTACGAGGGGATACAGCGTGTCCAGTTTGCTTTGCTCGGTCTCTAATCTTTCACCGAAAAATTAATGTGGTAGTTACTAGGAGTAAACATTGGTTAATTCAACGAATAGATACATACATAGGTCCACACAATGCACACCGGGGACCATGGTTTCTCAATAACATATGCGGACCTCTGTTACACAATATTACCATTTTTCTTTTAATTGTGAGAAATTAGTAATTAGTAGAGGTAATGAAAGAACTTGAACTAAAGAAATATGCAACAGTGCAATTAAAACGTTACGTTAATCTGTACATGAAATCTGTTCAGGAAATGGCTTAGGATATTAGACATTATAGTCATAAATAGTCGCGATTTCTCCAATATATTTGGACTACAATCCGTACATGCTTTTTACATATATTTTAAAGTAGAGTATGTTTGTGCTATTTGGAATACTTACTTTAACTGTTATCAATCTTCTATAGATGCTATCCACTCTTATACCTTTCTTCAAATATCTGCACAATTAATTAATTTGCCGGCTTTCATGTACCTCGTGCTTATTTTTGTAGTTACTTTGTAAATCCCGATTGTTTGTTATATCAAGTAATTTAGTAAAACCGATTTGTGGTATTAACACATGCTCCTGATTGGAAAGCCTTACCAAAGGCATTCGTTGGCTTAAACTGAAACTTGTTTTACCCTAGATTGTCGACCTACGTAAAATTTACATAGTTTTATACTTTTACCACATGCCATTTAGTAAAAAAAATCATCGCGCAGCGCTCGTGAGTCTCATCGCCCATAGATCAAATTAAGCACATTTCTGCATTAAACTAAATCATGCAATTCTTTAAAAGGGAAGAACCTACTACATGTGTGTTCTATGCACTTGTGTGGGAGAATCTAATAAAATATGTTTTGTTTTATTTTGGATTTTGTTTCTTTCATTGTTTTAACCCTCCCTTACAGCTTCGTATTACAGTTATTTCGGTTACTGCTATTAACATTTACTTGTATTCGCCGTTTATTAACTTTAGTATATTGGATGGGTCTAGTGAGATACGATTTTCGGTGAACTTGAGGTAGCAGGTTGGTAGAAGTAGTGGTGTGCTTACTTGGAAATATGAATAGTGTTGGTTTCTTGGGTTTAACGTCAACGGGCTCCTTTTTAGGTGTTTTTTTTTTATCTGGATCGATTTTATTTACTATTTCAGTTAGAGGTTCTATTAGGGGCTTATAAGTACTTTTAAATGTTCTTTCACTATCACTGCGGGCAGTTTTAATACTGTTGTACTTCTGCTGTATTATTTTACGAGTCTGAATAATTTTTCGCTTTAATACCATCTCCTTATTATCCGTTGTAGCATGAAAACGGGCTCACTGAACAGGTGCCGGTTTACCCTGAAGAAATAGCTGTTAATACCTAAACGGATCAGTAATTGCTAAACTACTGAAAGCAGTTTGAGGTATTGTATGTTTATCAAACCTTTTCCGATAGCGACCATTATTAACTTGAGCATCCTTGTTTATAACCATGAAACCAAACGGATCTACCGAGCATTTTGAACACATGTTCCGAAAGAATTTCAATTGTAGGTTTAATTCATCTTGCTCAAATAATATAATTAGATTCGCGTTACCACGAATAAATTGCTTTGGAACTTTACTGTTAGTTTGACCCAAATAGAAACAGTCAATATCGTTATTCCTACTCATAGAAGAATATGCTCTTATGTTATCTTGCTTTTCACAAACGATGTGATCGAAAAAAGGAGTTTGATTTTGGGCACTTAGGTTCAATCACATCTTGATTATCACTGAAGTTAAAGTATATTATATCCTTCATTGGAAGTAAGCTTGTACTTGCTTTCATTCAATAACTTAGAGTATACGTACACATTATAACATAACAAATAAAAAATTGGGGGTGTGTGATTGGTATATTGAAAAGGTAATTTGCACCACGGCCTATCTCAACAAGGTACAACACTTACGAAACTTACTGTAGGTTGAGAACTATTTTTAACAAGTGTGAGGTAGGCAGAGATGTGTCCATGGATATAATCAGTAATGCATTTGTTTGTTTTGCTTGTTTGACGCCACTCAATTTTATAGGTTTAATAATTAAAACACAACAAAAATTGAGAAAGTTGGACATTAATACCACAGGTAATCTGAATAACACTAAACAGCTTTATTTATTTATATATTTAAGAAAACAAAGTGTCTGTTTAATTTCAACATAAAATAACTAAAACGGCATCTCTCGTAAGGCTTTACGACATTAATACAAACTACATAAACATGTAATCTATCTTTACTTAAAATTCAAAATGCAATATGGTCAACACTATTTAATACTAAAACGTATACCTGACCTATGTCAACATTACAATTACTATAGGTTATTAATCAAATATTTTGGAAACCGAAGTCAGCTGTTTCTTTAACCGTATCAAAATAACACTATACTGATTTGTTATTTACTTAATCGTATTTTTGCACGAAAAGAATACGTATTACTTACATGTTCTCAAAATAAATATATTAGCGTCGTCTTAAACCGAACTGCAGTATGAGAATTTCATTCCCCATTCGTAATATATACAAACGATAAAGTAGATAAGGTAATTTCCATTTGTCTTCAACGTAGAAATAAACCAAATGTAGATCATATGTAAAGGTAACGTAACTTTCATGTCATAAGGTAAGATAGTTTTCAGGAAATGTAGATCAAACAACAAACGCAGGCTTTGGACAACGAAAGCGTCCTTAAACGACGAAAGCAGATACAACAGCATGCGTTATTGATGCAAAACATAGGTATCTCCATTTATAATTCGAGAAGATGATATTGCATTATCAGGTATACCATTTTATGCATGTTCACTTCATGGCCTCATCAACCAGGCTTTTGCAACGATACAACATTCATTAACACAAGAGCTTTCCCTTAATACAAACGGTTTTCCTTGATGTAGAGGCGTACCCTTGCTACCTAGTTATTTGTTCCCTTTTAGATATAATATATACTAAAATGTAATTAAAAGCCTTTACCTACCTTATCCAAGGGAGAAAAACTTAAAAACCAAACGCATTGAAACGCGGAAGGTGCGGAAATTAATGAAGTGAGTTCGCGTTTGGGCGAAAACAAAATGGATGTGGCTAAATAGCCCTTATATACCAACACTGTGTGCAGGGACGTTCGTAATTACGTACACTAAAGAGAAAATATCGATATATACCAAAATTCAATTATTGAAAGGAAAAAGATACCAACGTAATGTAAATATACTTCTCAATAATAATACAAATTCAAAACTTAAATTAAGGTAACCATAGCCAAGAATTGGCACGTTACAACATGTTTAAATCTCAAACCATTTTTCTCAGTAAACAAACTAATCATTGTGTTTGTTTTGCCACAATTGTATACCACGTATACTATTAGGAAGTAAATCACCATGTTTTGGAGTACTAAACTTTTCATCTGCGTCATGATTTTGAATTGGGAGTTTTTGTTTCTGAGCAACTACTTTCATCGTTAGTGGATGAAATAACTAAACCAATAATTGCAATATTTTCATTTTGTACTGAGTGCATATTACAATAATTATATTTCTTTCACTTCTCCAGTGGGTGGGCTGTACTGCACAATAACATTATGGAGAATAAAACCATAGACAACGATTCTTGTAGTGGTGTCCGCCCTTATTCTTTGGCGTCTACCCCTAATGGGATGGTACATTGCTCTTGCTTGCCGTACAAGAAATATATCCCTTAAGTGTGGATGTTATGCCTGGATTTCTACAAACGTCCACTCTTTGACCACCTAACTCAACGAATTTCTTCGAAAAAAAAATTGGGAAAATTATGGGTTAAGTTGCATGATTTTTTATCATCTTCTATTTTCAGCTCAAGCTTATCTTCTATGTACAGATAATTATCGTAAGTAGTCGTAGTTAGATATTGACTTTGAATTAAGATGCCCATTTTTTCAGAAGATCCATTAGGAAGATAAGTGTGAATATCAGATTTAATTATAGTATCATCAAAATGTACGTTTTGAATTGGCAATTGTCGCCGAGAACTTTTAAACCAATTGAGGTTAAAAAGTATTTCTCTGCAGATGTTAACCGCAATGAAGGTTAATGACTAATTGATGACTTACTGTCTTTTATATGAAGGTGAAATTGGTCTTTGATTAATTCTGAGACCCATGTTCTTTTAGTTCTAGGCGTACTACCCCACCAAAGTCTACTAATTCACCCCTTTGGTTAGTCAAGTTAATTTTTATATTACTAATTATGTCGGTTTTTACTTCTAATTATTCGACCTGGTGGAAGTGAAACGTCTATCTCATATAATACTTTTGCAGGTTTCCCGTTTCGATAAAATCCCTTTATAATGTTGCACTCTATGTGTAGATTAGTGTGTATAAGTATTTGGATGTCTAACGCGGACATATGTAAAGTATTTGATTCTATTAGTTTAGACTCAAACCCTAGCATGCGACCAATGCTATTTTCTTTACTAAAACCGATCTGTTTATCTCACATTTAAGTGTATTGTTGTTTGCGCTAATGATAAACTTTTCGGTGGGTATTTTAGATAATCACTAATTTCATCTAACTCATATGCACTGTGTGGAACATTAATCACTAGCACGTGATATGGATTTTTTCTAAAATAAAATCTATCACAGTCTTTTTTTATGATTGTGGACCTGAACAGGCTAAATAAGGCCTATCGTGCTAAAGCACTCAGGAACACTTAGGAGGATGGATAGAGGGATAATGAATTGCCAATAGATGCCTATGAACAGCTACCTTAAATTTTCTCATATCATAAGTGAGAGGAAAACAGGAACTAGGGAGATCATTCCAGAGTTTAGAAGCCGTGTAGAAAAATGTGGATTGCGCCCGTTTGGCACGACAAGTGGAGATTTGTACTGCATACTGATGATGTGATTGAGCGAACCGAGTGTTTCTCGCAAAGATAGCCGGAGATGGTATCAAAGAATGTAATTCACCAGCACAATAGCCGTTGTAATAACGATAATACAAAGAAAGAACTGAAACCATCCTTCTATGCTCAAGGGACTGTATGTGAGAAGTTAAGGACGGGTCATTTATAAGCCTAATCGCTCTCTTTTGAATACGATCAACGATATCGAGAGCGTATTGGGGAGCACTAACCCAAAGGTGAGAATTATATTCCAGATGAGGCCGAATTTGGGCCTTATACAGCAAAAGGAGTTGTCGAGAGGTAAAGTACTGCTTAGATCTGTACAAAAAGCCTATTTTACGAGCAGCTGTTTTGGTAGCTGACAGAAGATGGTCAACCCATGAGAGATTTGAAGATACAGTCATACCCAACAGAGTCTGTATGTTTCTAATGCTGTTGCAATCGTAAAATCCAACCAATCCGATAACATATTTCTTCCCCAAATCTAGTTCTATCGGTGGATAGAAGTTGTAGCTAACTGTGTTAGCAGCACCTTCTAAACTGAATGTTATTGACATCACTGAGAAAATTTGACCTTGTATCGATTATTATTTATATAAAAATTGAAGGCATAGCTATCCGCAAATAATACTATTTAATTCTTGATCTTGGTTGTAATTATAATAAATTTTACTTCCCCGAAAGTATTGAATCACTGCAATTGACGGTCGAAGATTACCGAAACTATCGTAATGCCATATCTTTTTACGACGCTTTTTGTAGCAAACCCAATGTGTACCTGGCCCACTTCGGCTATCTAAGTTAATAATTCCAGATTCATTTTTCCATGGTTTCTCTCACAAAAATATCCCTACAGTAGCGTACATTTTTGGTGTATTTCTTAAATCTATATCTGTTAACGATATTTCGGGTAATCATTCAGTTTGCTTGGAAACGGTTCTAGTATAACGCAACACCACCAGATTTTTATGGTTTTAGATAGTGCTCCGGAGCCTATAACGGTAGATTCCATCATGCGATTATGGCGCGATGTATCTTCTTACTTTTTTTGGAATTTCTAGCTTCATTGACTGCTTTAACAATTCCCGATGCACCGTCAGCTAAAGCTCCGATTACTGATAACCCTGCTATTAACGGAATAAGAAATGGTAAAAACCCTCCATATTTAGGTCAGGTAATTACTCTAGAAAGTTTAATGTTTTTCTTTCCTCCTAAACCTTTTAATACACATTTTGCCGCTGAAAGCGCCGACTTTATTGTGTAAGTAAAATTTTCGTTAGGTTTAATTTTTTTAGCTATTGTTTTTCGTAAATGCAATAAACTTCCACCATTGAATTTCTTCAGATTGAATCGACGTTTACACCCTTTTCCTAATTTTCTTCTATGGTGGTAATGACTGCTAAATCTGCAGTTCGTTCACCTAACGTTGCGCCTGATGATTTAAAGCGTTCCCAAGCTTTTTCTTCTAAAAAACTCGTTTCTCTAACTTTGTATCAGGACCACAATACTGGTAACCAGGTAAATGCAATTCAACCGGAAATTTCTTGATTAGAGTATTCACTAAACCACCTGCACTCTTTCGCTTCTTACCTAACATTGTTTACCTACATGGATAAGGCAGGATATTTATACTTAAATCGAGATCACCAAAACAAATGGTTATTAATACTTGTTTATTTAGTAAATGGTATACATTAGGTAAGTAGGACGATAATGCAATATTTTCATTAAGTATACAGTGTTATCTGAATTAATATTATACTTAGCATTTATAACTTCTTCAATGTCTTTATAAATGTCATTATCCTACCATGGAATTCTTTCTCGCGAAAACGACGGTAGTCAACAACTTGCATGAACTTCTCATAAAAACATATCAGATTGTAAGATTCAAGAAATTCCAACCTGTAGCTTATTATATCCTTTAGATTGAATAGTTCTTCTACACTATGAGCATTGAATGTGCAAGAACAGTAGTTGTAGTTTTCAATCATAACAGTTTTCATAATTTTGTCATAACCTTTAATCGATTCCCAATTCTAATAAATACCAAAATAGAGATTCATAATGTTGATCATAGATTATATCTTCTTCTTTGTTTACATTTAACCAATCAATTTTATTTTCAGTTGCTTGAAATCGGAAAAATTGTAATTCTACATATGAATGCCATCTTAGAAGCTCATTCCATTCCTTCATATCTAACACCACATTATTGCTTTGATCACTGTTGTACATCCCATACACACTACTAGTGCAAGGTTGTATCCAATTTCCATATGTTTCGTATGATGAGTGTCGTTCGATGGTTTATAATAAACACAATCGATTAAGTATTCATGAGCTGCTCGTTTATATACTTCATCCTTATGTTGAAATGATGACCAGTCAGTGTTAGAAGAAGAAGAAGAAGAAGAATAACCTTAATCTTGTTTGTCTTCATTTTTATTTTTACAACCATCACTATTTGGGCAACACCAACAACTGCAACTATGTGGGGTATCCTTACATATTAGTGAACTTCTGAGTTTTGATCATTCCAGAAATGATGCTTGCATTATAACGACATTATTTGCTCACAATTGTACTACGACTAAACACTATTTAAAAAATAACTCTAGCATAAGTAATTTACATGTAGTGGGGTCGTAGCACTACTATTAACAACAAAATGTTATGTTTCTTGTTCCGGCTGCATCCAAACTATCTATGAACATATCCTTACGTTTAGCAACGGTTTGAAATCTTCAATCCGAGTTTCTTGCTTGTAATACTCGCAAAGCCCTGAGCTAATACACATTAATTTTAAAATCATCCAGTTCCATCACTATTCACCGTATTTAGTATTAATTACAGACACATTCATCACTTCATACTTTTTCGATATCTCGAGGTTACACACATTTTTAAAGGGTTTGCAATAGGCCCTTTGGTTTAATCCTGATAACTCTATGTACGCTAACTAGCTGCTCTCAACACACCCCGCTACGGTTTGTATAAGTTAAAAAGTTTATTTTTAGATTTCTAAGAATTGATGACCTTGACATTTTTATTTTTAGATTGCACCTTGAAAGAATTGATGACCTTGATACTTTTACCTTGAAATTTCCCGCCAAAAGTTTGACCTTGAAATTTTGCTCGCGCGAGTGACCTAGAACCGAGCCAGCACAGGCCCCATATCACATCAATTCCTATTAAATGTTTTTCGGTGAATGACCTTGAACTGGTCAAAACCGGCCCCGTATATCTTACTTATTACAATTATTTTCAATTTCAATGCGGTTTTGCCAAATCAAAATTTTATGGCGCCACTTCCAGTCAAAACGAATTTTAAATTTCTCTGCAACAATCGGAACTGTCCTAAGTAAGTATAAAAGGAATGGTCGTTTTAAAAAAATATTACCCATACGTCTTTGTCTTTCGACAGTATATGCAAGAGAAAAGACGATACTATAAACATAAAATAATTTCATGTAGGTACCAACAATGCAACTGAGAACCACTAGATGTACAAAAATGGAACTTTGCCTTTTGTTGCCAAATTTGGCAAGTTCAGCTACAATAGCGGAGTATTTGGGTTTTACCGGGCATAGGTATCAGATTTCAAACGAAAAACCAAGTACATTATTACAATCATTTATCTTTCATAAATAAAATCTGGGTATTTTCTTGTTCTATTTTCCTGAAGGTTTAAATGCCCATCAATCATATTAAAATTTAATTCACTAAAATAAATTATCTTGTGTTTTTATCAAAGGTTGTACTAAATTATGAATCCTCTTCTAATTTGAAAGATCCCTACCTGCCATTATAACTAGTGTAATTATCCTGATTAAAGAATTAACTTTTTTTTGCATTAGCGCGTCTACTCCTTTGGCCATTAGCGCTAATATCCTGTCATTGTATCTGCTTATATATCGTTCAATATATTACTCCGTTTTAAAAATTCAGTTACCGTTTTTTACATTCTGCTCCTATTGCTAAACAATCGCATATTTCATTTGATATCCTAAGCTGATTTCGTAAATGAATATACCTTCCACATTCACATAGAAGTTGTTTCACTGTGAGGATGTCTTGACAATGATTACATTTTTTTCCGGACTCCTGTTATCATGTAAGATGACGTTAATATTTATACATTTGGATGCTGTGTTTTATGTCTTTTCGTTTGGATGTCATTAGCCCATTGATTTTGCCATGTTTCCTTATTCTTTGTTTTTATTTCGATCAGGATGTCCTCGTACCGAGACGCTATGCCTTGGCATGGTTCTCTTTCTGTTGCCAGCTAGGATTTTTCGTCGGCCATTTCATTGCTCTTTATGTTTTCTAACAATTGAAGCAAATTTAATACCATTTGTTTTAAAGGATCGCCATTAAATGTGTTTGATATGTTTTGTAATGAACTCATGGAATCCGTACGTATTAAAAAAGTGTTGCCAGGTATATATTCTATACACCTTAATTAATTAATTGTTGTTGACTAAAGCAAAGCAATCGAGATATTTATTATAAGCGAAACTAAATCGTTTTGCACTAAATAAGTCCATTAAATGCAAACACCCTCTGAACCATAAATTTTACTATTATGAATCAACATTTTGTAACCATCGACTGTTTATAGTCCTGTAAATCGTCTAATTAAGATTTGTAAGTTTAGACAGTACCACAATTAATAGTAAATAGCTGTAACAATGTCCATATTACGCGTAATTTCTTTTAAATACAGAAAGTATCGAGTCTACAAGATCTTGACCTTGTTAAACGAAATAACGAAAAGACATCATACTTTCGAGCTTAAAAAGAAAAAAACCAATAAAAGTTCCTTTTTAAAAACTAAGGAAAATTAAAAAATGTGCATATTTGTACGCATACCTAACCGTATTTAGAAAGCACAAATAAACTTTTGCGTCCCACAGTCCGATTTAAGTTAAACCAAGGCTTTATTAGAACGCTCCCCGGGGGATTAACCGTATTCTTAGCAATTGTATACAAGGCCAAACCAGAGAAACGACATTTTTACCCTAGTCCAGAAACTGCTCAGGCTAAGATGTCCCGATATAGAATATTTTATTGTTTATCTGTCTGTATTTTAAACCTTCCATGCTCTTCTATCAGTTAATTAAAATTCTTTATTGATGTAAATGAAAACATCATTACTGTAAATAATTTATTGTCTTAAACACATTCCTTACATATATTTCTGGAATATTCTGGACACAGATGTTTGCTATACTTAATAAATGAGTGCTTGTGTGATCAGTTTTTTCTGTCCTAGTATCTACAGCGTCCCTTCTGTGCAGCATTATTATTCCCAGGTAAAGATTCTAACAGATTTTTAACACTAGCCCGTTGTATAATTTTTGCTCTCATTGACGTTGGGAAACAAACTAGACTGGAATCAACACGACTGTAAACAAATTGTTTATCTAAAATTTGTAACAATCCTCTTATAGTGTTTGCTGTTAAGCAATGCATAAAAAATCACATGGGCCACCTCTTGGTATGTCTCGAGCAGTCATGCAGCGTAGAGTTTGTCGACGGCATCACTATTTTTAGTTTCTTTGTTTCTTGTCTATATTGTCATCATAATGGGTTTATATACGATTCATCCTTGTGAAGCAGGTATAGGTTGTAACTTTTTGTCCAGGTAAGCACAAAACTTTAAAAACCCTTAAAACTGCCTCATTTGGAGAGTTGCTTACACCAGGTTGCCGATCTAAAAATAATTACAGATTTGATGCAAAGTAGCACTTAGCATTAACCAAGAATCAAATATTGATCCCATCTTTATTGGGCTTATTTCATCTATGATTATGTAATTAAAAGAATTGTACCCAGTTTTGTAGTTGATAACAAGGGCATCGAATATTACGCAAAGTGCTAACTTATCCAGAATTTTGCGTTCCTCACGAATTTTAAAATTGTGAAATCTTAAGGTCATAATAGGCATTGAAATCCATTTATCGACATGAACATTAGAAATATCTCCATTCCAGTTCTTTGTGTGCTGTGCAACTCTCTTACATTCAAACGACTTGATTTCAAGACACCAGACAATTATAATAATCCAAGGAAAGCATAAATTTCGCAGATACTTGTAAGTGGTGTATCCGTTTCACAAGCATAGTTTTGTGCTGTTAAATCCATATGCTAATTTTTCCATTCAACAATAATGTGTAACATGTCCGTACTGAAAAGGTGCTTCCAAACCTTAAGTGAATCTTTACAATTTTTGGTTAAGGTTTTGCAATAGGTAAATGCTTCTATAAGTTTATTAATCTACTTCGACAGTCTTCTGCGGTATGGTTTTTCCTAACAGTACCACTAAACTAAACTAAACTTAATTTCAATATCCGTACTATCTTACTCGCTTTCTGAATTCTCGCTTCTCATTTCTAGATAGTGTTCATCTCCTTCTACTTCATCACCGTATTAGCGAAGCTTTTCTTTCTCGTCATGTAAAAAAGTATTCATGTTGTCTTGTTTTTACCAGATTTCATAGGAAAATGCTTATTATTTCAAACGCTTGCATACTTATTCTTAGACGTTAATTAAACTACAATATAAGTAGAATGTGTATATTAATCTTCACTTACTTTGGTGAAGCAAATATTCCTCGACGGCTCCCTTCAGTCCACAAATACACGCGTGCAGACTCTCAGGCTGCTCAAGATGATACATGGAAAAATCACTCCTTTCAGCTTCCCATTTCACAATGACTTAAGCTCCTTTATTGAGAATTTTATGTGTTAACTTAACTTAATCTTCAAGATAAGGTAATTGAAAAATTGAAAGATTTAGTAACGTGTTACTTTTTTCATATTCATACATGGGCAATTCATTCTAAATAACATCAGATTTATGAGAATGTATAATAATTATATTGCCTTCTTAAGGGCGTAGAGCAATTGTAACGACGTAATAATTTGCCACGTTTATTTTTGTTGACGTGTTTTGTCTTCTCGTTTATGTTAAAACAATTGGAGGTTACTAGCCATAGAGGTGCATAAAGGTAATCAGGGTACGAATCCCTCATTTTACCGGAGGTAACGTCCCGAAAAACTAAATATTTCAAAGCCCAGGCGCATTCCTATATCACCATACTACCCCTTCACAGAATAGAAAAGCACAATCACTCGGACTAACATCTTGGAGGCGATTCGGTCCGAGACGGGTTCTGACTCCTTGATAGACGTTCATCTTGTATACAACCTGCAGTCTGCCTTCTTACATCCAAACACATATCACTACACTTATAATTATTTTCTAGATTTCAATTCATTCAATTAAAACCCCTTATTTGTATTCAGGAACTTTCTTATCACCCCTTAACTTTTCTAAATATAAAAATATCCATACAACCCACACCTCGGTAACTCTGATTGCACATTACACATATTTATTTACACTTAGATATGACTTATTTATTATAATTAAACTTTTAGTAATGAAATTTGCACGTGTATGTAAAACATCGGGTTAATTTTGTAATTTACAGTTTTAATCACAGAGGACGTTCATAATTAAGGCAGACAGTGGTCGCACGTCATCATTGACGACCAGAGGCTATCCAGATTTAACTTTTATTTCATTTTTTTAATTACTTATCCAGTATCTTTAAGTTTATTTAGTTTATCACTTTCTTGTTAGAGTCTGATTTATTTATACATTATTATAATAATATTAAATATTATAATAATAAATTTGTTAAAACCTGTTGAGATTTATTCATCATTTGATTTACAAAGTAGTGACACTCTTTAACCTCGACCTGAGAATCTCAACAAGGGGAAAAAGAACCAAACCCGTAAATTTTCAAACCACGTGCTATTCAAGGTCTCTTGGAAATGATTTGTGGGAGAAGGGCTGGTTGACGTGTTTTGTCTTCTCGTTTATGTTAAAACAATTGGAGGTTACTAGCCACAGAGGTGCATAAAGGTAATCAGGGTACGAAGCCCTCATTTTACCGGAGGTAACGTCCCGAAAAACTAATATTTCAAAGCCCAGGCGCATTCCTATATCACCATACTACCCCTTCACAGAATAGAAAAGCACAATCACTCGGACTAACATCTTGGAGGCGATTCGCCCCGAGACGGGTTCTGATTCCTTGATAGACGTTCATCTTGTATACAACTTGCAGTCCGCCTTCTTACATCCAAACACATATCACTACACTCATAATTATTTTCTAGATTTGAATTCATTCAATTAAAACCCCTTATTTGTATTCAGGAACCTTCTTATCACCCCTAAACTTTTCTAAATATAAAAATATCCATACAACCCACACCTCGGTAACTCTGATTGCACATTACACATATTTATTTACACTTAGATATGACTTATTTATTATAATTAAACTTTTAGTAATGAAATTTGCACGTGTATATAAAACATCGGGTTAATTTTCTAATTTACAGTTTTAATCACAGAGGACGTTCATAATTAAGGCAGACAGTGGTCGCACGTCATCATTTACGACCAGAGGCTATCCAGATTTAACTTTTATTTCCTTTTTTTAATTACTTATCCAGTATCTTTAAGTTTATTTAGTTTATCACTTTCTTGTTAGAGTCTGATTTATTTATACATTATTATAATAATATTAAATATTATAATAATAAATTTGTTAAAACCTGTTGAGATTTATTCATCATTTGATTTACAAAGTAGTGACACTCTTTAACCTCGACCTGAGAATCTCAACAAGGGAAAAAGAACCATACCCGTAAATTTTCAAACCACGTGCTATTCAAGGTCTCTTAGAAATGATTTGTGGGAGAAGGGCTGGTTGATAAACTAATTTTAATATCTGTGGGCACAGCTTCATGATGTAAGCTGTATTTACAAAATCAGCTCCCTATATCACTTCTTTGAGGACTACTTTAATTTGATAGAAGTGAACACAGGCGAATTCGCGCAAAATTTTGTTAACTTTGATCTTTGACACAATATGATTACCACATTGAGTTCCTAAATAAGAAGTGTACATCTTTAATAGCTAAGATGTGGATTAGCGAAGACACATTGAAAAAAGAATCAGCAGCTCTCCTTTACACGGACGGGCAGACGTGCCGGGTTAGACTGACAAGACGAAATTATTAATCTATGCTTGGCATAACCTAATAAATGACAATATTTATTTATTGACAATATTTATTTATACATTCTTTAACTTGTTTAACAGGTCATCGTATAATTACCAACTCCTCTCGAATCCTCGGGAGTAAGTAACGAAATACTTCATAGTACCAGGTATATGGTACTATTAGCTCGTGTAGAGGTTAAGCTGGGCGCTTAACGTAGAACCCCCACCCCCAACAGCCTTACCGCTATAGTATGAAGCGACGCCTTTTTCAGGTTCAAAGGATACAGTACCCACTATCACAGGGCAATACTGCAGAGAATTACTGAACACATTACACGACAAATTGAACGTAGCACGACGAGCAAAAAAGAACTTCTGATTATAACGTTTACCCAGAATCACCAAATTTGACGCATCCAACTTTTATTGTAATCCCTAGCATGAAACTTGACTGCAAAAAAAATTACTTAAGGGATAAAGACCATTCTGATTATTCTTTCTAGCAATTAAAAGAATGGCTGAAACTGAAAAAGTGTTTTTATTTTTAATATGGGTGGATATTGATTTGCTCAGGTACATGTAGTTATACAGCAAATACGTGGAATACAGTTATATACATGATAGTTGTCAATTTAGTGTAACACATTCTTTAACAATGAGCCATGTCAGTATTTCATGTTATTTCATTGATAAGCTTAAAATGGATGTTTTGTTATCCCATTTTATGCTGAATCAGGAGAATGCAGTGTATTCAAATAGTCAAAGTCAGTGTATCAGGATAATTAAAAAAAAATCCCAGTTGCATATACAAGGAAAAACAGCTTTTTCATGGTAGCTCGTTTAAACTGACAAACAAAACACCACATACTCATTGAAATAAAGTTAAAAATAAAACTGAAAAAGGGTTAATCCTATATCAAACAAAAATTAAAAAATAACGAATATTTATCTTAATAAAATCAGAAACGTATAAAACTAATGTAAGGTAAACTGCTGAAAAAAAAAACATGCTTATAGCTCCAGTGAAGATTTATTTGCCTATTTGCGCATATAAATTAAAATTGTTAAACAGCGTTGTCTATGTAAATTATAATAATAAAATAATAATGAAACGAATGTGATACTAAAACATTTTTTTTTCAAACCGTTTTGGTTTAATAAATTTATTCTTTTGATATAAAAAAGTTTCTGCGTTTTACGGTCATTACACTTTTAGAAACTGTATTACAAGTATCAGTTTCAGACCGAACGCTCACGCTTATAAAAGCATTTGCACACACGTGCCATGAAAAAAATATTTAAATGTTGATAAAATCCGATGTATCTAATCAAGAGTATGTAGGTCAAACAAATAAACTACATTATATAAAACTTACCATTAGCAAAATGTTTACAAGAAACAGATGAAAAGTTTTTATTGAAGCTTACTACTAAAATAAGATGTTTGATGTGCATTTCATCATTTTATTTTTTTGCATACCTATGCTTAACTCACAAATGAAATCTAATTTATACTCATGTAGGTACCTACGTTCACAGAAGTTGATATTAAATATTACATTCTTTGCTATCTATATTTCTCTGTTTTATAAATACATAAATGTATACCTTTTATTTTTGTATTATATATATATATATATATATATATATATATATATAACTCGAAAAGCAAAAAAAAAAGAGAATAAAAAATAAAATAAATAAAATAAAAATAAAAATAAATAAATAATAATTGAATCGTTCGGTCGCTAATAAATACCAGCAAGTCCGGTGAGGGGCGCGAAACCAGGAATCTCGTATAGAGCAGTATGGTTGAAACGCGTGATGTGGTTGAAAGGTAGGTAAGATGGAAAAAAAATGTACATGTATATGTACATTTGTGAGATTCATACAGTAAGTATACGATCTGTTATTTTTATCTATTTATTATGTCGTGACAGTAGACATAACTGTTCGGTAGTAGGACGATACCGTTAGTAGGGAATGCTACATCGTCCGGGGCACGATTTGGCCAGTAACCGGTCTGCTCGCTAGGGTATTACTCAAGAGAACAATACAATTGCCTCGGATCGACCTGGCTACAAGGGGCGGTCAAGGTCGAAACAGACAGGACCCGTTGCTGACGACTGTGCAAGGAATGAATGGCGAGTCGGTACGTGGAATGTTAGAGGTATGCATGGTAAAGAATTTGAAATTTCGAATGTAATGTATGAAAGACACTTTGATATTCTGTGTGTATCGGAGACAAAGCGCAAAGGAAAGGATGCCGTGGAGATGGAGGATGGCAGCCTGGCACTATGGTCAGGAGTTGAGACGGAAGTGCATGGCGCAAAAGGAGTTGGGGTGATCATAAGTGAACGAGCGAAAAGATGTGTTAAACAGTACGAATTGGTCTCTCCCGGGTAATATGGGTTAGAATGAAAGTGGAGTTTCGAAGAATTTTTCTTA
Source organism: Vesta saturnalis (assembly GCA_036346205.1). Classification (NCBI taxonomy): domain Eukaryota; kingdom Metazoa; phylum Arthropoda; class Insecta; order Coleoptera; family Lampyridae; genus Vesta; species Vesta saturnalis. The sequence continues at coordinate 10,903,762 of JARFJB010000218.1, read as the reverse complement.
TTGCATGCTATGCACCGGTGAATGGAGAAAGAGACCAGGAGCGTGAGAACTTCTGGAATGAAGTGGAGAACGTGTTGAACGTATGTAAGCCAAACGAAAGAGTGATTATATTAGGGATATGAACGGATGGGTGGGTGTACAGAGAGAACATAGTGAACGCGTTCTAGGAAAGTTCGGAGACCAAAGAATCAATGAGAATGGTGAACACCTGCTGAACATCTGTGTGGAGAGAAGCCTGTTTGTATCCAATACGTGGTTTAAACATAAAAATGTGAATATGTATACATGGCAAAGAGGTGAATCTAAAAGTATGATAGACTTGATAGTGTATGATGAACGGCTTAGAAACCTGGTGAAAGACACAAAAGTAATGCGCGGAGCGGAGTGTGGATCGGACCACTTTTGGTTATATCGAGAGTGTGTCTAGGGAAAAGTGGGTGTGGAGAAGGAAAGCAAAGTAGTGCGAACGTCCAGAATTAGTGTTGACAAACTAGTGGATAATGGTGCGAGAATGAAATACGCAGATGCTGTCAATAAAGAGTTGAATGTGAATGAAGCAGTGTGGAACGAACAAATAAAAGGCACTGACGTTGAAAGTGCATGGATAAGCTTGAAAAACTCTGTTGTCAACTGTGCCGTGCGAATATGTGGAAGAGTGATTGTAGGTAGACAGAAAAAATGTGCTTGGTGGAAGAGTCGGTAAAAAGGCAGTAAGTAAGAAAAAGATGCGTACATGGCAATGATTGCTGCAAAAATGAGACTGAGAAGAAACGATTGTATGAGGTGTACAGATTAAGAAACAAAGAAGCGAAGGAGGCAGTGAGAATAAGTAAAGAGGAAGTGATGGCTGTGGAAGGAGAGAAAATGCAGAATGATTTTGAGGGAAACAAAAAACTCTTCTGGAAATGGGTCAAAATACAAAACTTGGCCCAAAACAGAACGCTGCAGGAGTGATGAATGATAGAAACGAAATAGTATGGGACGATTGTGAAGTGAGGAAATGCTGGCAAGAGTATTTCGGAAAGCTGTACAGTAGTGAGGAACGTAAGACTGAAGGGTTAAATAAGGAGAATATAGAAGAAAGGATGAATGAAACTGAGAAGGATATTGGAATAATTGAGGTAGAGAAAACGGTAGGAAGGTTGAAAAACGGCAAGGAGCAGGCATAGATGAAATCACTGGTGAAATGCTCAAGTATGGTGGTACAAAGCTTATACGAAGATTGCGTGAATTATTCAATGTATGCCTTACGTGTGGAAAAGTGCCGAGTGATTGGAAAAGCGCGATCATTGTACCATTGTATAAAGGTAAGGGGAACAAGAGTGATTGTAAGAACTACAGAGGAATACGCTTGCTCAGCGTGCCCTGGTAAAGTATTTGGAAGAATACTGATTGATAGAGTACGAGAAACTATACAAACTACGATGTGGGATGTGCAAGGTGGCTTCATGCCAGGGAGAGGATGTGTCGATCAGATGGTCGCTCTCCAGCAGGTGATCAAAAAGTGTTTAAAGGTAAAAAGGAAGTTGTACTGTGCGTTTGTAGATCTGGAGAAAGCATGACAGAGTGAATAGAGAGAAGCTATGGGAAATATTAAATAAATATGGGGTAAATAAAGGTCTAATAAATGGAATAAGGGCAGTATACAACGGTAGTGGGCATGTGTTAGGGTTGAGAGGGGGTGTGAGTGAATACTTTAATATTGAGCAAGGAGTGCGACAAGGCTGTGTGATGTCACCGTGGTTGTTCAATGTATACATGGATAAATGTCTTAGACAAGCATGTAACGATACAAATGGTGTAATGGTTGGTGACGTAAATGTACGACTCTTGGTGTATGCAGATGACACAGTCTTATTAAGTGACAGTGCGGATGAGCTGCAAACCGCTCTGAGGAAGTTTGATACAGTCTGTGAGAGCATGGACCTAAAGGTAAACGTGAACAAAACTAAGATTGTGGTGTTCAATCGGGAAGGTAAAAGGAGAGTAGAGTATTTACTCTGCAAGATGAAATCGTGGAGCAAGTGGACGAGCTGGTATATCTCGGTAGAATGTTTACTGCAGATGGTACAATTGAGAGCGAGATTGGACGAAGGGTCAATGCTGGAAGGAAAGTGATTGGAAGTATGTGGACGATAATGAGAAATGAAGCATGAGCCTAGCTGCGAAACGAGCAATCTATAATGACGTATTCGTCCCATCAGTACTGTATGGAAGTGAGACATGGGTATGTCAAAAAAGCACGAAAGAAAAATAAATGCTGTGGGTATGAGATTTCTGAGAAGCGCATGTGGTAAAACGAGAAGGGACAAGATAAAAATGAATGCATAATGAGGGAGTGTGGTGAGGAAAAGACGATGATGGATAGATATAAAAGTTGTACATTACGTTGGTTTGGTCACATTGAGAGAATGAATAACATAAGATTAACGAAACAAATATATGTGGGTGACGTTAGGGGAAAGGCGGCCTGGTAGGCCGCGTAAAACTTGGCTGAATGTAGTAGAATCTTTGATAAAGGAAAGAAAGATAAGGAGTTCTAAAACAAAAGGGCATGTCAGAGACTATGTATGAATCTTGCGGAAGCTAGGGAGGTATGTAGAGATAGGAAAGCATGGCGAAAGATTGTGAATGAAAAATAAATAAGAGGCAGGGATTGTTTTGCCTACCCCGCAAGGGAATGGCGTGAAGGTTAAGTAAGTAAGTAAGTAAGTATATATATATATATATATATAATCCGAAAATTTGATCAGGCTTCATCATGTCCGATTATACCTCCACTATGTATAGAATAGTTCTGAGGAGGCCACTTTAAAGGTCGCTTTTATATACACACTCTCGATCTTCACGAATGGTACGCTGTGTGGTCCAGCACACGGCAACGTTGGGATCACTTTTTAATTGAAGAACATGCACAAAGTATTCTTTTTGCCAATGCATCTTTAAAACGATGGCAATGTTTACGTGACGTACGGGTACGCATAAGTATATTTTGAACATGGCGCTTCTCAAATAACAGATTATTAAGTTACTGTAATCAAAAAATTCATTTACAAGCTTTACGTATTTTTATATAAGTTGTAAACGGAGGCTTTAACTTAACTACAACCCAGTTCGTTCCAGAATACAAGGAACAATGTTTCATTATAAATTCGTCAAGTTTTTTTTGTGAAATTTGAAAAATGAAAACAAAAACATAAGCCTGATATTAATATAATAACAGTTTGGAAAACGTATAAAGCTTACTATAGAATACAATTTTAGTAAAGAATTAAATATTGTTAAACTGTCTTGAATATGACAAATCAGAACACCCTCTAACGGCCGAAGTGTAACAATGAAAAATGTCAACTAAAAAACAAATTTAATAAAATTTAATCAAAATATGATGTAAGTGTAAATTTGTGAAAAATTTCAATTTGAAATAGATAGAAGCATTCACAATTAAGGTAATCCAGTTAAATCTAACAAAGAAATAGCTTTATCAATAAGTGTAATTGCTATTTAACAATGAAAAGCATAACGAAGAACGTTTTATGTAATTTTTAATTTAAATTTCAACTAAATACGTTGAATTATAGTGCTGTGGTAATTCAAGACATAATTTACATTCATTTACTTCAAGGTTTAGCAAAAAACAGCAAAAAACATAGACATACCAAAAGCTAAAATTTAATTAAAATCATGCCTTTTTTTTAAATTATCAGATTCGAAAACCTATTTAAACGGAGATTTTCTTCTTGTCTATTAAAATTATTAGGGTGTTTATATATATATATATATATATATATATATATATATATATATATATATATATATCTATAGCTTCACGTTGTAAACGAACATAATAATGAGTTTGTCTTGAATGAATGTCATGATTTAAATTATTAAAGGCGTGGTCAGCTACCGCTGACTTCTCCGGCGGACGTAATCTACAAAATCTCATATGTTCTTTATGTCTTGTATCAAAGCTACGTTTTGTAGTGCCAATTTATACTTTTCCACATCAACAAGAAACTTAACACACCGGAAGATGATAATGGGTTTGAAACATCTTTAGGTGACCTTAAATTAATGTTCTTGAATCACCCCATTATATTCAAAATTCTGCAGACTGTTGAAAAAATGCATAATTTTAGATTTGATGAAGGTGATAATTGTCAGTTTTGATGTTGTGTTTTTTTTACAGAAGTCCCTCTAAAAGATACTATTAAATATCATCTCTTTCCAAAGGATGTAACCATTTTTTTTTCAGCACTGTCTTACTACGACTTATTTCCAATGGGATAGTAAATTCTATGAACAGATATGTATGGATATGTAGATAACACATTTGTTATTTGTACAGATAGGGAAGGTGCACTACATGAGTTTTTGGTTTTGATAAAATGGTGTACATAAGCATCCAGTTTACCATGGAAAAAGAAACTAATGGAAGTTTACCATTTCTAGACGTATTAATATCTAAAAATAATAATTACCCATCTTTTAAGCTGTACAAAAATCCAACAAATACAGGTAGATATCGTCATAAATTACCCATCCAGGTCAGAAAATTTGTGTAATTAAATATTTGGTAGATCGAGAAAAACGAAGTTGTGATCCTGAAGTTTTAAAAGATGTATATAAATATTTAACAAAATGCTTACAAGATAATGGATATTCATTTACTGATATTAATAATGTTGTTACACCTTCTAGACATAGCCTTAAAGAAAAACCTGTTCTAAATGCCGATACTGATTTACTTGCTTTTTAAACCTACAAGAAAAACTAAAGAACATTTAGGGTCACCTAAAGATGTTTCAAATCCATTATCTTCAGGTGTGTAGAAGTTATCTTGTTCATGTGGAAAAGAATGCATTGGAACCACAAAACGTAGCTTTGATACAAGACGTAAAGAATGTATGGGATTTTGTATATTAGGTCAATCAGAAGTCTGCGATAGCAGAAATAGTTTAAATCATGACATTCAATTTGACAATAAGGAAATATTGTCAAGACAAACTCATTATTATGTTCGTTTACAACGTGTATAAATATGCGGTTTTGGTAATCGTATAAAAAGTGTTTTAAATAATATAATAAAGAAATAAGTGTAAAAATGTTCTCGTAACTAATCGTTAAACTAACTGGAGACACAAACCGTTCACCAAAAATAATGCCGTTGACTCAGTCGGTTGATTAAAGTAGGGCCGATTCAATCTTTCGATTTGCTTAATTACCACAATTTCTGCTCGATTACTTCCACTGAACATCAATATAATAACTGTCATGTAACACTAATAGAAATGGTCTCGGACGCCAAGTTATTTTTTAATTATGCTCGGAATAACTAAACCGAGGTTGTTTACAATAAAAATTCTACCAAAATGTAAAAAAATAAAAAATATACAAACTATGTTTATTAACAGTTAATGATAGGGTTAAATAAAATATATCTTAAAAACTAGTTATAACCTTAAATTACTAAATAAACATAAAATAAAAATACAAAACATAATAAATCTTCTTGAGAACCCCTGGTATTATAAAAAATAAATGCGGAAATGCAAACCAAGGTGATGTAATCCTTGTATCAATGTTGCGCAATATCTCGAAATAATACTTTACGTTGTAAACCACACCCAAAGTGGAATTTTCCTTCTTATCAACTTATCTTCATGAAATTGAATAATCCGTTTATGGCATTTTCTTGAAATTTCAAATATAAAATTGCAATCATAAAATGAAAAAGTACGTAAAAATAAAATTAAACGTGCAATTAAAATGTAATTAAAGTAGAAAAGTAAAAGTAATAAAAGTCAATCAAAGTGCCTGCAAAGAGCAAATGTTTTAATTTTTAATATAACGAGTTAAATTATCTTACCATTAAATCAATGGCACTTTTCACAAAATTTAGGTGGAAACCCAAAAATATGGCTTCCTACATCTAACAACGTACCACAAGAAGTGAACAAAATAGACGCCTCGAATATCTGGTGATATAGCCGTGCGCTGCGCAAAGAATTAAGTCGGCGATGACGCGTTGCGAGTAAATATTGAACAAAAAAAAAATAATTTAAAGAAGTGGGAGTATAAACCCTTAAAAAAATATGCAACTCAAGTTACACCAAAATGCAAATGAAGTTGCCTATCACATACCTATAAATCATTAATTAAAATTTTTGTTTCTTATATTTATAACTAAATGAACGAAGAACATAAATTGCAGTAGATTTTAATACAACTCAAAATGGGTTGTTACACGTGAAGCTATTGAGATGTAAAGACACACTAATAATTTTAATAGACAAATCCGTTTAAATATGTTTTGGCATCTTAATATTCAAAATAAGGCATACGTCTTGAGTTTAATGTTAATTTTAGCTTTTGGTATGTCTAGGTTTTTTGCTGTTTTTTCCTAGACCTTGAAGTAAATGCTTTACCAATGTTGATTTACCACAGCACTATAATTAACGTAATTAGCTGTAACCTTTTGCATTATGCTTTTCATTGTTAAATAGCACTTACACTTATTGATAAAGCTGTTCCTTTGTTAGAGTTAACTGGATTACTTTAATCGATGTCAAGTTTCTATTTGTTAATGCTTCTATCAATTTAAATTTCAAGTTTTTCAGAAACTTACACTTCATCATATTTTGATTAAATTTTGTTAAATTTGTTTTTTTCGTTGGCCTTTTCTGATTATTATACTCTGAACGCTAGAGGGTGTTCTAATTTGTCATCTTGAAGGCAGTTTAACATTAATTAATTTAGTTATTCTTTACTAAAATGGTATTCTATAGTTGGCATTATACGTTTTCCCAACTGTTATAGCAGGCTTATGTTATTCAGAAAATTGCTTTGAACATCTTTAACAAATTTGTTAGATAATACTACTACTGACGAAGATAACTGTAAGTGTTATCCAAATGTTTAGATAGATTGCATAACTTTGATATACAAAACCCAAAAAAGATAAGTGTTTTAATATGTATAATAATGGTGAAAATTTACATTTTCATTTTCCGTTATTTCTTGTTTGAAATTTTTCTTACAGCGTATCGGATTTGTTTCTCTACTTAAAATTGGTCGTGTAAAAAACTTTTTTAACGTAACACATCAGCGATAACATTAAAATTTGTAAGTATCAAGTGGTCTTACGTTTCATAATACATAAATTTTCAAAACCTTCAAAATACTCTCGAAAGCCAAGAACTAAAAGTCGTACCATACATTTCTATGTTGATTAAAATTTTCAGGAGACTTGTGCTCAAAACCTTTCATTGGGGCGTTATCGGAATAAGAGTTGTGTGCACAATGCATAATCGCTTTCTCTTTTAAGATCACTTCATGGTCTTTTGATCTTAGTGGTGCAAAACCTTTGTAGCTCAGTCAGAGATCGTGGGAAAGTGTTAGGCCAGAGGAAAAGTTTTAAATAGCACTAAAACTGACCTAACTAACCTCAGAAAATACCAAGCAAAAGATGTTTTGCATTCCTACATTTAATTTAATTTGATCCAAGCTGCGGTAATTTATCAGAATTTGAGTCATGAATATTAAACTTCCATTGCTCAAACCATCTTCAGTTACAAAATTAATTATTAATTGATTGAGAGTTAGCTAATCATAACGATCTGTTAAAACTACAGATAAGGCTCTTCTAATTAAATGACCTAATGACCTTGTCAATACATAATAAAAGTGTGATTCGCCGAAACATATTTGAAAAGAAGCAAAAAGAGATAATAATAAGTGCATATATATATATATATATATATATATATATATATATATATATATATATATATATATAAATATATACACATGTATACATACATCATTCTATCATTTTGCGTCCATCTATTTGGCATTTACCATCAATCTGGCTACACTTTGCAAAGTGGCGTCTGTATATGGACGCCAGATTACAATCCTTAATAATTTTCTTGGTATGAGTGTTAGAGAAGCACCGTTGACAAAAGACAATTCTGATAGGATCCTATAATACTCATTCTGAGTATGGGGCCCATTCCATACTCCTACGTTGAGATTTTTTAAAAACTTGTCGACGCCAAAATCGTGTAATTCGTAAAATTGTATACAAACTTAGTTCAGCAATTTGCCGTCACGGCGCTATTTCTAAATATACTTTTATTGTATTTATTCTGTACGTCTTTAAATGGCAACACTGTAAAACCAATTTCTAATATTCTTTCTTCTTTAATTTGAAGTAATTTCATATTTACGGTCTACAGCCTTCTGGCGTCATTCTACCTAGATATACAATTGATGATACTTAACATCATTATGAACTCACACATGCATTATTTTGTAAATCATTCTGAAGTCATATTTTAACATATATACATACTGTTTATTCTAAGCAAGATTAGCTACCTCATGCACCTCAAATACACCATTCTATGTACACACCCTGAAAATAATAAAATTTACAGATAAATGTAAAAAATTAAAAATGCAAATTGGATAATATGTTTTACAATTTTGTCATAGGTAGATAACTACGACGGTTGTTTGTATTAGTAATTTTTCTTGGGACACCCAGTTGATTCGAACGTTACCAGATGATATAATCCAATGCAAAATTTACTTATTATTAACAGTTGAGATGACATTATTACCCTTATTTTAAAAGGGCGACTTTTTAAATCGCATTTCGGATTCGCTTCTATATTTGTGTGTGTACAAATATAAAAAATCCGTTTAAAATTAATTAAATAACTTTGTACACCAAATACATAGTTTTAATCGACACTTCATAGATTTAATTTTGAATTAGTATTTGTTTCAATTCTTAGAGGTAGATAGTCTAACCGAAAGTTTTACCGCGAAGTATATTCATCCTTGGATTTTGCTTAGTAAACCTCTTAACGAACTGCAGAATGTAGATTAAGAAACAAGTGTCTTAATTTTGAATTACGTAGTAACTTGTTATGATGAGACCGTTTATTTATCAAAATTATTTTTTTTAGTGCGACCAAGTTAAATTAGTGCCGTTTAGGGCGTTTAGAAACCAGTTCTATAATTAACCTCGTGTCTGCGCATGCGCGCGTCTGTGCTTGTGCGTCAGTACATGTGCAAGCATGGGTGCATGTGTGTTTATCGTTTATCAGGACGTCCATGTCCCTGGCGTATTTGTACTTTTAGAACTAAAGTTGAGTACTTTGTGTTATACTCAGAGAGGTATAATGAGTACGACACCCATCCATGTCCATAAACAGCACTACTAGTTCCTAATAATAGGGCGACACACAATGCTTCCACTGAACCTGTATCATTCTTTTCCCTGTTGAAAATTTTTATTGACTTTCAAAAGGCGGGGTTTTATGCAAGGCTGCTCTACATCTAATTCACTATACTTAAAAAACGAATGTACGAAAAAAGATCGCGGACAATTGGTCGCGCGAAAAAATGTCGCGCACATTTGAACGTACATCAAAAGGTCGCCAGCGAAAAAAGGTCGCGGACAAATGATCGCGTGAGAAAATGTCGCGTAGGCATGTATACTCCATGCCAGCCGGGGAGGTACCACCACCCTTACCATGGGCTCCTTAATATTGTGTCTCCGATTTTCTGAGCTCGGTAAGGGCTGCCGGTTACCTTTTCCATCATCCTTAATCTATTCTCATCCTTATTCTTCCTTCTCGCCCTCTCTGTCTTCCTATCGGATTAAAAGTCCCAAATTAAAAAATAAGATGGCTGTGGTTTCTAGGGTTATAAATTCCGGACGTAAAATCCTGCCCCACTCGGATGTCCGGGAGGGCAGGGCCCAAGCGACCTCGGTCATCGAAAGTATCAACTTTCTGATTCACTACTGCAACATCCGCGGTATCAGGTCTAATCTTAATGCTATTCACCAACATCTTGAAGAATTACAACCTGATATATTGTTTCTATCTGAAACACAAGTCTCCTCTGAAAGCTCCGAGTCACCCGACTTACAATTTCCTCAATACCATCTTCACTCTAACTTTCGATATAAAGGAGGCGTATGTGCGTACATCAAGGACAGAATTGCTTGCAAGAGGGTTTCTTCCTTAGAAAATAAAAATTTTGACGTGATTTGGTTTAAACATTCTGGTCCTAATTTTGTGAAATTCTACTGTTGCATTTATAGGTCTCCTAATGACAGCAACTTTCAAGACTTCTTCGATTACCTTAGTATGAAAGTTGACTATCTCCTGTCTCAGTTTCCATCTTGCGATATCTCATTTGTAGGCGATTTCAATGTTTATAACTCTAATTGGCTTCAATTTTCATCTACTATAAATCCCGCTGGTCATAGTGCAGAAACATTTGCTATTTCATGTGATCTCACACAAATGATTTCTGAACCCACAAGAATCCCTGATAACCCTAACCATACTCCACATCTTCTAGATCTCTTTCTTACATCAAACCCTCTTGTTTATAAAACTTCCGTTCTTTCGCCTTTAGGTCTTTCCGACCATTGTCTAATAAAAATCATTTCTACTGTACCTAATTCCACTGTTGTTAGCAAAACCGATAGAACCTTGTGATGTTTTAAGTCAGCTCGATGGAGTGATTTACGGGATTTCTTTGCAACCTTTTCATGGCGTGAATATTGTTTTAAGTCGTCCTCTTCTTCGGACATCGCTCTTTCAGTATCTTACGGCATCCTCATTCCGAAAAAATAGTACCGTGTAGGTCATTCACGTTCCCAACCCTGGTTCAATAAGGCTTGTTCTGATGCAATATTTGTAAAAAATAAATGTTACATTAAATGGAAATCTAATAAATCGGTTGACAGTCATGTAGAATACGTTGGTGCTAGAAATATCTGCAAAAGTGTCATCACTAAAACTAAAAAGTTGTTCGAACAACGAAAATGCAATGAACTAGCTACATCTCCTTTAGGCAGTCGTAAATTTTGGTCTTTAGCAAAAGCCATTAGTAAAAACTTTCGAACATCTTCATTTCCCCCCCTGACATCTATTGACGGATCGGTAGTTGCTGATTCTGTAGACAAGCCAACTTTTTGTGGATTTGTTTGCATCAAACTCGTGTCTCAATGATTCTGGAAAAGATGTGCCCCTGGTCAACTCTTCTTCATACGTTATGAAACCAATTCATTTTCGGTACAAGCTCTTGGAATCGATCATCAGTAGGCTTGATCTCAATAAGGCGACTAGCCCAGACGGTATCCCAGCTATTGTCTTAAAGAAATGTTCCCCCGAACTAGTACCAGTCCTATCTAAGCTCTATACGATCTCTATATCTTCTGGGAATTCCTTCATCATGGAAGTTAGCAAATGTTCAACCTGTTCCCAAAAAGGTGATAAGACCGATCCTCAAATTACAGACCAATTGCCATCACTTTCATTTTGTCTAAAATCATGGAAAAAGCCATCAATCAGCAACTGCTCACGTTCCTTGAAACTAACAAACTCTTTAGTGACCACCAATATGGGTTTAGGCAAAGTCGTTCAACAAGCGATCTTCTTTCATATGTGACCCAAGTTTGGAACAATACAGTAGAGCAGTCCGGTGAAACAGTTGTAGTCGCTTTAGATATCTCAAAGGCATTTGACCAAGTTTGGCATAAGTTTTTACTTGCCAAACTCACCTCGTTTGGATTAAATGATACGCTAATCAACTGGGTTTCTAGTTTCCTTGATAAAAGACGAATACGTGTCGTAGTTGACGGCTTTTTTTCAAAAGAAGTTAGCATTAACGCGGGCGTACCACAGGGAACTGTTATAGCGCCTACACTTTTTTTGCTGTACATAAACGACCTTATTTCTTCAACAACTAACCCCATCCATTGCTTTGCTGACGATAGCACTCTTCACTGTAGTTCATCTCAGTCTACTCATAGTGATAATCCACCTTCTATGTCAAATCAAGAAATTAAAGCTGAAATGGCAAATTCAATCAACAAAGACATTCAACGTATTCTCGAATGGGGAAGCAATAATCTAGTTAAATTTAATGCTAACAAAACTCAGTGTTGCCTTATGTCCGCCAAAAAAGATCGATCATTTCCTATTGTAAGTATGAATGGCTCAGTTTTTAAGTTTTCATACTCTATTACTCTGTTGGGTATGACTGTATCTTCAAATCTCTCATGGGTTGACCAGCTACCAAGACAGCTGCTCGTAAAATAGCCTTTTTGTACAGATCTAAGCAGTACTTTACCTCTCGACAACTCCTTCTGCTGTATAAGGCCCAAATTCGGCCTCATCTGGAATATAATTCTCACCTTTGGGTTAGTGCTCCCCAATACGCTCTCGATATCATTGATCGTATTCAAAAGAGAGCGATTAGGCTTATAAATGACGCGTCCTTAACTTCTCACATACAGTCCCTTGAGCATAGAAGGATGGTTTCCGTTCTTTCTTTGTATTATCGTTATTACAACGGCTATTGTGCTGGTGAATTACATTCTTTGATACCATCTTCGGCTATCTTTGCGAGAAACACTCGGTTCGCTCATTCACATCATCAGTATGTAGTACAAATCTCCACTTGTCGTACCAAACGGGCGCAATCCACATTTTTCTACACGGCTTCTAAACTCTGGAATGATCTCCCTAGTTCCTGTTTTCCTCTCACTTATGATATGAGAAAATTTAAGGTGGCTATTCATAGGCATCTATTGGCAATTCATTATCCCTCTATCCATCCTCCTAAGTGTTCCTGAGTGCTTTAGCACGATAGGCCTAATTTAGCCTGTTCAGGTCCACAATCATAAAAAAAAAGAAAAATATAACTATTAAACATTCCTCCACATTTTATCCAGGCTTAGGACTGGCAGTTAATAACTGCCATGTTTAAAAGTTTTTTTTTTATGTTTTCATATTTTATGATTTTTTTTTTTGTTGGTTCTTGCTTTTCTGCTTTTTATATTTGTAACTCGAAGTTATGAGCAACCGCCCTTAAATACTCCTAATGTGGATGATTGGCATATTATTGACAAACAGTTTTCTGTCGCTGCGCCGTATCTTTACAAATTTTTTTTGAGTGGCTGTTCGTTTCCAGCTATGTAGTGTTCAATTTTCAAACAATGTAAACTTTCCTCTTTCTTTAACGAATTGATAAATTTCTACAAATTCAGATGTGCTGCATTTAATATAGAGGAGACACTATTGTGCCATCCTTCTGCAGAATAATTTGTACATGGTATGACTTCCTCTATGAATTCAAAACAATTCCAAAGATTTCTTGAAAACTGCGGTTGTCGTCTCTGGTGTCGTCGATCCAAACGATCTATACACTCACCTTCAAATTTAGAGTGTACTGAGTGAAATCAACGCCGCATCGCAGTGTTCCAGTCTGGTATTTAGATAATTGTTCACAAAAATTTTAATTTTTTAGTGCCACCATTTGTCCGCGATCTTTTTTCGTCGGCGCCCTTTTTTCGCTGGCGATATTTTGAGGCGCGCTCAAATGTGCGCGACAATTTTTCGCGTGACCAATTGTCGACGATCTTTTTTAGCGACACCTTAACAAACATCCACGCCTAAAACAGGTTCGAACCAGGGACTTTCTTTGGATTGAATGGTGATGAAGATATCATAATTTTTAAATAACTAAAAAAGTGGAGAAAATAAATTCATCAAATTGTTTGTCTGATAATTAAAGTGGTTGAAATAGGCTGATTGTACCAAACTCAAAATTCTAGTACGCACCCATTATTCACTGCTTTCCTGTACTTTACCCTTACTTGATAAATGTATCTCTTCTACATTGGGAGCTATTTAAATAACATAAGTATTGTATTGATTTTATTTAAACATATATGAATAGACCTTGACGCTCATATGCTGTAATAATGACAATATGTATATCTTTAACTAAGACGTCAAAATGATCGGCTAGTTCTTTGGTGATAGAACATATATTTTTCGAATTAGATGAAAGCAGACCTAAAACTATTAATTGCAATATGTAGACGCCAATATGTTTGCAACAAGAACATTGTGTATATTTTAAACTAAGACGCCAAAATGAAACATTCATAAAATTTTTGGATAATATGAAAGCAGACGTCAAAGTGGTTGCTCACAAACTATTAATATAAAATATATTGACGCCTAAATGTTTGCAACAACAACATTATGTATATTCTAATCCGAGATGCCAAAATGATTGCTTTGTTACATTAAGAGGGCATGCAACGCAGCAAGACGCCGTAATGATGTTTAGTGCAGTACTTTAATGTACGGATTCCAGAATGATTGTCAAACGTACAAAATTATGTATATAGTAAAAAAGCTAGAAACATATGGAATAGACCATAGAACTTAGAAAAAATGCTGACCTATATACTTCAATAAAATATCAGAGAATACGTCTTGTTCTAGGTGACGCCAAATTAAGGAATTACGTACGGACGCAATAATGATTGCATGATGTATATATATATATATATATATATATATATATATATATATACAAATATATATATATATAACATATATATATATATATATATATATATATATATATATATATATATATATATATATATATATATATATATATATATATATATATATATATATATATATATATACGTTAATTGACTTTTATTTTAAATTATTATTAATAGGGTAATGGTTTAAAAGTCAAACACTACACAGGTTGTATAAATTTTCCTATACTTCAATTCCGGTTGGAATCTTCATCAAGGCTTAATTTAAGTATACATATATTAATTTATATATATATATATATATATATATATATATATATATATATATATATAATATATATTAATTTTATCTGACAATTGAAATTAGGGGATTTGAATTTTGTCAAAAAAGATGATCATAATATATTGGTAGGTTCTCTAAATCTTTTTTAGTATTTATTGGTTTCAGAAAAAGACTCATAGTTGGCGATATTTAAATCATTAATTTTGAGTATAATTAAGCAACCTTAAAAAATAGAATCATACAACATAAATCGGATGTACGAGTAAAACCTAATAGCATTGTGTTGGCAAGGCATGTTATAAATTTGAATCTCAATTTCAATTATAATGAAACAAAAATTTTGGACATAGAAAATAATTACAAGAAAAGGCTTTTGTTAGAAACGCTCTTTATCAAAATTCAAAATTAATAAAAATTGTGTTTGCAATAGTAAAAAGTATTTAGAAAATCTACTAATATGTTATGATCACTTTTTTGACAAAATCCAAATCACCTAATTTCAAATTTTTGACATTATCAGATAAAATTGATATACACCGAGTCCAAGATAAGGATGCCCACTATAGGGATCTCGGAAACGGTAAGAGATGGAAGGTCGGTTAATTACAACAAAAGTTACGCATTTGAGAGGATGTATTTATGGTCTTTGTAGAACTTGAATATCTCTTTCAGTTTTTGAGATATTTGAAAAAAATTGAATTTACTGATTTTCGTTTTTATTTTTTCTGGCCTTATTTGAAGAGCTATCAAGAAAAGAAGAGCACATTTTCATTGCCACTTTTCTAGATCTACTTAATTCTGTTATTCAATTTTTGATACAACGTTTTGTTTGTTAGCAACCATCATCAACTTTATTTTTTTAAATACACGAAAAAATTATGTTTGCCATACTTAAATTCTTTCCTTGATTCTGAATTCAACGATATATCACACTTTATATTTTTGATACGTTTCGGATGAGAAAATTCATATTCAATGTAAAACATCGAAAACGTACAGTTAAAACTAATACTAGAAACATTTTCTAATGCCTATTGCGAATAAAATAGTTCACAAGTATGTATTTAGTGAAAATACTATTAATTAATAAGTTAAAATACATCTTCCATCGTACTGATGCATTTGATAAAAATAAGTTGGCTTTGCATTTTGTTTACCCACCTGTCATAATTGATTGTTGTCGGTATTGCGTTTGTTTAGTGGTCTTTGAGTTAATTACATTTTGTGTTTACCTAAAAACAATATGGTAGGAGTACATTTTTCAAATAATGAAAAATTCGATATACTGAAGTGTTACCTCTTATGTCAACGTAATTGTTCTGAAGCCCAAATAATGTATTTAAACAAAATATCCAGAAAGGCGTCAACCTCACAAAAGAACTTTTCGCACATTAGCAGTTAATCTAGAAGAATATGGCGCATTCAAAAAACCTGTAAAATCTCGCAAAAATCTTGCAATGAAGAAAAAGCCAATATTGTTTTATTAGCTGTAGCGGAAAATCCAGAGGTTTCTACTAGGAAAATTAAAGAGGCAACTGGCATAGCCCATTCCACAGCCCACTATGTTCTAAAGAAGAAAAAAGTACATCCGTATAAATTTAGAATTTGCTAAGGACTTCGACCAGGTGACCCAGAAAGACGTAGAATATTTTGCGAATGGTATACACGTCAATCTCAAGACAATGAATATTTTCCGAATAAAATAATATGGTCCGATGAAAGTATGGTAAATAATAATGGAATTTTTAATCGTAGAAATGCTCATTATTGGGCAAGAGTAAATCCACGTCTGTACAAAACGGCCAAACACCAACACCGTTTCGGATTTAATATGCGGGGTGCTATATTCGGTACTCGAATTATAGGTCCTTTCATTTACCACGAGTCCTTAAATTCTGAACGTTACCAAATTTTACTCCAAAATGAATTAGATAGCTTTGAATGATTTGCCTTTCCAAGAAGTTGAAGGTTGTTGGTTTATGCAGGACGGTGCACCAGCACATAATTCCAGAGTTGTCTGAGAATACCTGTCAGTTAGATTTCCAGAAAGATGTATTGGCACTCACGCAAATCTACTGTGGCTAGCCCGTTCTCCAGATAGAACACCTTTGGATTTTTTCTTTGGGGATACATTAAAAATTAGATTTATGGAAACGATATTGAAAACGAAGAAATTTTACAAAGATTAGTTTTCGAAGCGTTTGCTGGTATTACTCCTCAAATGCTGAAGAATGTTTTAGATGCTACAGTAAGAAGCTGCTATTTATGTTTAGAGAATAATGGGAATCTTTTTGAATATCTTTCGTGAGTTTATTAACCTTTAAAATAAATTGTTTTTTGTTTGTCTATCATTTCAAATTACAATACATAATTTTATAATAATTTTACGGTTTTCTAATGTTTCTAGTGTTAGTTTTAACAGTACGTTTTCGATGTTTTACGTTGAATATGAATTTTCTCATCCGGAAGGTATCAAAAACATAAAGTGTAATATATCGTTGAATCCAGAATCAAGGAGAGAATTTAAATATGGCAAAAATAATTTTTTCGTGTATTTAAAAAAATAAAGTTGATGATGGTTGCTAACAAACGAAACTTTGTATCAAAAATTGAATAACAGCATTAAGTAGACCTAGAAAAGTGGCAATGAAAATGTGCTCTTCTTTTCTTGATAGCTCTCCAAGTAAGGTCAGAAAAATAAAAACAAAAATCAGAAAATTAAATTTTTTTCACATATCTCAAAAACTAAAAGAGATATTCGAGTTCTACAAAGACCATCCTTTCAAATTCGTAACTTTTGTTCCATTTAACCGACCTTCCACCTCGTACCGTTTCCGAGATCTCGATAGTGGGCATCCTTATCTTGGACACGGTCTATATCAAAATCTATGTGTATATATATATATATATATATATATATATATATATATATATATATATATATATATATATAAATATATATAGACTTTTAAACCATTATCCTAATATTAACAATGGTTTCAGCAGGGTGACACTCGCGATGTGCAACATTTTTTGAGAGAAAACTTTAATGCAAGAGTGATTTCAAATAGTGGACCAATGCAATGGCCTGCGAGATCACCTCAACTTACCCCCCTCGACTTTTATTTATGGGGCACCACTAAAAATGAAGTATTTAATTATAAACCGACAAAAACTAGGGATATTTTAGAACAAAGAGTGCTGGATATGCTAAGATGATTCAACGAAAAGACAGTTCGTTGAGTTTGTAGCTCTGTTAGAATAAGGTGTCAAAACAGAATGGTCATCATATTGAATATTTTTTTAAGTGACGGAACATTTAGTACTGTTTCTTTACTATTTACTTTGATGACTTCTTATTTTATAGTATTACATATATTTATCGCTTTCATTTCTCATTGGTTATTTCAAAGCCTACTCATTTCATATTAGAGATTAATTTAATTTTTTCTGCCTCGGTATATCAAATTTCTAGTCAGAAATTCTTATTCCCTAATATGTTTAATTCAAAATAAATTAGCTATGACAAAGCCCCACAGTTATGTGCCACGACCTACTGCGATCAAGTTACTCTGGAAAACGAAAGTAAACAAAAAAAAACAATTGCTTATCACTACGGTATTTAATCTGTCAGTGTTTTGATTTATAATTTTCAATATTCGTTAGGGTTTTTTATTTTAATTTTATTAAAGATCTTTAAAAGTGGATATTTTAGACGGAATTTTAAGTTAATTAAGGAATTAAGTAAATTAAGTAAATTATATATTTTTTTTATTTTAAATCTGGAGCACTAAAATTAAAACGATAAACGATTTATTATTGATTATGTTTTAATTAAATTTATATTTACTTTTTTAAAGAAAAATGGTGTTTGAAAAAAGGCAGCGTAGTAAAATTCCTAACTTAACGTAAACGTTTCCAAATTTGTATTTTTTGTACCTAACCTATTTAGTCACCTTAAAATTTAATGAAATGCTATTAGGTTTTCAAAATGACCACCCATTTGCTGTTGACAAAGTTGCACCCTTTCAATTGTTCGAACGACTTTTCGTAATTGAGTGCGAGTAATATTGCTGCTCTAACTTGGTGTTCCAGCTCATCCCGTGTAGCTGATGATGTACTGTATACTTCATTTTTGATGTTCCCGATAAACAAATCTAACGGGGTAAGGTGAGGTGATCTAAAACATTTAAATAAATTAATAGATAAATGAAAAAGCTAAACTTTACCTAGGTGGCCATCTAACTGGTGCCGCCTTTCCAATCAAATTTTTCCCATGGAGATTATTTAAATAATACGAAACAACCCTTGAGTGTTGCGGTGGAGCGCCATCTTGTTGAAAAAATGGGCTCACTCAATTTCCAATGGGAAGGTCGTCTAAAAACACATCGATTTCATCTCTTAAAAACCCAAACATCCTTCCCCCGTTGATGACCAAAAAAATATTGTTCCTAAAATATTTTCCCGAAAATCCCACCCAACAATTAAATCCAAAGCGTTCTTGAAAATTACGAGTCTCGATTAGATTTTGATTTTATTGAGACCAATGTCTCGTATTATTTCTGTTTAAGATTCCCAAATTTGTAAAACGACTCTGATTTGAATGAAGAATTTTAAATGGCAAATTGGTGCCATTAAAGTATTTGCCTAGAAACCAATTACAATATTTAAGTCTTCTTTCTTCATCATTTTCGTACCGATGCTTTTGCAATTGATACTTGTACGATTGATATTTGTGTTTATGTAAAATTCTATCTTTAGATGTGTGACACATCGGCGATTTTTATAAGGGAGGCGTTTTTGTTATTTCCACGTAAGCCAAAACATCTAACTCTTTTTCTTCATTTATAATAAATCTATTATTTGCAACGCGCATTTTTACCACAAGTCTAGAAAAATATTGTTTGGTAGTATGACGTCTTTCTGGAAGCCTTTCGGCATACACGCAAGCAGCGTTTGTAGAATTTTGCCTCCATTCTTCAAAAATCAGAAGCGTATCTATTTTTTCAGATCTTGTATAATTTACCAAAAATACACTTAATATTAAATATAGTACGAATAAAGCAACGAATACAAAATTTAATTATGACATCAATAATAATAACGTAATGAATCAAATGACTTATTTGGAAAACTGGCTGTTTCACCATGGCAACATCCATTATTTATTTCTAAGGCAACTTAGTTTTTAAAACGCAGCCGGTGCATGCGCCGTATCGTCCCACGGCATGGAACTTGATACTTATTATTTACGGTTTAATAAAAATAGTTGATTATTGTCATTATATAAGAAATCCTAAAAAAAACGTAGGGTAAATTATGAGGTATCGAACTGTTTATAACAAAATGCTCCTTTTAGCTATTCTCACGAGCTACCATTAGTGTTATTTTAATTCATGGGCTTTAAAAAAGGTCGGCTGCGTGGTTAGAAAGCTAAGTCCGTTATCGCTAGCATCGCAGCTGTTTACGTCGCAGTACGCCGCGGCGGCCATTGTTAAACCTGTGGGATTAGGGATTAACCATTAGGATGTCCGGGAAAACCGGAAATGACATAAAACAATTTAATATGTCAAAAATTCCAGATTTATATGACATATCTACCTATCAAATTTCATTTACGTATATAAAAAATTAAAAAGTTATAGGGACAAACCACCTGCTTGCGACACCCGGTATTGACGAAGTAAAGTCCTGCCTTCTGCAGTATTTTAAATTAATGGCCTGTCATTTTATTCTAGTGCCCTAGCCGTAGTGGTTTTATGACATTTTCTCTTACAATGACTAGTACAGAATGGCTAAAGGCATCTTGGATCACATAGGAAATTTACATGTTAAGAGAGACAGACAAATAGGGATTTACAATAGATTGAGAGAGAATCTTTAAAGTTAACACCACACCTTTTCTGGCGGAAAACCTGAGGCCAAAGTGTTCCATTTCAAGGTCAAATATTATTGATCTCTGAGATGTTATATTACAATTCGTAGTAAGCTAAAAATAAAACCGCTTCGTGGAAACGTATGGGACAGTCCAAAAATTGACCTTTTCGAGACAAAAGTTAGTTGCCCTCTAGGTGTGACATATTACAAATAAGACCAGTTCTTGGAAACCTCTAAGCTCATTGAGCTTTTAAAGTGGATCAAGGATAAGGGGCATGTTATAATTCGTAGAGATCTAAGCAAAGCTCATTGGCCTTTATAAGGCCATAGTTCAATAACCTAATCCGGATGTTGGTCCATTCTTTGAAGTCTAAAAATAGAACCAGTTCTCGAAAATAGGAGAGAAACTTAGCCCAAAGTTGGTTGACCTTTTGAACCCGGAAGCTGGTGTGTATTTCTGGAAATCTAAAAACAAAGTTTAATGACCTCTTCAAGGTCATTGACTTAAGACAAAGTTCGTTACTCTTTTCAGAGTAACTGACCTAGTAAATAGGAAGTTGATTCCATATCGAAACCATAAACCATAAACCATTTTAGAGAAACAATTTAATTTGCAGAACTTTTCAAAACATATTAAACTACTGTCAATTTTCTTTAATAATGTAAATGGTGAACAGATGTCAAAATAACATCATTCCATATTTAAACATTTAAATTTCTTCAAATCTACATATTTTGCACTGTTTTAAGTATTTAAAACCTGCTAGACTACATAAAATGATAAGTGTTACATATGGTTGAACTCGTATCGAAGAGGAGATTCCAATAATGACTGCATATACAGGGTGATATATTTAAAAAACCAAAGTGACTAATAATACCAGAGGAACGGCAAATTTGGTCACATTAGAAATGTCAAATCTGGAATCTCCGTATCCAAAAATTAGGCTTATCCCAAGTTTTATAGAATTTGGACTAGCAATTTATGAGATAATTAGGCGTTTCCAGACTTTTGGTCCACTATGTATATACGTCGTCAAGGAGGTGCCAGGCTTACTGATGAGAGAGAAATTAAATCATTATTTGGTTTATTTTACTTGATTGGAATTCGAAGTAATTCAAGAAAAAATGCTTCTCAGCTGAGAAATAATTCGAAGGGAAATGGATTTGAAGCCTGTTACTTAACAATGAGTAAAAAGGGGTTTAGGTTTCTTATTAGATGTTCTGGATTTGATAACGTAAGCACCTGGGAAGAACGCAAGAAAATTGATAAGTTGGCTCCAATAAGAAATATTTTTGAACTATTCCTTGCTAACGTTCAAAAGAATTGTATTGGTACGGAATACCTTACTGTGGATGAACAGCTTTTAGCATTTGGAGGACAATGTTCATTTATGCAATATACTATTTCCACCAAACCCACAAAATATGGTGTAAAAACGTTTGCCTTAGTGGACACAAAAACTGCATATACATATAATTTAGAAACATATGTAGGCAAGCAGCTCGATGGCCCATATCAATCAGGAAATTGCGGTGAGGATACTGTTCTTCGCATGATACAGCCATTATGTTCCTTATAGGACCATGAAAGGGATAACTGGTTCACAAGTATCCCACTTATGAAAACTCTAATGAGTAGAAAATTCACATTTGTACGAACAGTTAAAATAAATAAACGGAAATTCCAGAATTTTTACCATATCAACGTAGAGAAATTTATAGTTCGATATTTGGGTTTGAAGAAGATTACACCTTAGTATACTACTGGCCGAAGAAAAATAAAACCGTCATCAGTGTCGGGTATGCACGATGATGATGCTATAGACAATTCCACAGATGAACAGAAAAAACATGATATTATAACCTTTTATAATATAATAAAAAAAACGGTGCAAATTGTATCAACACTTCCACATCAAAAAATCGTTTTTTGTAAATAACTCAAAACGATTAACTTTACAAAAAAATGACAAGAATGTTTTTTAATCAGAAAATTGATTTAATACCAAAAAATTGTGTGAACGGGTTCCAAAATCAAGCTTTTTTGGAAATATTTTGAAAATGACTTTTTGTGAGAAATTTCCTATCTAATAGTATTTTCACTTTTTGAATATGTTAAGTAATTCGGAGATATTTAGGAAAAACCGGTTTTTCAAAGTGATCTAAAAAATAAAAATTTGCAAAAGGGGTACTTATCCCCCCAATTTTACCCCTTTCCCCATACCCCACTAACCCCAAAAACAATCAGCCACTTTGGGTAGTCGACATCTATATGGTACCAAATTTGAAGTTGATAGGTTAAGTCCTTCGAAAGTTATGTAGTATACACGCACGCACGCACGCACGCACCCACGCACGCACGCACGCACGCACGCACGCACGCACGCACGCACTCACGCACGCACTCACGCACGCACTCACGCACGCCACGCACGCACGCACGCACGCGCGCGCGCACGCACGCACGCACGCACACACGCACACACGCACACACGCACACGCACACACGCACACACGCACACACGCACACACGCACACACACACACACACACACGGACGGACGGACGTACGGACGTACGGACGTACGGACGGACGGACGGACGGACGGGCGGACGGACAGACGGACAGACGGACAGACGGACAGACGGACAGACGGACAGACGGACAGACGGACAGACGGACAGACGGACAGACGGACAGACGGACAGACGGACAGACGGCACAGAGAAGATTTCTTTGCACAAATTTTGTGTTTGGACATTTGAACATTTCCCATCTGTTGGATGAGGAAGTAATAGGTGTTGATTTAGTCAACTCTGTCAAAAATACAATGTAAGCAGAACGACTAAAGGATGGCCTGCGCTGAGTATTATAACTTGTTAAATCTATCTGGCATAAACGCGTATTGCATATATAAATTCAACGGTCCTGCGAAGAAAGTTCCAAATTTATTGAAGATTTTTCATGGGAACATATAAGTCTACAAATAGCATTTACAGCGACACCAAATGAACTAGCTATAGAATTACGAAGACATGCATTTTATTAGGCATTTAGCTGCAACCATCGGCACCTACGCCTTGTTTAGAAAGCTATTTGGGACCTTGCTTTGTATGCCCAAGGAACAAAAGTAAATCAACAAGCCGAGACTACGTCGAATGTAGGAGATATTCCTGCAAAGACAGTATGAGAGACATATGCAATGTATGCCTTGCAGAAAAGTAATACATGCCACTGTGGAGGAGAACTTATGCATAACCAAAGTGTATACATTACGAGTATATGATGTATTTAGTGTGGTAAAATGTTTCATTTTTTAGAAAACAATAGTTTTTAGTAGAACACCTTTGTATACGTTCATAGATGAGGTATACTTTTATTTATGATTTTTACCACCTTTAAATCCACAGATAGATATATAAAACCTTAATATTTTGTTTATCACTATTATAAAAGAATACACAAGCCTTAGTAAAATAAATTATCTAGTTGTTCATATTATTTAAAAATACGAATGGTCTACAGTAGACTGCCGGACGCCTAACGGAGGGCTAGAGGTGAATAAAGGGTTTCCAGGAACTGGTTCTATTTTTAGACTTCTAGGGGGTTTTTCCCTCTCGTTTCTAACAATTGTAACATATGACACATCTAGACGTCAATGAATTTTGACAATGAAGAGATCAATAAACTTCGGAGACTCCTCCTTCCCGTTCCATGAACGGGTTCTATTTTGAAATCCCTAAGAATCGTAATACGACATTCGTAGGTGTCAATGAACTTTGCTCTTGAAAAATAAGCTTTGACTTTGAATATTTTTCCCGACAAAAATGGCGTTGACACATTCTCCTCACACTAGTAGTAATGCCCATTTCCAGCTCCTTTTTTTGTACACGCCCACGTGTGGGTCATATTTTAGCCTTGAGATCGACCTCGACTTTGACCTTGGAGTTAGTGTTGGGGCTGACCTCGGAGTTAGCTTTGAACTGGAAATCTGAATTTGTATTCTAATAAGGGGGCCCTAGTCTTGTTCTAGCTGTTATAGAATGTCCGAACTTGCTCTCGGCCTTCGCCCCTGTCATAAAGAATTGTATTCTAATAATGGGGAAGAAGAACCAATAGATAAGGCATGTAAAGATGATGATAAAAAATGTTTTTTAGAATAAAAAGGTGTTATTTAATCTGCGTTAATTATTATTAATATTTATTAGGGCCAGTTTTGACTTTTATCAGATATTTCAAAGATATAAAAACCCTCGCATAGACCTTAAACACACGAGTATTGACCAAACCTTAACCGTGCGTTTATTAATCTAACTTAATATTGTACGAGTATCGACCAAACCAAACGTAATTTTTTTATTGGCTTGTTAATAAACTATTATAGCATAACCGTTCAAGATGATGATGAAGACGATGAAGTGGATGAGGTGAATGCATCTCAAATCTAGGATGATGGTGATGATTCACAGAAGAGGAAGAAGAACGGTGAGGTAGAGCAGAAGAATGCATCTCAAAACCATGATGATGACAGCGACGAATCACGGTCTAAGAAGAAGACCGATAAAAAATGTGTTTAAAAAAGGATGTATTGTTTTAAAAAACCATATATTTTCAAACGCTAAGTTTACTTGCAATTTTTTTATTAATAATGTTGTTGTCCTAACGGACGTTCGAACCTGCACTAACAATACTGCAGTTAATGCGAAAGGACTGTTAGATGGGTAATTACAATAAGTGAATTTTTTTTAAAGTGAGAGCTGGTTTTGCATGATTAAGTAAAATCAATTTGGTATTTTAGAACTGTGGTTGGTTTTAGCAAACTGTAAGTTAGTCCAATCAGTATTTTTAAACTGTAATCTGGTTTTCGCAAGCTGTAAGTTATGATTTGATTGATTGAAATTGACTTGGTTGATTGATTGATTGAAATTGATCTGATTGTTTAATTTGATCGAACGTGATCTTTTTGGGATTGATCTGCTTAATTGATTTGTTTGTTTGAGAAAGCGACGAGGGAGACGAGAGAGAGAGACGAACACAATGAACCTCTATTAGAGAAAACATTCATTAGTCCTTACACCACTGCTTCCCTCCAAAAAGCAAACCCTAATTAGTACTAGAAATATACTGCTAGGCGGCGCCACCTCTATTACAGGAAGCATTCGATAGTTTAAAAATCTACCACTAGATGACTCCACAAACAAAACCCTAATTAGTCCTAGAAATATACCACGAGGTGACGCCACCTTTATTACAGAAAATGTTCATTAGTCCATACACAATTAGTTGGCGACACAAATTCAAATTGCGCAACAAAGGGGCCACGACATGAGGGCGAGACCCTATACTTGCCTTATGAGATTTAGCGCCTCGGTATTAGAATACTATTTCCAGCCACGGGGATCACAGCAAGGGTGCGAAGGTCCGAGAGAAAGTTTCTATATATGTGTTATTTGATTAACATTTAATAATCCATCATACAGGGTCATTACAAGTACCTTGTAATTTATACATGTGCTAATATTAGTGGTTCGCTAAATTAGTAACAATAGGAAATATCTCAAGATAAAGTAGAAGATGTACTACTGAGTAGAAATCGGATAAAGGAAAATTAAATAAGATGAATACGGCACAGCTTCTGAGAACGAGGAAGAAGGTTTGAAAGCGTGTGTAGTATTTCATGGGGTCGTGCTGAAAACAACTAATTTAAGAATAATCTTACATCTATGTAATAATAATAGTGACCCGTAAAGGCTGTATATTATCCTTTAAGGTGTAGTTACCACCGAAAGAGTATTATTATTATTATGAAACAGTATCAAAGATATTAGCTGTTTTACTTGTTAATAAGCTATTACAATATAACCGCTTAAGATGAAGTAGATGAGGTAAATGTATCCCAAACTCCTGGTGCTGATAGTGATCTTCTCTATGAAGAACCAGATAGGTTAAATTACGTTGCTCTTAATTTTGAAAATAAAGGAAGTGCACGAACCCCAAAAGTCTTGACTGCTGAAAATGTCTTCACACTAATGTTTAACACAGGAAATTTTGGATTACCTAGATTTGGGATGTTTTCGATAATTTACTGTTAGACGTGGCACCTTTTTGTAGCCCTGATCTACATAAATAATGAGTAGTTACTTTTAATCGATATTATAAGTTTTATGGCTATTTCTGCTTAAACCTTGTACATATAATTTTAACAGTCGGCCTTTAATATTTACTTGATAATAGATTAAAAGGAGCACACAATGAAACGCAAACAATCTATAATACATGGGTGTAACTATTTATACATATGTACAACCATTTAATAGTGTTATCAATTATCAATTAAAAGTAAATATTTATGATGGACTGTTAAAACTATTAGTACAAGGCTTAAGCAGAAAATAAATTTTATCATATATGTAAACTTTTACATTCTCAAGGTGAAAATCATTTAAAGCACGTTGTAAGACAAACTGGCAACTTAATTACACATTTATTTTAAAATATTTGTATACAATATAAACGTTGAGGTAAAATCGTTTTAATTGCATGTTGTAAATTCGTATATAGGTAAAGGTCATAATCTGCAAATGGAAATTAAAGGAAATGTAACAATTATAATAACATTTTTAGGATAATTATGCAGCCTCTTTATTATAAACCCTATTACGAAAAATCATATTGTAAAACAAAAACAGTTATCTATGCCAGAATTGCATTTAAACTTCATGCCAACTAGAAATTAATTAATAGGCATGTTAACCTCAGATATTGAAAAATTTAAGCTAATGCTTAAATTCAGCCTTAAACATTGCATAATCGATATGTTTAAGGTCTATGCCAGGGTTTTTATATCTTTGACATATCTGATAAGAATCAAAACTGGCCCTAATAGATATTAATAATAATGATAAACACAGATTAAATAACATCTTTTTATTATGAAAAACACCTGTCATCATCTTTACATGCCTTATCTATTGATTCCTCTTTCCCATTATTAGAATACAATTTTTTGTGACACGGGCGAAGCCCGAGAGCAAGTTCCAACATCCTATAACAGCCTTACAAGACTAGGGACCCTTATTAGAATACAAATTCAAATTTCTAGTTAAATGCCAACTCCGAGGTAAGCCCCTAGACTAACCCCAAGGCCTAATCCGAGATCGATTTCAAGGCCAAAACACGCACCACACGTGGGCGAGTCCAACACAAGGGGCTGGAAATGGGCTGGGTCTATGACGTTACAGAAAACAAAATGGCGGTCAAGGTGTCGCCTGACTTCTCTCAAGCTTATTGTAATTCCCTATCTATGTGTCTCTCTCTTACACGTGTAAATTTCCTATGTAAGCCTGTTTCCCTCTAGCAATACTGCTAAGAGATTATTGATTAACTAGAAAATTAACTGTTTATTTATGCAAGAGCGAAATAGTTTAAGTTAGAGATAAGTTAAAACTTTAGTTTAAAAGCTAAATGGTTACCAAATGAATATAATCAATTCCAAAAAATTGCACTTAAGGGTTTAAACGTCATTGCTTTGGGTGAGTTTCGAGCATTATTGTAGAATTTAACTAATTCATCGCATTGAATACACTATTTTGTAAAAAAAACTGTATGCAATAATTTAGTACGTAAATATAATTTCATCTTTTATCTGTTAACTAGCCCTTCTTTCCTAAAAAATGTGGAAACTGTTTTAGGAGACAGTTTTTTAAAAAGAAGATTAATTTATAACATATATCACTTTCATGTAGCTATATTAATTTATTATAAATTATTTATGGGCTAATTCAAACGATCAAAACTCGATAAAGCACTATTTTAGTTTTACTATCCTAGTTAATGTAGGTCAGGCAGAATTGGAAAAGACCTTAACTGTTAATAGGTTTATCAACCATACGTTACTACGAATAATAATTTGAAATTACATTGTGAGGTATTTGCAACATTACATTTCGATTGCATCCATTTTCATTAACGTTAGAGTCCATTTCGCATTTAGTAATTACCTACAACTAAAACTTTATTACGTACGCTTCCATTATCATGTAACAAGCACAATTGTGACTACTTTATTTTAAAGCCCTTTTTTTCGAAAAAAATATGTATTATGTAAATTTATTCAGCTCGCATTGATGGAAAGGTATCTACCGTATTTAAATTCGACGCCGCCGTTTAAATTCTAAAGAACTTCTTAAATCAAGGAGACCCTTCTCTAAGTAAATTGGCATGTCTTTACCACACTTAAAATGGATATTTCAACTGGCCGACATGTTTCGAATAAGAAACATTAAACGTTAACTTTATTTAAACAAAGATTAACATTTTATGTACTTCAAATTGAGATAATTTAACAGACATAACCTCAAACTCCATAAAATCAAATGTCTTCTTCCTTTTACAATTTACGTATATGGATAAGTATTTTTTTTATCTCGTTTTTCCACACAATTAGTGTGTCACGTTTGACATAAGAATTTATTTCACTTCGTGAGTTTCTATGAAAGCAAAGGGAGACATTATTTTTTTAGAAGATTTACATAAATTTAGATTAAGAACTGTATAGTCAATTAAATAATTTTGCTTTTTATGTATGTTTGAAGTTGAACGATATTCTGAATAATTGAATCCGCCTAACTTCAATTAATAGGCAACAAAACCTACACTGTAGTATTTTATTATATACTTTTGATTAAAAAATTAAACCCTTAGTAAATTTATAACCTTTAAATTTATGAACAGTTAGCTCACACTTTGAAGATATGGTTTTTTTGTGGTATAAAATGTTACAAACCATTTGCTGCCGCGAAATAAATTATATATACTTTGATAACCACAAAACATAAAAATGCGGATTTGGACTTATAATAACACCCTATACTTCACCATTCTATTGTAAGATATGCAACTAACTTCTACCCAGTTTGCTTGATTAAAACCACATTTTTAAAGCTTGATGTTACAACACTACACCACGTAAATAAGATATAATGTTACACTGTAAAGAGTACTAAGCGTACTAAGCAAAGTGAAGTAAATAATTTAATCGTGATACAACGAAAGTAAGAAACTAAATTTAATGGCACTATTGTACTATAATTCCACAATTTCTTTTTATAACTTGTGGTATTATCAAGAAAAAATATATAAGTAAAATAACAGACAAGTAGTTGTGGTAACAAATCGTTAAGGTAAACAGCAAACTTGAGGTAAATTATAATTCTATATTTAAAATATCTGTTACATGTGACGCTATAAGACCAACCTGTTCGTTCCATTAAATGTACTTTCTGTGTAAGTTTACAAATTTCGAATGCTTCCAAATCACACAAAAAAAAAATTCTAAAACTTATCCGAAAAGAACACCATCAACCTGGAACAAACATAAATTAAAGTTACTACAATTTTCACACAAGATTCATAAACTTATCAAATGTTCAATTTAGTAACAAAGAATTAGAATTACTTAATGAAGGGTTCAAGTTTTGCCCTTTTCCTATATTCACTAACAATATGAAAGAGATTTTAGCAGTAGAATGCGAAACGCAGCTTAGAAATAATCACAATAATTAATTTTCAAATTGCTAATTTACATAAAAAGTTTTCGATGATATTTAACCAAACTTATAGTCATTTAGTAAAATCAGTTAAGAATAGAATTAACGAGAATAACTTTATTAGTAAAAAAATTTTAAGTAGGGATCTTAGAACAAAATTGAAAAAAGATTGGGGACAAAGTTTACAAAACTGCCAAATCCGCTTTAGAGATTTAGAGAAACAACAAATCCACACATGCCCATTAGACCAGTAGTTCTTTACATCTAAGCACTTAATCATATGAGCAAATAAACTAAGCCACATAGTAACGACTAATTTAATGTACAATATTCTATTAAGAATTCTTTAGAACTAATTAATAAACCACAAAACACAAAATTACCATTGTATAGCATGCTTGTAAGTTTTGATGTTACTTGTATATTTCCGAAAATACCCCCTCACGAGTGTATGAGTTTATTAAATAATATTTTATTTATTGAAAGTGTTAAGTTAGTTTTAAGAATGAAGATAATTCAATTATTTAACCTTTGCGTTAATTAAAACTGTTTCAAATTCAATAATAAGCTCTATCTACAAAAAAAAATGGTTTACCTATGGGCAGTCCAATTTCGCTCGCTTTAATTAATATCTTTATGGATAATTTAGAAGATTTGAATTAAGTGTTTCTGATAAGATTGTATCTTGGTTTCGGAAAATGTAAACCTTCACATTATTACGCAGAATCGAAACACTTTTGTGTTTTTTTAATGGTGTGTTTTTGTATTCATATTTTACACAAATCTGTACGTTTCGATAAAAATTACAGTTAAGAATCGTTTAAGATGTTATAATAAATTTATTAATTACGAAAAATATGAAAACACAAACACAAACTGCTATTAATAGATCAGTTTGAGGAACGTATAAAACCAACTATGGAATCTAATATTAATAAAGAATAACTAGCTAACAGTGAAAAATGTCATAATCAAAGAGCAAATTTAACCAAATTTAATGAAATTGTGAAGTAAGTGTAAAGTTGTGAAAAGCTTAAATTTCAACTTGACAAAAGCATTGACAAATAGAAACTTGACATATCAATTAATCATCTAGTTAAATCTAACAAATAGCTTTAGTTACTAATTATAATTGTCGTTTTACAGTGAAGACACGTACGTTAACTTTCTAGATGTAAACAGATAAATTATGTGAGATTATTTTGACGCACTGGGTGTATGTTGTGTATAAGATGTATACATAGTGTAAGTTTGTAACGGTATAAACGGGTGGTAGAACGGGATTACAGATAAATTGGCCTTTTTGCCCCGACTAGTCAGCGTATGGGTGTAGGTCAGATGTTGAAAAATTTTGCCCACCCAGAATAGTAAATCGTACGTAAGTCAAGATAGGGGATGAAGACGAAATCAGTCGGTTTTTTGGGCGCCAGAATGTTTAGTAGTCAAAATAAGGGTCGTCGTGCCAAAATTACGAGTACATAGCGTGTCTAAACATACAAAACACATACGCTTACCTATCCGCAATCAATCCCAGGTGTGCTGGACAGCAACTCAGCAAACCACCTGAAATAGGGCTTCAAAAATCGCACTACACGCCTGTCAAATAAAAGCGTGATAAACACTCAATAAAGTTACGTTACGTTACTACACCTCAGTGTAAATAATAAGGCATTATATAATAATCAAAACAAAATTTAAAAAAATCACCTTTGTTGAAGGCACTCTAAATGAATTAATACTTAACTAAAAATCAACTAAAACACTAAATATTATTAACGCTATTACTCAATAATAAAGAAAAACTAACTTCGTTACGTTAAAACTAAATTACCGGTAACTTGCAATTTGCAAAAAAACTTTTATGCAACACAAAAGGGTTTTCACAGAATTAAAACACATTTATAAAACCTAAACAAAGCTATAATAAAATAAAAAAATAAGATAAATGTAAACATACGATAATGCGTATAAACCAAATAACAAATGCTTACTGGGCGACAGGATGTCTGATCAGAATGCTGCTTAACGCCGTTCTAAATGGTTTAACCTATATTTCGGGGATACCCACACTACAATAGGGTCAATTGCCCTTTACTACTAAAATAAGAATACAAAAAAAGTGTGAAGGCGGAGCGTCAGAACTATAATTAATTACACTAAATAAATTTAAAACAACAACTTAATTTGACAAAAAAAAACGACACCGCTTTCAAACCTTCGTTAACACAAAAAAAAAGTTCGAAACACAAAAAAATCTGGAAAATATTCAATAAAAAAAACACAATATTATATTACTTTAAGGTCTAGAATCCCACCTCTCCTGTGTTACAACAATTGAAAACGCTGACCAATGACTGCTATGACGGAAATGGAATCTCCCTGCTCTGACAAATGATGAATGAAAATGTTGACTAATGTTCTTTTGTACACAAACAATTCCTTAATTGAATTTCGGTAAAATATTACTGCGTTAATTAAAAAACTTCTTTTAAAATAGTAAATTGTGCGTTCAACTTGCTTGAAAACTTTTAGCTTTTAAATGGTTTTATTTCCACTATCAACCCAAAAGGTTAATAACTTGTTTAAATAACTATAAATTTTAATATATTGCGAAAGTTTCTTTATCTTTAAACACGCTTTGTACGGCAAATAAGTGGCACTTCCAGAACGTTAATGTTAAAATCCGCAAAAGCGATATAAACCAAAGAGGTCACTGAAGCACTAATATAACACGACGATGATCTCTTTGTACGTAAAATCGAAATTGGCGCTAGGTACAATCCTTTGGTGATTGAACAGTTTTAATAAAATCCCTTCACAGGTCTTCTTCAGAAGTAGCTTAACTACCCTTACTACACAAAAAGTACGTTCGTTAAACACCAAAAGGTCCAATATATCAACGTTCTAAACCACCCCTTAAAGCGTAACAACAAGCGTCACCGTACTAGTACACGAGAGCGCGATCAGTTTCAGAATCATTCAAATTATTACCAAAAATCCATGTTGGATTTTGAATCCCACTACTCACAAAAAAATCTTATCTAATTTAATTCCACCAATTAAAAAAACGGACGGGGAAGATTTGATACCCCAAACACAAACTTCGTTTCCATCCGTCAGGGCTCGAGAACTTTCAAAAGTTCAAACGTCAGCAGACTTAACGCGAAAAATATCCCTATATTTTTATTTAAGTACAAACAATAAGTCCCACATTCAATCTCTATGACTTAAAACCAACATACTCACTATTACACTGAACCACTATAACTACTCGTCTTTATGTCGCCAGCATGACATCATACACATATAAATCTACACTCTTTCTATAATTTTTAAGGAAATCAAACGAAATAAACCTTATTTAAACTTATATACGACTATATACAAATAAACGTTAATCAAACTTCTATAATCGGGGAATAATAAGGAAAACAATCTAAATTACGGAATAATAATTCACAAACAAAACAAACTAAAGCTCGCCATACACCTTTCCTAAAGGTCGCTACACACGTTAAACAAATTTATCTATAAAACTCAACTTGACAACAAAAAAAAATGTACATACGGAATCTAACTAAGTGCATAGAATTACAAACAAAATTACCCACTACGTATACAGGGTGTTCAAAATACCCTGACAAGTTGGAATTTTTAGTAAAACGTTGAGTATTATGTAAATTCATACCTCAACGTTGTATAAACATTTATGGGTCAGTATTACATTTGAATGTAAAGTAAAGTAAATATGAATGTGGAATTTAATTGTTTCGAAGAATTATTAAGGTGTTTACAAAAATTTCAAGATGGCTGATAGATTGGTCACAAATTTTGCCTTGGTACATTTTATGGCTTTCGTACGCACAAAGGCACGATAACGAACTCCTCTGAGATCGGTTGTTCTGGTTTGAGCGGGATAAATATGACATTTTGCAAAGTGGATGCGTGGATGTATATAAGGAAGAGTGACAGATTAGAATACCACCGAGCTAGTAGCGTAGTGGTGACACGACCTGCTTAGCATTCCGGAAGTAATTGGTTCGATTCCGTTGCTAGCTACCTTGTATGAGGTTTTTCAAGGAGTTTTCCTCATTCACATGTAGCGGCATGGTCACTGCGTATACGCACACCATGGGTGGCTACTTAGACGAATGCTGGGGTAGTATTTTACCCTCAGAACCCTAACTTCGTTCCTTCCGATCGTATCCTGGCCACACACATCCTTAGTACCACATGCATATATACGTTACGTATGTATGTATGCTGGGAATCCATAATTGTGGCGGAAGGAGCTTGGAAAGCTGCAGCAGCCCACCCTCCCCCTTGGGGAGGGAATGAAATACGTGGCCTTTTCTTTTCTTTTCCAGTAGAACACAGACACTTGAGCTCACTGAGGTACATCTAGGAGGGAGATAAGTATTTTGTAACAACCTGTGCTGAGTTTTTATTCATTAGCAATCTGTGCCGCAGTATATATTAGTTTACGGAAAAAACCCACTTTGAGGATGAAGTGTTTTATGATTTACAGGTAAAACGAATTAATGTGAGATGGAAATTCCAAAATTTAAGAAATATTTGAACAGACAATAAATAGCAATCAATCGGACAAAAAGTGCTGTGTATAAAACCCGCGCGATTGAAAAGCCTTTAGGGCAATCTTTATATAATTAAAGTATTGTAAATTAGACAGTTAAATATATGTGCGATTACTAACAGCACTTAACGTATTCCGTGACAAACACTTTAAGAGGGCAGTCAGTAAATTAAATAGCCCTATTTTTAACTCTTCCAAATGCGTGAATGAAAACGCTAATTTAAATTAAAGTAAATTAAATTAGCGTGTTAAAACCCGTTTAATACCGGTTATTAGCAGTTTGAGTGTACACTCATACTCAGGATTAATTAAAGAAAATCAACCCTAGTTACATATGAAAAGGCACTTCAAAAATTACATGTAAAAGATAATTTTATATATAGAGGTCTTTTTTATCCCACCACCAATGTTTATTGTATCGTTTGTATATTATACATATACTAGAATATAGGTAGTAGGGACTTTAATCTATAAGAATTGTTTTTTGTATGTGTTGTTTTAGAGATGCAGCCAATATATATATATATATATATATATATATATATATATATATATATATATATATATATATATATATATATATAAAGGATTGCACCGTTTAAATATAATACACTTTAGTCATTTTGGATAGATCATTGTAATGATCCTGCCTGAATCCTT
Organism: Vesta saturnalis; assembly: GCA_036346205.1. Taxonomy (NCBI): domain Eukaryota; kingdom Metazoa; phylum Arthropoda; class Insecta; order Coleoptera; family Lampyridae; genus Vesta; species Vesta saturnalis. The sequence goes on along the minus strand of JARFJB010000218.1, from coordinate 10,868,393 downwards.
ACAAATTTTCCATTCCTAGAAATAAATTATATCAATCCTTATTTCCAAATTGTTTCCACAACTGTTCTATTACATTATTTAAAAATTTTATCAGTTGTTATCCTGTTTCCCACTCTCCAAGTTCCCTATATATACCAGATCCCTAGCCAAACTAATAAGATATAAACCTACCCCTTGATTATATACCTACCCCTACCTTTACTTATTTATATCATTCTCACCTAACCAGACGTTTACACACCTATTTATATTCATATTTACTTCATACGACACACCCACCTGACCAGCCACCAACCTTCACAACCATTTTTACTAATTTCACCCTCACCATGAAATCCACCCCCTGTATCACCACACAACCACCAACATTTCCCAGACATCCATAAATCTTCTCTACTTCGAACTACATTATCGGAAACACATTTATATTAAAGAGGCTTGGCTGTTTGTAGCACCGAGCTTGGGATATAAATTTGTCACAGTCACGTTGTACGTGATTTGACGGAGGTAACACCCCGTATTATTACGTAGTGCGCCCCTTAAGATCTCTCCTGTAAATTCATTACACCGCCACAAAAGAGAAACAGAATTTAAAAAAGAAGATTGTAATTTAAAATCATTATTGGATTGCTTTGGGCTTTTAAATTACAAATACAGACATCACTATTTCAACGAAGGTTAAGGCCCCGAACAAATAGTCATATCTCTGAGAAATAATCAACCCCAAACCAAGGTCACATCCAGATAGAAGGTGAACGGAGGTTCTGCCCCGAACCCTCGTTCTAGGACTTCAATTCTATTATAGTAATTCCCTATCTTTACCGTACACATTACTACACGTCCCTCATTATTTACTCTATATATCATATCCCAAGTTTACAAGCTATAACGTTTCACCCCTGCTGGTCCATGTGACAAACGCCAGTTGTATTTACATAAAATTATATAAAATTGTATTCACCTGACTTCCACACCGAATTAATCCTGTTGCCAATAACCCAGAAACACAATACACATCGTTAATAACTACCGAAATAATTAACATTTCTGATATCAATTAAATTTGAAAACCACCTGTTACAATTAATCCGTATAATTTCAGTTGTAAACTGGACAGTGCCGTCCCGATCCGGAAGGGTCTCCAGAATCATATTGTATATGTTTTTTTATTATTTACCGGGAGTCCTTTTTTGTTTATTTGTTATTCATAATTAGTATTAATTTTATTTTATATCATCATTGTTTAATAAAACTCGTTTAACCTTAATGCGTTCTAAAAATCATGTATCCGCAAAATAGTGAAGCGATTTGACCACGGTCCTGAAGGTCTCAACACTCTAAAAGAGCTTCCAGAAACTAGTTTTGTCGACATACGTCACACATTTATCGGAAAAGTCAGACAGGTCACAAAATTTAATTACTTTGCATTCATTAAGAGTCATTGAGTACATAATACTGGTTACGATTTATTTATTGAGTGGAAGTTCCAGATTTGAACAACAGCGATTCATTCAAACTTACGAACGTTTAAATACTGTTTAATAATAAAAAATTAGTATTTAAGAAGGTATGGTTTATACAAGACACACTGGCGTATGTGTTTGTTGTTTTTGTATTGTGTCCTACCCAAAAACCGACCACTCCCTGACTACCTTAGTCTCTTAGCGTTAACCACTCTTCGACGTTAAATAGATAAACACAAATATATATATATATATATATATATATATATATATATATATATATATATATATATATATTTAACAAAGCAATGGTAACCAATTGTGGAAAATGTAACTAGTAATGGTTGATCAAGACACTAAATTATCTCGGTATTCTCACACAAACGTTTATATTTTTGTTTTGATTTAACCCAAAATCAAAAATCTGGGGTCTCTCCACTCAACATTCTCGTGTATATACCATAAAAGTAATAGCAGATGTTTTATCTAATTACATCATAAAACTCTATGTACAATGCAAAAATGGAACTGAATTTCTTTGAACTCATGTTTTACATGTCCTTCAACACTTTAATTCCACTCCAAAAATTACAATAAGCTTCTTAAAGATTTCTTATTGTTTAATATTTATTTTAATAGTGTTTCAAGACGCACTTTCAACTATTATTGTAATTAAGGTATCAAGGGTGTGACGGGTATAATAATTGCCCGATGTCAACAGTGTACTTGGCCAAGGGATGTACGTTGACTGAGGGAATTATTCCTGTAACACCCGTAGCACCTTCTATATTTAAAGGGCTTTTAGTGTGTGGGTTTCACTTTTATTTTAGCAAACAATATAATGGAGATTATTGAGTCACCTTGGTTTCCTAACTATGCATTCTGGTATTTCATAATGTCCTAGGGCACTATATCGCTTCTGATGTTTAAAATTAGATGCATTATTGGAAAATAACATTAATGAATATAATGTACAATGCCTTGCATTTAATACAAAGGGTCAAAATGCACTTATAGGTATTTTCTAATGTTTAACGCTTATAAAACATTTTGAATAAGTACGCCATTTTAAAGAGTAAATTGCACATTAAAATAAAATTTAAAAGCAATTTTAACAAAAAAAAAGGTAATTTCCTTGTCGGAAGTTAGAATTCTCTTCCCTTGCATTACTATGACCATGTAATCATTATTTCCGTTTATATTTCATGTAGTATATTGTTACGATACTATTAAATTGCTACAGATTTTTAATTTTTTTATTTGTAGTTCAATAATCAAGCAGAAACTACGTATATATGTTTTTCACGATGACGCCCATCCTAGTGGAAAATCTTGGTTAAAAGTCTCAATTTACATAAAAATAGGTTTTCATGTATAAAACTAGTAGTGCGTCCAAAATGATCGATAATCTGGGAAAAAGCGGTGTTATCTGGAAACTGCATGAGTTGGTTTTTTCTTTTGGTTAAAATTTAAAGGAGCCCGACTCCGAAGGAGGAGGGCTTTTCTTTTAACCAACAGAGAAAACCAACGAATGCGGTTTCTTTAAGGAAACAACGCCTTTCCAGGATTATCTGATTAATTTTGATACACACACACAACGCACGCACGCACGCACGCGCACGACACGCACGACGCACGCACGCACGCACACAAAAACAACCAACACAACAACAAACACCAAAAACAACAAAAAAAACAACAACCCACAAAAACAACACCCACAAAAAACACCCACAACAACACCAACAAACACAACACAACAACCACAACACACACACCACAACACCCAAACAAACACACAACCACACAACACACACCCACACCCAAACACCCACAAAAACACACACAACAACCAACACACCACACCCAACACACACAACACCCACACACACCACACACCCACACCCACACCCACACACACACACCACACACAACACACACAACCACACACACACCACACCCACACACACACACACACACCACACCACACACCAACACACACACACACACACCCACACCCACACCCACACACACACCACACACACACACCACACACACACACACACCCACACACACACACACCACACAAAACAAACACACACACACACACCACACACACACACACACACACACCACACACACACACCACACACACACACAACAACACACACATCACATACACACACACAATACACAAACATACACATACACACTAACACAACACACACACACACACACACAACACACACACTATAACACACACAACACACACAAACACAACACACACACACACACACACACACAACACACACACACACACACACACACACACACACACACACACACACACACACACACACACACACACACACACACACACACACACACACACACACACACACACACACAACACACACACACACACACACACACACACACACACACACACACACACACACACACACACACACACACACACACACACACACACACACACACACACACACACACACACACACACACACACACACACACACACACACACACACACACACACACACACACACACACACACACACACACACACACACACACACACACACACACACACACACACACACACACACACACACACACACACACACACACACACACACACACACACACACACACACACACACACACACACACACACACACACACACACACACACACACACACACACACACACACACACACACACACACACACACACACACACACACACACACACACACACACACACACACACACACACACACACACACACACACACACACACAGATATATATATATATATATATATATACAGGGTGTTTCGTAAGTATCGTAACTTCAGGAGCGTATTCTGCCACTAAAATAAAGGCAACTTTGCTTATAAGCTATGTCTCAAAAATGTTTCGTTGCGGAAGTGCAGGGTGTGAAAGTTTGATTGAAAAAGTACAATTTTTTTAATATGTTCATAACCTCAGACATTTCAATAAAATTTTGCAGTGTTTGAGAGTTAGCAACGGTGCGTATTTTACGGTAAAACCGGCGGATTTACTATAAGCAGTAATGTGATGTAATAACCAGTGTTCATGAATGAGTCTCGTGGCAAACTCATAATAAACCTATAAAGAGACTAAAGTTTTTTCATTGCTTTTATTTATTTTTAAACTGTCTTAACAATGTACAACGAAAAAGTTATCTTAAATTGTAATATATCGTAATTAAATGCTCATGAATGAATACAACGTCATTTTTATTTTTTTTTATTATTTAATTACAAGTAGCAATCATAAAAATAATCACCATTGATACAGAATTAAAGTAAATGTTGAAAATGGCCACCTTCTGATAAAACGCACGATTCTAATCGTCTCGTCAAGACTGTCTCACTCGTTCAAAAACTCCTAGAGTATTTCTTATGGCGTTACAACTTTGAATTATTCGATTTCTTAAATGATTTTTGTCTAATACAGATGTTTTATACACGAGTGACTTGAGTTGACCCCATAAATAAAAGTCCAAAGGATTCACGTCGGGACTGCGAGGTGGCTAAGCGTGAGGACCTCCGCGACCTTCCCATCGATTAGGAAAAGTGTTGTCGAGGTATTGACGTGCAACAAGGCTGAAGCAGGGGCACCGTCGTGCATAAACCATAAATTAGCTCTCACCTGCAGAGGCACCTCTTCTAATAGAACATTTAGTTCGTCGGCTAAAAACGACTATACGAATTACCATTTAGTCGGGTGGGTGAAAAGTGTGGTCCAATAAGATGGTCACCAATAATGCCTATCCGTACATTTAGTGAAAATGTTTGCTGAAAGCGACCTTCTCTTAAGGCATGGGGATTTTCGTCCGCCCAAATATGTTCATTATGAAAGTTAATAATATCTTCTCCCGAAAAAGTTGCCTCATCAGTAAATAAAACTGTACTCAAAAAATGTTGTTATGAGCCTTTGTATGGAGTATCCACCTACTAAATTTTAGCCTTGGTTGAAAATCACGTGGCAACAGATCTTATACTCGTTGTATATGGTACGGAAAAAGTAGAGAAATTTTCAAAACTTTCCAAACAGTCTTTGGACTAACTTGAAGCTGTTGTGCTATCTTTCTGGTACTAGTAGAATGATTTTCTTCTATTTCTCGTAGTATAACATCCTTTAGCAAAGGCGTTGTTACTCTTCGAAGTCTACCAGAAACTTCCGACTTATGCTTAAAACTGCCGGTTTCACTCAATCTGACGTGTAGCTTTCTAAATGTTTTACCACATAGCGTTACTCTGTTCGGATAACGTTCATGATAAATTCGCCGAGCTTCTACTGAATTTCCATTTGCTAGGCCATAAATGAAATGCATCTGAGCCAATTCAACGTTATTAAAGTTATTAATTTTATGTTTTGAATGCTTTACACAGAGATAAATACGGTGACTAGTAAAATGTCAACAATTGCACTACCAAACAGGCAACTGTATAATAAAATACATATTCATACCTTCATACGAATATTCCTTTCTTTAAGGCTGAAGCCGTAGTATTAGACAAACAATTTTAAATAACTTTTTGTTGTACATTGTTAAGACAGTTTAGAAATAATTAAAAGCAATGAAAAAACTTTAGTTTCTTTATAGGCTTATTGTGAGTTTGCCACGAGATTCATTCATGAACACTGGGTATTCCATTACGGAACACTGCAATTCTTTTTTATTTTTTCCTCGAAAACGACTAGTCTTAGGAAAAAAAGACGAGAGCCATTTTTTCGTCCAAATGGAACAGACAATCCAAAAAAAATTGAGAAAGATTAGAAACAGTGGTGTACCGCATTTTTTTCTTTCAAATTGTGCAACGATTATCCTGCCTGCACGCCACTGATTATAGTAAATCTGCCGGTTTTAGCGTTGCTAACTCTCAAACACTGCAAAATTTTATTGAAATGTCTCAAGTGGTTATGGAAATATTAAAAAAATTGTAATTTTTCAATGAAACTTTCACACCCTGTACTTCCGTAACGAAGCATTTTTGAGACATAGTTTATAAGCAAAGTTGCCTTTATTTTAGTGGCAGAATACGCTCCTGTAGTTATGTACCATACTTAGGAAACACCCTATACACATATATATATATATATATATATATATATATATATATATATATACATACATATATATATTGATTCCACGACTACTAATACTTGAATGTAATAACATTTCAGGGTATAAACCCGTTTATTAAAGTAACACTGTTATAAATAATCTACATTTCGGTAGTTTGTCTTTACTACCTTTATCAAGATTATAAAATAAGATTGATAGACAATATATGTCAAGTTAGCACTAGATCTTTATATATATATATATATATATATATATATATATATATATATATATATATATATATATGTAACCAAAGGAACAAAACTTTAGTTAATTATGTAAAAAAGGTTAGAAAAATTAATAAATGAGCAAAACCTTTATTTATTCGATTAAAAATTTAAATTTAAAAAACGACCACCCTTTTTAATTACTAAGCATGTAAAAAAATTTAGAAAACGAACATCGCAATAAATAAATGATTTTTCAGTGTATTCTTTGGAATACTCCTTGCAATATTGCAATCAATGGTTTCTCACGACATTTTACGAAATCGTTTCATTTTTACAATAAACTTGACCTAAATTTTTAAACGTGGCTGTCAGTATTTGACACATGCATTTTGTTCATGACAAGAATAGCTCTGTTACTATGGTAGTGTGTGTGTGTGTGAATGTGCGTGTGCATGTGCATATGCGTGTGCGTGTTCGTGTCCGTCTTCGTGTGCGTATGCGTGTTCGTGTACGTGTGCGTGTGCTTGTGCGTGTGCGCGTGCGTGTGCGTGTGGGTGTGCGTGTGCGTGTGCGTGTGCGGGTGTGTGTGCGTGTGTGTGTGTGCGTGTGCGTTTGCGTGTGTGCTTGCGTGTGGATATATGTTAGAATCCACGATAACTCCAGAACGAAAATACCTAGGTACTTAAACTTTTGTATTTAAGCTTGTTTTCATCGAGTTGGAGCTGAACACGCACACGCACACGACCACGCGCACGAATACGCGTGTACGTTTGCGTGTGCGTCTTCGTGTGCGTATGCGTGTGCGTGTGCGTGTGCGTGTGCGTGTGCGTGTGCGTGCTTGCGTGTATATATTTTAGTATCCACGATAACTCCAGAACGAAAATACCTACGTACTTAAACTTTTGTATTTAAGCTTGTTTTTATTGAGTTGGAGCTGATTAGATTTTGGGGGAAATCCAGCATCAAGGTTTATTAGGGTCGGTTTATGGTTTTATCAAATATTTCTAAAACACCTGCATATTTTAGAGATATCAAAATGTCTAGATATAGACTTTGCAGATATCGATTAATTATGTTCTATATAATTTGTTGATGTGCCGCGTAATTTAGCCTCAAAAAATTCGAAAGGTAGAATTAAAATGATCAAGTAGTTTCATTATCTGAATAACCATTAATTTTATAAAAAAATGTATAGACGTATCTTTTAAAGAAAATTTAATTTTAGTAAATTTTCTTTATAGTTTTTTAATATAAAGCGTAGTAAATGTAAAAATTAAATAAATATGGTTGAAAACGCTGAAGCTGTATTATGGGTATTTTTATAGAAGCGGGTGGCTTTGTAATGGTTAACATGTATTCATGTCTATTAATCTGCATCTGACATGAAATTTTAAACGTCATTCTGACATAAATTATTGCTTTTGTTTTTACAATCTTGCCTGTTTTCGAATATAAAGGAGGTTGCACAGTTATCCTTAAAAAATTGAAATCAAAATTATTTCAGTTCTTTTAATTTAGGTTAACATCTACTAAACTCTGTCTGTCATGAAGTTTTAAACGTCTGTTTGACATAGATTATTGTTTTTGCGTTTACAACGTTGCCCATTTTCGTAATGAACTTCTTATAAAGGGCGTTGCATAATTATTCTAAAAAAATGGTATTAATATTATTTCATTGCTTTTAATTTCCACTTTGTAGGTTGGACGGTCGTGTGGTGTTCCACAACAGATATTTTGTTAAGTTAACGTGTTAATCTCTACCTGACATGAAGTTTTAAACGCCATTCTGACATAGATCATTTTTTCTTTTTACAATGTTCCCTGTTTTCGTTATGAACGTATAAAGAACAGGTTGTGTAATTACCCTAAAAATTATAAGTAATTTTTTTTAAGTTAGCATCTAGATGTTTGTTAACCACCTGTGAGACATGAAGTTTTAAACGTCTGTTTAATAGATTGTTGTTTTTGTTTTTACAATGTTGCATATTTTCGTAATTAACGTATTATAAAAGAGGTTGCATAATTATCCTAAAAAAATGTTATAAATATTATTTGTATCTTCCCTTTTAATTTCCATTTTGTAGGTTGTGTTGTGTTCCATCCCAGATATTTATACTTTCATAGCGAGATTAAAAATCTATGTCAGAATGACGTGTAAAACTTCATGTCAGATAGAGATTAATAGACATAAATACATTTAAGTTAAAACAAAATTACAAAGCCGTCCTCTTCTATCAATATCAATAATAAATACGATTAACCATTTTCATTCATATTTAATTAATTTTTAGGCCTTCCTTGGGTTGTATTAAGTAAATTTATAAAGAAAGAGCATGTAAAAGTACATTGTCTTTTAAAAATATGTCTACACTTTTTCTTATAAAATTAATCGTTATTCAGATATTGAAAAGATTTGAACTAACACTTGAATTCTACCTTAGGAATTTTTTTTTGCCGCTAAAATACGCGTCGTATCAAAAAATTGCATAGAACATAATTAATCGATATGTTTGAGGTTTATTTCTAGGCATTTTTATGTCTTTGAAATTTAGAGCTGTTTTAGAAATATTTTATAAAATCCAAAAGCTGGCAATAATAAATCCCTTTCACCGTCGCTAGATTTCTCCCAACATCTAATCAACTTCAAGCCAAATGAAAACAAGTGTAAATTAAAAATTTTCGTTCCACAGTTATCGTGAATACTAACATACAATGATATAAACACGCATGCATGGTCGATCTTGGCGAAACTTGACTAAAAGTTGTAAAATGAGCTAATAAGTCGATTTAGCGGTAATCAAAAAAAAGTCAATTGCATGACATTCTATACCTATATATGTGTATGTAGGTTGGAAGGTAAATACAAAGCCTTACACCTCACAATGACACCTTCATACGTCATTAAAATTTTGCATAATAAAACACAAACTCAACATCTCCTACTAAATTTCACAAGCTACACACGTGCAATCTGAAACCACTGCTAAACTAGAATTGTGATAAAGACTTTATCCTCTTATTTGCATATAACCCAAACGCAAACAGCAGGATGCAGTAACTATACTAAATCTTCAACAACCTTAAACTAACGATAATACTTATTAACAAATTAGTATACTATTAAATACGTAGAATCAAATTAGCCTCGTGACGAAATTCACACGATCATTCACGATAAGCTCACATGACCACAGCTCCCACAGAACAATCTCACGACAACACTTTAATAATTACGATCCTCAAAATCCTTTACCAAATTTTATTTTGAACAAATTCACTTCCTCTTATCGAAAACTAAAATTGCAAAGATGATATTCGCGGAAAGATGTTTTTCCAAACACTATTTACGATACTTAAATATTGCTATACAAATACAAAATTCTAAGCCAAATTTAACCACACGTGACAATGCACAATAATCAATCCGTTTCATGGACTATGGCGACAGTCAGTTCTCTTATTTAATTTATTATTTCAACGTTTTCTAAATTTAATGTGATTTTACTTGAACCTCAAGAGAAATGGTACGAGATAAAGCTAACTAGAAGTCTTAAGCACAACAGCTTGGTAGCGGAATGTATATTTAGATAAAACAACGCAGGATATAGGGCCACTTGTATAATTTCTAAATAAATATGCAGTTAAAATAGGATAGTTGTGCTTATCCTAAGGTTTAAGGCTATGACATTTGGCTAAAACTATGGCGTTATAAGTTAATCAGTAAAACTAAAATGAGTAATTTCACTGATATAAGCAAGAACTTAACAAAATAAACAGAAATTTGATGTATACTAACTACGTCAATGGTTATTCTACTATATTTATTTAGTAAATTTATTGGAAAATAAGAGCAATCAACACAATTTATCCAGTAAACAGAATTATAACAACAATTTTTTTCTTTGACGGAAAAACTGTAAATTATGATTGTGTTTTGTAAACATGAAAAATAAAACGTGTTTGTTAAATTTTCATAGAAATGAAAAGAAAACTAACAGAATAAATATAAAATTTAAAAGGTTTTGCACGAAATCAAAACTGAGTTTCACGTTTAGATATTTAGTATCAAAACATGACGTTTGAACACCGTAGGACGTGTTAGACCGTGCCTGAGGGTTATAGAGAAGATTCATATATTCTAACAGCATATTATATTGTAAGGTAAAAAATTATGAAATACAATAGGCACGTCTTGTATAGAAAAGCTAACAAGATTTTAAAGTGCGTTTAGTAATTTCTTAATCTAATTATCTATAATGCTCTTTATTATTGCCTATCTTTCTGTAATAAACACTTTATTTCCTTATTCCCTAAAATATATCCACGTTAAAAATAGTTAAATCCTGTAATGCCAACTAAAATATGTGGATTAAAAATGAAATTATGTATGTTCTCCATCATGGTTCGCTTATAATTCACCTTCTTTAATCATAATGGATAATGCTCCATACCATCCTGCAATAATACAGTTATTGGAAATCATATTGCATACTCAGTTGCTTACCTTACCAAAACAAGAAAGAGATGATATGAGGTAGACAAATTAATTATATTGGGGCACAAAACTTGCCCTTTAATGTTGTTTCTAACTAATTTTCCTATCTTACAAAATATGTCTTATAAAACATATTTCTCATGTATAAGAAATTCTAAACTTTCACGATTATCACACATAACTAAAATACTTACCTTTCAGGTATTAAATCGTATATCTTTTAATTATCTTTACATAAATTTACACGTTTCGATAACATTATAGTTATCGTCCTCAGTAAACGTTAATATGTTTTAGAATTATTTAGCACGTTCCAGACGTCGTGACCCACTGGTGGATCACACTGGCTATTACTAATAGAAGTTCCTGTCCACCGGTGGGTCCCGCTGCGTTTCACATTAAGTGGATTTTTAAGACTATGTTGGGGTCTTTTATATTGGAGTTACGGCTGTCTGGGAGGCATACGTACTGGATACAAACATGATCCCGGAATCGACTGGTTTTTAATTGCCACATATCAACAACGAAAATGTTGACTATCTTTCATAATATCTATATAACTAAACTAAGCATGAAATTTTTTGAAGCATGGCAAGCACATCTTCGGCAATTCTCACAAATTTGCTCGATGCTTTCACTCTGACCTCTTTGCTCCCCTTTTCCTGCGTGATTTTCTTCTTGTAGTACTTTACGCATCTTCTTATACTTTTCCTTGCCGCACCTTCGCATTTTCGTACTCTATTACTGGTTTTACCCCTCGCCCTTTTTGTGGTTCGTTGCTCGTTTTCATTGATTAGCGTATCGGATTCAGCTATCACTTCTTCGGTGCCTGTGCTTGTTATTAATCCTTCAATAATTTGCTCTCGGAAACTTAACATATCCATTTTAGGGTTATTACCATAAGTATTATAGATTACCCACGCATTGACCACGCATGTTTCTAATAAAACTTTGTAAACCACATTTCTGTATCATTTCAAGCATTTTCTCAGACTGATGTAATAAGACGACATGTGTTCGGAAATATCCCCACCCTTTTTCGCCTTGTTGTAAGCGGTGATAGCAGGAGGCTTCATGATGGCCTCTCCTTTGCGATATTTTTCCCTGTCGCAACTACTTGTTCAAAATGGTCTGGTACGGAACTAAGCATCAGTACTGGGCGTTCATCTACCCATTTTATAACCCGTACGCCACTTTCATTCTGCTCGTCACACACATTTTCCTTTTTTTATTATTTTTTTTTTTTTGGAACCAGCTGTTATTGCTCTAAGTACCACAAACGTACGTTTGATATTCTCGAGGGTCTTTACACAATGATATACTGGTATAAAAATTGTCAACATACAAATTTTGTCCAAAATCTTTTAGGTTAGCGAGCAGCTCCATAAAAACTTAGTAAGCATGTCCAGTTTTACTTGCTCCTACAAGATTAGTTTTGGTTTTGAAAAGTCTGCCGATCTGAGCTGCAGGGTCACCATTGTTCGAAGAAAACCTCAAATCTGTTACCAGCCATTAATTATTTTTAAACCACGTTACTATATGATCAAAAGAAACGAATTTGAGGCAACTGGTTTATGCATATTATTACAAAAACAGCCAAGAACGTTCGTATCTCTTCCTTAATTGTATCCTTACAGTTATGCAGTAATGATTTGGGGCGAAGAGGCTTCAACGAAATGATTTGTTTCTAGTACTATGATGTCCAAGATTTCATCATTTACAAAATATCAAAAGGTTGAGATAGGTCCATATCATATACTTCTAGTCCCCTTTGTCTAGTGAATTAAAATTTTTTACAAGCCAATTTTTTCAGGGTTACCATTCATTCGAATTTGCTGTATTGACTAAGATGTCATCCTTGGGGAAGAATCTGAAGAATCGGTATTCTCCTCAACTGAGGTCTCTCTGGCATGCAAATCACCCTCACTTTCGTACTAGGGTGGAGTATAAGAAAATCTAGAATCTTGTTACGGTTTCGATTATGAAGATGAGAAATAACTAACTTTCTGCTGGTGATCAAAATTGGACAGCAGGTTGTGGTGATGGCTATTTATGTTCTATGGTGGATAGGCTGGGCGAAGATGCTTGGGGCAGCTGTTGCGAATGGTGTGATTGTGATACCTGTCGAGGTAATATAGATGTCGGAGTTTCAGACGATGAAACAGGTATTGTAACTAAGTCCCGCACTCTACTTTCAACTAGTTTTAATATTCTGCGGGTCGCGTAACACATTTTAGCTTCTGATACACCCGAAACAACAAACCTTTCTATACGTGGCCCACCCGTGGGTCACAATGTCCCTAAAACAAAATTATTAGTAAGGGACGACGTTCCTACCGGTGGGTCACGACGTCTTTAAATCAAAATTATAACTAAGCGACGTACGTGATCCACTGGTGTGTCACATTGAAAAGTACAAAAAGGAAAGAAAGAACTAAATTATACTAAAAAAACATTTTATTAACACAAAGCTAGTAGAAAAAATATATTACTATTTTTTTTGTCTTCTAAATATCGGGCGTCATAAACGTTTAAAAGGTGTAAAAATAATTCTTGTAAATATTAACATTTACTGAGAATGATAACTGTAATTGTTATCGAAACGTATACATTTGTATAAACATAATAAAAATTACATGATTTAATACCTAAAAGATAAATACTATAATTATATTTCTTAGATGTTTCCTCAACCACGTTTCCGTAAGGTTTATAAATTCTATCGGTTGCACACGCCTCTCCTCTAATCAGCTACTATAAACACTTAACCGCCTTCTCCCAACACAACAGTGCTAAGAGAGTTGTGGTAACACGTTCTGCTTAGCATTCGGGGGGCAATCTGTTCAATTTCCATTACCCCGTCTACCCTGTACGAGGTTTTTTAGCGGGTTTTCCTCATACACATGTAGCGGCATGGTCACTGCGTATACGCACACCATGTGCGGCTATTTAGGCGAATGCCGGGGGGTAATATCTTCCGCCTCAGAACCCTAACTGTTCGTTCCGATCCTAGCCTGACCACAGACATCCTTAATCCCACCATGCATATATACGTAATATATGTATGTACGCTGGGAATCCTGATTGTGGCTGAAGGAGCTTCAGAAGCTCAAGAAGCCCGCCCTTCTCCTCGGGGAGCGAATGAAACATTTTTTCCTGTTCCCTGTCACAACTACTTGTTCAAAATGGTCTGGTACGGAACAAAGCATCAGTACTAGGCGTTTATCTACCCATTTTATTACCCGTGTGCCACTTTCATTCTGTTCGTCCCACACATTTCCATCTTAACGAAACCTAAAACCTGTTATTATTTAATTATTGTTAATTATTTCTAAACCATGTTACTAAATATATCTCTGACCAATAGAAACGAATTCGAGGCAACTTTATTATGTTCTCCCCATTATTACTAAAACAGCCAAGGACCTTCGTATCTCTTCCTTAGTTGTATCCTTACAGTTATGCAGTAATGATTTGGGACGAAGAGGCTTCAACGAAATGAGTTGTGTTCCATACCTACTTGTTTCTAGTACTAGGATATCCAAGATTTCATCATTAACAAAATATCAAAAGGTTAAGATAGGTGCATTGTAACAACCCATCTTGAGTTGTATTAAAATATACCGTAATTTATGTTCTTCGTTCACTTAGTTGTAAATATAAGAAAAAAGAGTTTTTAATTATTTGAATTATAAGTATGTGGTAGGCAACTTAATTTGCATTTTGGTGTAACTTAAGCGCATATCTTTTTAGGGGTTTAAAGTTCTATATCGTTGACCTATTTCTTTGCGCAAATTTTTTCGCGCACCGCTGTATTACCAGATATAGCCTTTTTTGAGTTTCCACCTAAATTTTGTGAAAAGTGGCATTGATTTATTGGTAAGAAATATTTCATTCGTAATATTAAAATCTAAACCATTTGCTCTTTACTGGCACTTTGATTGACACTTTGGTTTACATTTTTATTTTATTTTTTTGCACATTTAATTCTACTTTTGTGCACGCTTTCATTTTATGATTGCAATTTTGCATTCAATGCTGATCTAAATTTTGATCACAATTTTTTATTTGAAATTTCAAGAGAATGCAATAAACATCGGATTGTTCAAATTTTTTGAAGAAAAATTTATAAGAAGTAAAATTCCATTTTGGTGGTTTACAACGTAAAGCATTGTTATTTCGAGATATTGCGCAATATTGGTGCAAAGATGGCATCACTTTGGTTTGCATTTACGCATTTATTTTTATAATACCAGGGGTTCGCAAGAAGATATATTTAGTGACAGGTTAAGTTTACTGATTTATTAGTATAAGGCTAATTTTAAGATATATTTTATATAACCCTAAAGTTAACTGTTAATAAACGTAGGCTGTATATTTTTTATTTTTTTCATCTTGATAAAATTTTTATTGTAAACCTCGGTTTAGTTATTCCGAGCATAATTAAAAAAATATCTTGGCGTCCGAGATCATTTTTATTAGTGTTACATTGCAGTTTCTTTCTATTGATGTTAAGTGGAAATAACAGTATAAATTGTGGTAATTAAGCAAAACACAAGCACGAACTGGCCTATTTTAAACTACCGACTGAGACAAAGGCATTAATAATGGTGAACGGGTTGTATCTCGAGTTTGATTAACGATTTGTTATGAGAACATTTTATGCCCATTTATTACTTTATTATCTTTTTATACCATATCATGTACCTTTAAGTGAATTGAAATTTATTTACAAGCCAGTTTTTGCAGGGTCCCCATTCATCCGAACTTGCTGTATTCTCTGGCATGAAAATCACCCTCACTTTCATACTAGGAAGACGTATAAGAATCTCCAGAATCTTGATACGGTTTTGATTACGAAGATGAGAAATAACTAACTTTCTGCTGGTGATGGAAATTGGACAGCGGGGCTTTTAATGTCGATGATTGTGGCGAGTTATGTTATATGGTGGATAGGTTGGGCGAAGGTACTTGGCGCAGCTGTTGCGAATGGTCTGATTGTGATATCTGTAGAGGTCATGAAGATGTCGGAGTTTCGGACGATGAAACAGATATTGTAACTAAGTCCCGCTGACAGAGTTGTGGTAACACGATCTGCTTAGCATTCGGGGGTTAATCCGTTCGATTCCCGTTACGCCGTCTATTCTGATGAGGTTTCTTCAGGTGATTTTCCTCATACACATGTAGCGGCATGGTCACTGCGTATACGCTCACCATGTGCGGCTATTTAGACGAATGCACGCTTGGGGGTAATATCTCAGAACGCTAACTGTTCCTTCCGATCCTGCCCTAACCACACACATCTATTAATCCCACCATGCATATATACGTAATGTATGTATGTACGCTGCGAATCCTGATCGTGGCAGAAGGAGCTTCGAAAGCTCAAGAAGCCTGCCCTTCTCCTTGGGAAGTGAATAAAACATTTTCCTTTTTCCTTTCCCAAATACTTCAAATTTTATATTCATTTTGAATGATTGAACCTTTTGTTGGTTGTTTATTTCCTTGGATGTACTGAACAGAATTTCGGCCCAGAAAGAGTAGGACATTGTCCACTGGGATCTTTCCTTTTAAAAGACAATCCTTCGTAAAGGACTATCTGTATACCTTATCACCGCCAATTTACGGGTACTTCCTACCAAGACTCTTTAAAACTGTAGGTGGCATACAACAATATACAGTTTCTCCGTTAATCCGCTTTCTCCTCACTTTATTTCGTTTTAATCTCCATTTCACAAACCCAAAAATAATAACTATTAAGTATAAAGTTACATAGAAATGACTAATAATCCAACACCAACTCCCGAAATAACTAATTCACACTTACTGTCCTGAATGTTTTATTCCCCCCTGCCTAAACTCATCGTTCTTCCATTTCGTGCCATCGTCCACTTTTCCCGATATATCATTGCGCTATTTCTGCATGAATCCACAAGTTTGAGTTACCCGGTATATTTCTTTTTCATTTGGTTATTTACGAATACAATCATTTTCCATTATACGAAATCACGTATTTCATATAGACAAGAATTTTACAAACACGTTGCATAGCTCGTTTTAATGTAGTTCATCAACCAATATATCCATTCTATATTTTACTAACCATCAAAAGCCAGCTCCATAAAAACAACAATTAACCCACTACATTTTTAAAATTTTATTTTATTTCGTAATGCAAACCAATGTGGCTTTTGGCATTGAGGCATTAACAAAACATTGCCGTTTAAAATCACTATTTTAGTTTATTTAAACGCTATTATTTTTTACTACTCTCACTTAACAATTCCTACGTTCCATAATAGACTTATATACACCCCAAAAATTATCTTGAATTTAAATCATTTCCTCCGGTAGGAATATTTTACTTATAATTAGCTACTTACAACTACTTTACCATTATGATTTCAAATATGTTAAAATGGTAAGGTGTACAGAAAGAAATAGAATGATTACATTGCAAGAAATTGTGATTATGGATACGATAAAACAATATAAATGAGGAATTCAGCTCTAAATTTGGGATATATGGGAGAAGTTATTGGATAAAAGTCCTCGTACAACAAATGGGCGAAAGAAATTGAAGGAAATAATCAGTTATGATCCGCTAGCCTCTTCTGCAGTCATACCATTAAGCATCATTTTTTAGAAACTAAGTTTCTGCATTTTTCGTTAAACTGTAACTCTTAAAATTAAAGCTAGAAGAGGGGGGTCTAGGAAGAGTAAATTTTCTATTGT
The DNA here is from genome assembly GCA_036346205.1 of Vesta saturnalis. NCBI lineage: Eukaryota > Metazoa > Arthropoda > Insecta > Coleoptera > Lampyridae > Vesta > Vesta saturnalis. Next base: position 10,850,352 of record JARFJB010000218.1, on the reverse strand, counting down.
TGTTCCTTCACTGAATCAAATTTAATAAGGTGGATCTTGAAAAAGGAAGCTTAAATATTAAATAAAGCAGCAAACATTGTTATGCAATCAAAAAGTAAGGTGAATTTTTAATGGCAAACCTAGAACTATCTTCATTAGTTATTTATTTATCGCCAAAGAATACTTACATTGGAAATCACACCAACACGCAGACATACACTTGCGCCCACACGTACACTCACATCACATGCACATGCACATACATACGAAACGAAACGAAACGAAACGAAGCAAAACGAAACGAAAGGAAGCGAAACAAAGCGAAAAAGCAAAAAAAGCGAAACAAAGCGAAAAAAAGCAAAGCGAAGCTAAGCGAAGCGAAACAAAGCGAAACAACGTGAAGCAAAAGGATATAATACGAGACTAGACTCAACGAAACGAAATGAAACGAAACGGAATGAAATGGAACCAAATAAAAAGGGGCGATTCGAAGCGAAGCGAAGCGTAATGAAACGAAACGAAACAAAACGAAGCGAAACGAAGCAAAACGAAGCGAAACGAAGCCAAATGAAACGAAACGAAGCCAAACGAAGCGATACTATACGAGACGTGACCAGACGGAACGAAATGAAACGAACCGAATCGAAAATAAACGAAACCAAACGAAATGGAACGAAAGGAATCGAATCGAAACAAAACAAAACAAGTCAAATCAAAACGAAGCGAAACAACGCGAAATGAAGATAAAGTGAAGCGAAATAAAATAAAACGAAGAAATGCGATACGAAACGAGAGGAGACAAGATGAGATGAAACTAAATTAAGCGAATATTTGCAGAACAAAACTAAACAAGAAGGAAATAAAGCAAAACGAAGCAAAAAGAAAGAAATAAAACTAAATAAAAAGAAACGAAATGAAACGAAACAAAAAATGCGAAACGAAATGAAAGGAAAAGAAAACGAAACGCGATAAGACGAAACAGACCGAAATGAATCGAAATAATATAAAACGTATCGAGACAGAATGAACTAAATTAATGAGTTTGGGAAAATTTAGGAATTTTGAATAAATAATTGTGAGACAAATACTACTAGAACAATCAATTCTGCAATAGTAATTGCTTCTTTTCTAGAACTTCCGTACAGTGACAAATTTAAGATGGTAGTCGTAGAATTACTAATTGGATTGTAATAATTTAAAATGAAAATTAAAGAGCAGTGAAAGCACATGTCTTCTCGAGATAATTGTTTTCTTTTCAAAGTGACCCTAATTTGATTGTTGGAATACGACAAAATCAGCAACAAGAGACAATATAAAAAATTCCAAAAACAGCTGAAGCTGCAGAATTTTACTTTTTACGAGAATGGCAATCTTAACAAGCATGAAACGATTTGAGATGCATGAGTGCAACATTCGAAAATTACTCCATAAGTGCGTAGTTCTAGCGAAAATCATTTAAGAAATACATCCTTCTGGTATGTTGTAACGTTGGTCTCTCCTTGTAGCAGTTTCAATTAGGATGTTTACTTTACGTTCAAATAGTTGCTTTTTCGTACCTTAAATATAAACATTTTTGCTAAAAAATACGACGTAAGGGCTGAAGCATGAGTAGTGTCTAAAAAGACTTCTACCGCGCTTACATATGTGAGACAGACAGTGGTTTTAGTGAGTGATTCCAACCTTGATGGAAGGAGAGTGTCTCGTTCCCAAGCACCGATAAACATTGATGCACATCATGACTGTTGCGGGCGAAAATGGCAGTAGAGTTAGAAGTAACAGACCGGTAACTTAGTGGAATAAAGGGCGTGGGCGTGTTATTAATTTTGCAATTAGGATAGCTTTTAATACTTAAGGTAAAATAGGGGAAAGTCACAAATTAAATAGAATAAAATGATTAAATGTGCTTAAAAAAATGTGCTTACCTTACGTGGCTTAAACCAGATTAATCGGTAAATTAAAAGCCTTGATTCGGCGTTTCCTGTAAAGCTTTAAAATATTTACACGTAATCACAATAAAGTGACGTGCTAATTGATCGACTATCAATCTTTTTTACTTTACTTTTACGTTACGTTAAATCTTAGTGAAACTTTGTATCTTAAATTAAAATTATAAAAAAAACAAAATAAGGTTCAAATTCCCAAAACCATCTTAATTACCTTAATTTTAGTTAACACCTTAAAGGTATAATAATGACGTTGAAAACGAAATTTGACAAATATTCGAAATAAGAATAATAAAATGACTCACAATATGTGATATTACGATACACGGGTGAATGCACGTTTGTAAGATTATCTTAACCGACTGGAGGGCTTTTATACAAAACTATACACAAAAGAAAGCGTATACATCCGCCTAAATGAATACATGAAGAAACAACTTCGTTAAAATCACTAAAGATAAACACGGAAGAGTAAATACCTTAACTCGCACAAAATGATCAATCGTTTCATGTCACAGCGGTAAACGCAATTCCCATACCATTGACTCTTTGGTAAATGATCAATGGATACCAATAACTCTTCAATCTCTCGGCCTTCCAGTACAGCAACTTTACTGTCGTCAAATTATATTTAAATGAATTTAGTCTCGAAAATATTTACGATAAACCAGATAATTCAATACCTTTTCCATCTGGTTTAATATATATATATATATATATATATATATATATATATATATATATATATTATAGACATTAATTTATTTACGAAACATTCTTTGTCCTTTATATACAAAAAATTATTCCCATGGTTTTATTTACAGCAACCTTTCATCTTTGTGAACAGCTATTGACGCGGATGTACTTTCTCGATGCACAATTCAATTTATTAAGCTCCATGATATTAGAATCCGCTAAGCGCGACCTTATTGCAAAGAATGAGGAAATAGCACTAAAATAATCACTAATCCTATTTAATGGTCACGACAATGCCACCTCTGACCAACGAATAACAACGAAAAAATCCCCGGGAATTGAATTTTCCACACAAAGCCATCGGGAAAATACCCTCACGGTAGTTTCAAGTAACCTGGGTTAACTTGATGAATCCTATGCACCCTACATACACACTTAGCGTTCAAGCTCTTTCTTCTACAGTCTAATTTCAACCAACTAACCGAAAAACAAAACTCTCCTTTCTCCACAAAATCATGTCATCTTTTAATTGTCACATTAAAATATTCCATACTAAAATTGCATAATGGGTATTTCCCAGGAAAAAACAGAATTAAGACGCATACATCCTCTTTTTCAATCTGAAACCCTGTTATTCAAACAAATTTTCTATACCTTTTCAACAAACAACTCCACGCATGAATGAACTGGCAAACTTGAAAAATGCTGGACCATTTAAACGCGACTGAACCTTTCGTTATCAACCACGATAGCACATACAAGTTTATACCCACCCATATTACGTTTCGTAAAACCTCTCTTCATCCTAAATGAAATTTAATTCCTTTCGAAACTGCAGTAACAAACTTTATAATAACAATTCCTGGTAATAACGTTTCAATTTAACATTCTACACATAATATTTGAAACATACTAATATTCGAAAAAACTCTACACCAAGTTTCATCTACACGTGACATGGCATCCTATGCGAAAAGATTTAATGTTATGTAGCCTTGGTTTTAATAGGCATTTAAAATTTTTTTATTTCTAGTTGTATCGTGTATTAATCATCACGTTTAGGGTCACCTAAATCAACAAAATTTGTCCAAATAAAATATCTCCCTTTTTAATTCTCCAATAAAATTACAAAAAATCCAATTCGATGAAACAATCACCTGTGATCGATTCATCTTCTTGATTGTTTCGTGTATTTATTAAAAAATCTTCAATTTTCCAGGGAAACTGTTTGTGGTTGCAAAACAAAAAGCTATGGACGCAAGCTTGTTAAACGAAATCCACCTCTTTCACACCGTGCAGTTACGTGCAATACGAAACTCGTTAGTACAAATTTCTCCGCGTCACTAGACAAAAATGCTTTTAGATATTAAAAGTTTTAAACTTTCACTAAATTTTTGATGCAGAAAATCCAAATTTTCTGTCTCATATATTAATACCTAAAAATTTCATTCGTTCAATTTAATTCTTGGTAGTATTAAATACATTTTTACGTCATTACGTACAAATAGGAGTATTTAATAAAGTACATAATGCAACACGTTAAACAAAATATTTTTAATCAAACTCCTCAAGGTACTCTGATAACATCAACATTAAGGTAAACATTTTATGAATAAGTGAAATATACGCAATTATACAAGAACAAACAGTAACGTTTCTCTTAAAAGACCTACATTATTTAATCAGGGATAGGTCTTGCTAACATTAAGACGTCTTTTATCCTTAATGCCACCCGTACTGACATTTAATATACACAACTATAAATAATGAAGTAACCACACTGGTTACAGGTATTTCTAGTTAAGGTCAAAGAACCTTGAAGTTTCTGGTACTTTAACAGCATAACAACTCAATATCAATACGTCGAGAAACGAATCATGCTGTATTCCAAAAAGTTCTATAACAGTATCAACGTTTTCTAAAATATGCAATGGGTAGGACGCTTTAACGATTCATGCGCGGTTTAGCTAAATATCTTTGAATTTTATACTAGATCGATATGGCACAACATACATGATATTTTCCAAATATTCGCAATGAAGCCAAATTGTAACTGTCATAAACCTAACGCGACAGTTATTTTCCACATATTTTTTCTTCTTATAAATATAATTCCAATGACACACTAATTGCTTTATTGTATAAGCTTCAATAATTTACAATAGTTTTCAACCATAACGCCAGGAACATTGTCAATTTTTGTACATTTATCTTAAACTAACGTCACTCTTTAGCGCAACACCTTCTACTTTACAAGAAAACACGCTATATTATGTTGTCTAATTTTTAATTCGAATAAAATCTGAGAATAATTTCCATAATAAAATTAAGCAGCAAACGTGAATTAAATTGAAACACTAAAAATAAACTGCTTACGTTAGTTATCGTGTAGTTAGTGATCTTACTACCATACTGTATTGTAGTTTAAAAGTACTACAAGTTGAGGAAATTATAAGATCCACAGGTAATCTATTTTAAACCCATACTAACAGCTAAACCCCCTAAAATACGTACCGTAATGTAAAATACTAACCACTGAGTGAGCACCTTCTGGAACGTAATTGCTAACGTTAATCAGTTGTCAAAATCCGGAATGCCTTACATCCTGATGGTAAATACTGAAATATTTCCTAACATGTATAGTTTCTTGCATTCTATGGCCCTAATTCTCCCTTATGGGATATTGACCCTTCACACTCCATGAAATTTATAATTAACTTTACGTAAATCGGTACTCCGTAATGTAAGAAGTGATTTTATGTTTTAACTCCCCACTGTATTATTTAAAATTTTTAAAGCAGCATACATAATCATATATGAGGTAATCCCTAGGTTATTTCGTAAATAATTCCTTCATAGATTACGGATATGGTATTACGTACAGGTTGGCCAGGTTTTGAGCAATTTGCAGGTGAACTGTATAAAGAAATAGAGCTACATCAAAACTAAAATAAACTTCATGGGGTCGGATGTGAAAGGGTAGCTTCCGTCACTTATCAATTGCCTTCTTTTACGTTATCTCTGTCCTTTAATTGTAGTACTTCTAAAAACTTTAAAAACTGGATTATTTGATAGAGATACCAAATGCATTATTTATGTATATAAAAAATATATTAATATGTTGTGTTTTACTGTAAAATTACACTTACAATAATTAACAAAGAAATTTCTTTGTTAGACTTTACTGAATTTTTAATTGATGTAAAGTTTGTATTTGTGAATGCTTTTATCAATTTCATATTAAAGTTTTTCACAACTTTACACTTACAACATTACTTGATTAAATGTTGTTAAACTTGTCCTCTGGGTATGACATTTTTCACTGTTAGACTTCGTCCGTTAGAGGGTGTTCTGATTTGTCATCTTCAAGGTATTTTAATATTATGTAATTTATTAAGAATCTAGTTATTATTTACTAAAATTAGATTCCATGATTGGCGTTATAAGTTTGTCAAATTGTTATATTAATAGCAAGCTTACGTTTGCGTTTTCACTGTTCATATTTCACAAATTTGTTTCAACATCTTAAACAATTCTAAAATATCATATTACTATTGAGGACGATAACTGTGTTATCGAAACGTATAGATTTGTGTAAACATAAATACAAGAATACACCGTTAAAAAACTCCAAAAAGCTAAGCATTTTAACGTAAGAAAGGTAGTTATTTTTATATGCATTTAACTTACTAAAGTGATTATTTCAATTTACAAGTTACAGAGTGATTTACTAAAACATTTCCATCTAATTCAATAAACGTTTAGGAATTAGCTTACCGCTAATGCATTCTTATTAGCGTGAATTCCAGTATATCGAACCTTTCTCCATTTGCAAATGATGTTTTAGTAACAGATTAACATGTACTCTAAAATTCAGATCAACAAAATTGCATTTACTACTTTTTTTCTATAGTAAACATCCGCCCATATTCAATTCTTTATTAGCCTTCTAGATCTTTTAAATGGCAAGGAAAGGGATTTTCTTCGTATAATAAATTTGAGCACTGGTTTAAATTACGTATTTACGTCATAGGTTTGTTTTGGGCTAAAGTTTCTACCATGCAAGCTTAACGTGTCTGATACCGAGAAGATTGTAATGCGGTTAAGTAATTCGGAGTAATTTTTTGTTGACCACTTTGGTCATGAATGAAATTGTTAAGTGGGATCATTGAGAGCTTAGTTGAACTATATTGGTTGCGTTACGAAAAGGAATGTTGTTGTCTCGATTCTAGGTATTTTCTCGTGAAAAGTGCTTAGTTTGTGTTTTTAAGGTGGAAGTTTTTTTTAGAGTGACGGTTAAAATATGGCGTAATTTAAGCGGAGTGCAGGGTTTTTCTTCTTGATTCTTCTAGTCAGTTGGCTGTTGACAGAGGTGGTAGCGAGAAGCTAAGGTGTATGAAGTGCGCGTATACACTAATTAAAGTACCCAGTGGATTTTGAAGGTATCGTAAAAAAAACAACCTTTTGCTCTTTGTGGATTTAAAGCTTGTATTCAATGACCCCGAGAAAGGTTGTGATGATGTTTTGTCGAGTTTATTAGCGTTTTCGTATTTTAAGTGAAGAGAAAGTGTTTACTTTTGTGCTTCCCGTGCAACTGGATAGTGTTTCCGTATTATCAGATTTAACTATTGCGAGATATCGTGTTTTGGTGACTTTTTGGAAGACCTCGCGCGTAGTAAATTACTAAAGTGTATTCACATCTGTTTAACAATAGACAATAAGTTTCTGTAAGTAAAGTTGCTAATATATTGTTATGGACCAAACACTCACTAGGGCATCAGCCCGTAAAAATTATGTGCAGGCACCGAACATAGCTCAATGGTGTGGGCGGCTTACTTAACGCTCCAAAAGGGCACTCGTTACCACTCCATAACGTCAAAATCGGGGAAAAGGTCACAAATCCGCCACCTGCTAGATACGTTTATAGTGGGAAAACGTCATGAACTAAATGTTAACAATGGCCTAACAGGAAACCATAATATCCACTTAAAATAAAACTCTACCAAAAAAATTCTACTCAAAAAATTCTACGTAAAGTTTCCCTAAACTTCAATAAAATCCTAAGCGTCATATAAAAGCCGGAAAATTGCGATAATGAAGCTAAAACTCATTAAACATTTAGATAAACTTCAACATCAAAATTATTGGCTTAACTAACCTAAAACAACTCGTCAATACGACAATTAATTATTCCGCCTCAAAATTAAAATACGTCACAACAAAATAAACAACCACGATCAAATATCTATAAAATACAAATAAAAAAACAGACACTATTTGAAATGTCAATAATACTCCAAAATAAATGCACGTAACCGTTAAACTTTAATTTCTGAACAGACCTTCGCAACAATTGGCCTTGCTAAACTTTTCCCTGTTCCTTTGTACAGCAAACGGTACGGCTTTAGAGGATGACCCCTTGTAGATCCTGCAATCACGTGGACCGTTATCGTGACTACATTCCATGTATAAACCACATCGTGAATTGAGGAAACTTAATTATATCAGACTACAGTGTTTGCTTTATATTTCATTTGGTTATACGGTACACGAATGTTTATATTTACACTACGCTCATTAACTTTTATAGTATATACATTACTAGCAAGGTAAAAAGGGTTTTACTGGAAGACAGAAGGATATAACTGGTGAGCCGAAGACGAGCCAGTTACCTTCTGGAGCGAGTAAAACCCGTTACCTTGCGTGTATTGTTATATAATTTATTTGCTACTCATTTAGGATGCAAATAGAACACAATTTTCGAATGTAAGTAATGTTACTAATTTATAAAACTGGCAGTTAACTTGCAACAATGTCTCGTTTCCTTTGAAATTTATTACTCCGACAACGGCGCTTATTGTTTATTTTACTGTTTATTATTTTGCTAATACAATGTGAACAAGGTACGGTCATCTCTAACTTGTAAACGTATCAACAACTTTCGTCTCTAACCTGTAAATTTTTAACTAGTAGCTAGCTTGTTAAGATTGACTTTCAACGTCAATAAGCTCACTTGATAAATCGACGTTTACAAATGAGTAACAAATAATAGATATTTATGTATAAAAGGCATAATCAGAAGATTATGGCTCGAGGGAATGTTAAAAGCCCGACGCGAAGCGGAGGGCTTTTTTATTCCTGAGAGCCATAATCTACAATTAGGTCCGTGGTACATACAATGTTTTATTTTATTTTGCACCATGAAACTGGAACCAAATATTAAAAAGATTCAGTATTTTCGGCATGTTTTTAAATGCAAATGCAGTGAAATAAAGTCGACAGTGGGCTAATTTGTTGTTACTAAGATACTGTGATATTGCTATTATATATCATGTCATGTGTTTGCTGACAATCATGCTGCTTAGCATCAATGACATTTCCGTGCTATAAAGACACATTACGCCCGCATTTGGAGGCGTATAAAGAACATTATGGTGGCAAAATAAAATAAACTAATTAACTATAAACGTACTAACCAAATGTTATATTTACATGAACTTATAAGGCGGTTTATTTACAGCGATTTTATTGTTCGTCAAACGGGTTGGCTATGTACGCAAAAACTACCATACAACTAGGAACTTATTACAAGGAATTCGTACGAAGCTAATTGCAAAAAAAAACAACTTCAACAGAATTAAGGTTCAGTACTTAATAAAAACACTAGAACTAATTCTATGGCCCGAAAATGTCACTAATGACGAACAGCACAAACGATATAATGCATCCGGGGTATATGAACTTCCAAATACGTTGATAATGGAAACATCTTCCCACGAAAACGTTCGATACACACTCGGTATGGCGTATGTAAATTGCACCCTGCACCATCAAACCCTTTCGCGTGCATTTCGACGGCGCAAAAAAAGTAAACTTGGACCTTTACCTACATCTCAATCAAGACTGCCTAAAGGTTCCTCCAGTTTCAGCCATCTTACATATCATCTCCGCTATATTTTAATTAACCAATTACTCAGCTTCGTTACTTTAAATTGTCATACGCGCTGAAAACGGCAGCCTTTCAGACCTGAATCGGAAAAGAATTACATCGTAAGTCTAAACAGCATCCCCAAGGTACCTCAGCCTTAGCAAAATGAAATGTGACGCTGTGTTGCCTATAACTTAAGTTTGCAAATGATGCACCATTCAAAGTAATAACTCAATCTAATTTGGGAACACGTAATTTCAAGTTCATTAACTATAATTATCGATACGTTGTAACGTGCAAAAATCAACATCGAATCTTTTCGTATCTACTTTATAATTTTCAGTGATTACTGTTCAAAAAAACAAAACTAGGTAGGTATCTGTGAATTAAACACTTAGGATTGTTGTTTAATGTTTACTCGTAACTGTATTTACTTCCTTTACCATTTACGTTACAAATCATAATTTAACTTTACCTTTTCTTATTTTATGAAGGTTTTCAATAAACCTACTAGTGCCATCTATGGGATGTACATACACACATATATTTCAAAAGGGATGTGTTACCTTGCTGAGTTACCACTAGATGGGGTCATCTTAAATAAGTATTACAGTGACTCTACTACAAAGAGTCACTGTAATAAGTATATCTGACAAACGATTATTTATTGAAATATTTGATTTTGGCAACAATAATTTTGGGTTGAAAAATTTCTTCCTGAGGCGTGCTTCCTTTTCCAAGCAGTCACTGGATATATTTTGAGAAAATCTCTCTTTTTGCTGTTTCGTCGATGTTAATCATCACTTTTATAGGGAAATTTTCATGTGTAATATTTCTTTACTTTGTAAAGTAATACAATCGCTATTGATGCGGATGTAATAAAATATTACTTGCACACACAACTCGGTAAGTTTGCTCTGCTTCTTTCAACCTCGTTGTAATTAGAATCTCTATTTCTGGCTTAAAATACGATAATTCAATATTGTTTCGTACAAAATTATAATTTAACCAGATCGTGTTAAATCTACACAAAGAGCATCTTTAGTACTATTTTATTAGCTACTATTTACGCTACTGTGCGCAGTAGCAGAAACTCTAAGCCTTGTGACTGTACCGGTTATATCTTTCGTATTATTTATGTATTAAGTAGGTCAAACGTTAGAGAGGGACACCATGTTATTTTAAATTATGGTTGTTAGTTTTAGGTTCAAATTTTCTTTCATTCTGGATAAGAGTGTTCAGATCAGTGGTATCTAATTGGAATTGGTTAGTTACTCGTATATGCATGCTAGGATTAATATAGTGAACTGAACAAGTTTCTCCGGTTATTTAGATAATTGAAGCTGTAATCATTAAGGGAGGGTTTTTGCTTGACTATTGTGAAACGAAAGGCAAGTTGGATTCTTATCTTTCTGAATTAAAATATTACTGGTGATATGTATGTATGAAATCTTCCTTTTCAGGTTTACGGCTGAAAGATATTTCAACGTACCAAAGAGGGGCATTACGTTCTTTGTGGTTATTTACAAATTTATTAGCTGATATTATTTGAAGTAAAATTCTCGCGACTTGGCCTCGTCAGTATTAATATTGGAAATATGTTGATTACTAAGTTTTTCATATAGTATTAGCATAAAGTTATACTTAGCTTTGTTTTCGGGGAAAATAAATGCATGGTCGGTGTGCATGCATGAATTATCTGGTCTATGGGGAAACGTAATCAACGTCTCATTATAATAAAGATAAGAGTAAATTACATCGACCGTTTAGAGTGTGTGTGTTGTTAAGTATAGGTACACATGATTAATGGTTGGGAAATAAATTCCGCTTGCTTACGAAACTGCCATTTATTTTCTATTCCTGTTACTTCTCTGGTTCAAGCTTTACAGGGCCTCTCTTTCAAGAAAACATAATTTATCTTTTCTTTCTTTAAAGCTTGTGGCGCTTGGTTCTACTCTGTTCTCTCTATCTTTCTGTCTATAATTTGATTCTTGCTTTCTAACTAACGAAACCATCTATTTACTATTTATCAACGCTTCAAAACACCCACGCTCTCCGAGTACTCTGCGTTCTCAGGGCCGTTTGACTGAGTTACTAGTCTAGATAACTAATTCCTTCTAATGTTAGGTGACGTGGTAGATTAGACACGCGGCAACTTAAAATGACTTTTTTTTTGTATTTATTTATTTGCAAGTTCAACAATAAGTTACATGTCATTCATGGTATGGATAAACATGGTATCTAATCACTGTCGGATTCGGATAGGTATAAATCTTGTGGTAACTTTAGCTTAATGGTATTAGATCTGTCTAAATTGTAATGAGCTGCACCATCGCACTTTTATGTGTTTTTGGCATTCGCGCTGGTGTAGCTTTGGATTGTTGGTATGTCAAGTTTGTAGTGTAGTTGCGCGTTACGAATGACCACGGACCATTAACTGCTATGTGGAGAATTTTGTTCTGGAGTCTTTGCACTTTTGCTATGTTAAACTTTTCCGTGTTGCTCCAAATTGATGATGCGTATAGCACTAATGGTCTTATTAGTGATTTGTACATCATTATGGTACATTTCTTATATATATATATATATATATATATATATATATATATATATATATATATATATATATATATATGTATATACAGGATGTTTTTAATTGAATCACAATATCTAAAGGGGCAATTTTTGGGTCCATTTTAAGAAGAAAACTTCATATGAACGTATGTCCTAAACGTATTAACTTTTGAGGTACAGGGTGGTAAAATTTTCAAAAATAAATCATTTATTATTAATTTCTGTAATACCACTGTAGATATTTTAATGAAATTTGGCAAACATGTACTATGTATCAAGAAGCATTTTTCAATGCACCACATATTTTTTTTCATTTTCACTAGTGACGTTCGTACGGAATTCGACCTACCTATTTTGGCAGATATTCATGGTACACCACTGATTTCTCTTAAATTAAAAATTATTCTTGAAATCTCCAATCCTCTCTAAGCAAATTTGGTACCAGGATTTTTCAATTCGATGCACAGTTTTCGCTTAAAAAAATAAAAACCGTTTCTCTGCATGATCATAATAATATCGTTAATATGACTACATCACCATGCAGAAAAATAGATTTTATTCTTTTAGGTGAAAACCGTGCGTAGGACTAAAGAAATTTAAGAGATTAAATCTGCCCATAATTAAATAATTATGTCAAAAATACACTTCAGAGTTTGCGTACTTCGTATTTTGGAAGTTTTTCAATATAACATTAAAAAAAATTACCTAAGTAAGAAAGAATTATTACTTATCTTAGTTAGTAGGCTGTTGCTGTAAGAATTATTGATATTGTTGTCAAGGCGTTTGTCATTATTTTGTTTGACAGCTCATCAGTTTTTAAATTCAGTTCTTCGCGTTTTAATAATTTGGTGTTTAAAATGTCCGAGTATTGTTATTTTGAAAAAGAATGGCCGATTTTACTAAGGAGGAGTTGGCAGATATGCATTGCATATATGATTTAGCTGATGGCAGATCGCCGGAAGCTAGGCGAATGTATCAACAGCGGTTTTATACCAGATAGGGGAACATTTGCAAATGCACATAGAAGGATGACTGAAACAGGTATTTTGAAGCCAAATAATCAATTAAAAGGAACCCATCGGACTGTAAGAATTCCAGAAATCTAAGAAGCGGTTTTATATTAGATTGAATTGACTTAATACTAGAAAAATTGGAAATAATCAGAATATCTCGCACGTCCTGATTTAGAAAATTTTGCACGATTTTCTATTGTACCCGTATCATATTCAACGGGTCCAAGCATTAGTTTCCCGAGACTTTCCCTTGCACGTTAAGCTAACTTCTCCAGCATTTAACCATCAAGAACAATTTTCGGTAGTGGGCTGGAATTGTTGGAAATGACTTAATTGGGTCTTTTTCCTGCCAGAAATGCTCAATGGCCATAATTATCGCCGGTTTCTAGAGGAGGATTTGTCCATATTGCTAGAAGAAGTACCAATTTTAATTCGAAACAGAATGTGGTTCATCCATGATGGCGCGCCCGCTCACTTTAGTTTGCAGCAAGAGAATATTTAAATCACAAATTTAATAATCGATGGGAAGGTCTTGGCGGACCCCAACCATGGCCCCCTAGGTCCCCAGATTTAAATAGGTTGGAGTTTTCCTTATAGGGTCATCTTAAAAGTACGGTTTACCGTACCCCAGTAGACACTTTAAAATGACTGAAGAATGGTATAAGAGCTTCTTGCGATTTAATAGGAAATACTGGAGGTATACTTAAAAAAGTGCGCGACAATATGCGGAAAAGAGCTGAAGTGTGCATCCTTCAAGGTGGAGCCCAGGCCTTCGACAAGGTCTGGCTTGAAGATCATCTTTATGAGATAATTTTAATGTAATATATTTCTTTACCTGTAAAGTAATTATTTGGGTGAAGTTATATAATCGCTATTGATTGCGGACATAGAAAAATGTGACTTACACCAAAAGAGGTAAGCTAGCTCGTCTTTTTCAACCTCGTTTTAATTATGACCTCTCTTTCATGATTGAAATACGATAATCCAATACCGCTTTTCTCAAAAATTACTATTTAAACAGATCGTGTTAAACCATCACTTAGAGCTCGTCTTCGATCTAAAGAGGTAAACAACGTTATACGAATAATTTGCTATTATCTACCTTACCGTATTTTTAGCTCCTTGGAGTATTCTTAGAGCTCCCTTGAGCATTCTTTGAATATCCGTTGCGTATATTGTGAATATACGTCGTGTATCCATCGTTTCGCTTTTAATTTTATTACGATTTTCTCCTCACTTGGACTACTTGTATATATCTGGTAGCTGTGATAGAATTACGTTTGTTTTGTTACCGTTGGTGTTACGGTTGTATGGAAATAACTGTATGCTGTGTAGAAGCTAACGCTTTACTTTCCCTACTCGTTTAACATTGCTGCTGATTACGAGGATATCCATCTTAACCAGAACCAGTTCAAGTAACTGCAGGCTATAAAGCAAAACACCTCGATAAACCAGATCAGACCATACTATTCTTGCATGCGATCATAACATACAAGCACTGAATCGTATGTTAAATTTGCCTGTATTGTGCTTCACTTTACGCAAGATTGATACAACTTCTACAAACTAAAAGTGTGTGTCAATTAATCAGATCGATAAAGTTTTAATATAATAAACACCTTTTTTGTGAAAGCTGAAGTCAGCAGTTTTCATCGATTCACTTGATGATTGTATCAGTTAATATTAGGTCACCCACTATCTTTACACATACTTATGCAAATTCAAGATAACGCTAATAATTTTATGGAGGTGAAATTATATAGCTCATTGGCCAATTTATGCCATCAAATGAACAAACGGTTTACGTTCATGTTGGACGTCCATTTTACAATCTGAGGTAGCGTTATCTAAATCACTCCTGTTCAGTGCACAGTTGCATAAACGAAATTAATTTATTATACCGGGTGTATTTGTTTGTCATTTTCATGTTATTACGTCACACGTTTAACGCGAAATTTTGTGCTCTTTAAGCACAAGTGTTTGTGTTACCGGGGATAAGAATGTTTCAGTTCATATGTGCTCTCATTTTAATTATGTCTACAAAATTATAGGTATTATAGGTAAGTTTAATTATTGTGGGGGAATTCATTTTGTACATGTATGTGTAAAACAAAGACAATTTTGATTTGGAACATTCCGGTAATTAAAAATTTTATTGGCTGCATGTAAATTTTCCTTTTTTAGGTGACGATCTTACAACAAACCAGAGGGGAGCAGGAATATTAATTTCGTTTCAAAAGTTAAGCAATTTTTCCTTTTTTTTCTTTTCAGTTAATATCGCGCGACTTGCCCTCGTCTATATTATTCTTGATACCTTTGGTTATATACGTAATGACTAAATTTTCATTTTGGGGAAAAATTAATTAATAAATACATTAGTGTAACAGATAAAAAAACTAGTACAGTTCTTTTGGGGAAAATTTTCCCAATTTACTTAATTCCATGTTTATGAGTTTGCAATAAATTACGAGTATTTTGTTTATTCTCTTGTCCACTTTGTTGCTCTCACTTGTTTCAAGCTTTACGGGATTTCTCTTAAGAATCATTAATTTACCTTTTTTTTCTTCTTTAAAGCTTGTGGCGCCTTTTTCTTGTCCGTTCTCCTTATCTTTCTGACTACAACTTCTGTTTCTGCTTTCTATCTAACTTAACCATATACTTAGTCTTCAAAAGACCCACACTCTCCAAGTGCTCTGCGGTCACTTGACCGTTTGACTGGGGCACTATTCGAGCTCACTTACTCATTTATATTTATGTGACATGGTAGGTTAGACACGTGACAAGTTGACGACATTCTGGGGTCAATTATAGAGCTAACCCCTAAAATACGCTAAACTATAGTGTCACATAAAGTGCTTTCGTGGCTCAGCAAACCGATCATTCCCTAAACTATCGGTGTTCAACTAATCAATTTCTTATGATAATCTTTATTTGTCTCACTTTACATAACTTTTTTAACAGTAGTTTCTAGTTCTGCACGCTGATAGAAAAAAATTTTTTTTTGTCGATTTATTATTTATGGTTATATTTCTACATTTCTTTTCCATTAGCGACGATTACACGTGCTGAAGAATTAAACTTAAAGAGAAAAAGGGAAATGGAAATATAATTGCGGATACATTCTAAAAATATCATATAATTTAAAATTATAAGTTGACTATTGTTTACTTTTTCATGTCTGTGACATCGACAACTTTTCACAACAAATTCTTTCCGAGTTATTAATTACGTGCTTAGGGTATCCATCAATCTTGCCTATTCTTTAGAATCAATACTTAATTTAGTATATTTCACTACAGATGTCGTATTAAGGTTACGTATGGTTTGATTTTTGGTGAATGTGTCGCGGATTATCATTAATCGAAAACTTGAATCGAAGTAATTCTAATTAATGTTGTGAAAAATTTATATGGCGCCACAGACTTTTTGTTAAAACGAGATAAAAATAGGTTGTATTTAGGTCACAACTCAGGAACCTAATTTAGTCACATCAAAAACACGAAAATAGAGATAAAACAAACGATTGTTTTCGAAACACTTATTCAATACAAAGAAATATACGTTTCCAGCACGCCGTCTATATTTCGAACCAACAATCCGCTGTCTGAAACTATTTTGTTATCTCTTAGATAAAAGAATCACTTTGTATAATTTAAGTATCGCCTATTTATTGATTTACTATAATCTCTTTTTCGTTTTGCAGCAATTTTAAACTAACAACTTTAAGCTTTTCCTAAACGATTTTTAAAGACTCTTTTGGAAGGTATCTTGATATAGTTTACAGTGACTAAAAATGTGTTAAAGACCACAATTTGTGGTAAAGACAACCCATATTACATTTGAGAATTTTGATTGCGTTATGTGTAATATAAGTTTGTGTAGAGCTATATCACAATAGTGGTGTCAAAGAGTAGAGGTTGTGGAAAAGTAGAAACGAGGTCAAGCACAAGATATCCAATGGGGATTAAGGGTTTTTACATAGTTAGGATAAAGGACTTGAAATATCTTCAGCTTGAACCGTTCAGTTTAGAACGTTAAGTTTTACATCTTCACTAGCAGTACTCGAGCTTAACAAGTGTTACTCATCTTACCATCATGTTAAATTAAAAATACGTTGTAAGAAAATTTCTTTAAATCCAATCTAAAATTAAATCGTTTTTATCCTGCAAGAATTAATCATTTCAGTTGCGTTATTTTTGAGCTTGTATTGGTTATTATTATTACCCAATTACGCAACAAATGCAGAAATAACGATCAATTTAGGTCAACTTAACGTCTGCCTTTACTGTGTTGCTTGGTACATGAGTTCGCTTCTGTCAATTACTAATTTACTACGTACGGAGTGTCTATACTTAATCATCTTTTTACATTTTGATCGGGAAGATATCAAAAGACAATTAAAGGTGGAATTAAAATGGTAATTATTGACTTAAACTTAATTTAACTTAATGTAACCTTCGCCCCATTCCCTTGCGGGGTAGGCAAACTAATCCCTGCCTTTTATTCACAATCTTTCTCCATGATTTCCTATCTCCGCATATCTCCTTAACTTCCGCAATGTTCGTTGTACGTTGTCTCTAACATTCCCTTTTATTTTCAAAACTCCTTATCTTTCTTTCCTTTATCATACATTCTACTACATTCAACCAAGCTTTACGCGGCCTATCAGACACGGCCTTATTTCACCCACATATATTTGTTTCGTTAATCTTGCGTACTACTCTTCTACGCTTCTCAGGAATCTCATACCCACGGCATTTATTTTTCTTTCGTGCTTTTTTTGAAATGCCATGTCTCACTTCTATACAGTACTGACGATGATTTCGTTTCTCATTATCGTCCACATACTTCCAATCACTTTCCTTCCAGCATTGGCCCTTCATGAAATCTCGCCCTCCATTGTACCACCTGCACTAAACATAACCATTCTACCCAGATATACCAGCACGTCCACTTGCTCCACAATTTCATCTTGCGGAATAAATACTCTACTCTCCTTTTCACCTTCCCGATTGAACATCACAATCTTAGCTTTGTTGACGTTTACCTTTAAGACCATGCTCTCACAGACTGTATCAAACTTCCTCAAAGCAGTTTGTAGCTCATCCGCACTGTCGCTTAATAATACTGTGTCATCTACATACACTAGAAGTCGTACATTTACGTCACCAACCATTACACCATTTGTATCTGTACATGCTTGTCTAACACCTTTATCCACGTATACATTGAACAACCATGATGACATCACACCTTGTCGTACTCCTTGCTCAATATTAAAGTATTCACTCACACCTCCTCTCACCCAAACGCATGCCCGGCTACCGTTGTATACTGCCCTTATTCCGTTTATTAGACCTATATTTACGACATATTCATTTACTATTTCCCACAGCTTCTCCCTATTCATTATATCGTATGATTTCTCCAGATCTACAAACGCACAGTACAGATTCATTTTTACACTTGAACACTTTTCGATCACCTGCTGGAGAGCAACCATCTGATCGACACATCCTTTCCCTGGCATGAACCCACACTGCACATCCCAAATCTTAGTTTGTGTATTTCCTCGTACTCTATCAATCAGTGTTCTTCCAAATACTTTACCAGGAACGCTGAGCAAACTTATTCCTCAGTAGTTCTTGCAATCACTTTTGCTCCCCTTACCCTTATACAGTGGTACAATGATCACGCTCTTCCAATCCCTCGGCACTTCTCCACACATAAAGCATGTATCGAATAATTCACTCAATCTTCGTATAAGCTGTGCACCCCCGTACTTTAGCATTTCACCAGTGATTCCATCTACGTCAATATCCTTCTCAGTTTCACTCACCATTCTCCTTATTTAACACTCCAGTCTTAGTCTCCTCACTACTGTACAGCTTCTCGAAATATTCTTGCCAGGATTTCCTTAGTTCACAATCGTCCCACACTGTTTCGTTGCTCATATTCATCACTCCTGCAGAGTTCTATTTTAGGCCTCGTTTTGTATTTTTGAACCATTTCCAGAAGAGTTTTTTGTTTCCCTCAAAATCATTCTGCATTTTCTGTCCTTCCACAGCCATCACTTCCTCTTTACTTATTCTCATTGCCTCCTTCGCTTTGTTGTTTCTTAATTTGTACACCTCATACAATCGCTTTTTCTCAGCCTCATTTTTTGCAGCAATCATTATCACGTACGCATCTTTTTTCTCACAAACTACTCTTTTATCGACTCATTCCACCAAGCACATTTTTTTCATTTGCCTACAGTCGCCCTTCCACTATCCGCACGTCACAATTGACAACACAGTGCACATTTTTATGTTTAAACTACGTATTGGATACAAACAGGCTTCTCCACACACAGATGTTCACCACGCGTTCACCATTCTCATTGACTATTTGGTCTCCAAACTTTCCTAGTACGCGTTCAATATGTTCTGTTTGTACACCCATCCATCCGTTCATATGCCCCACTATCATCACTCTTTCGTATGACTTACACACGTTCAACATGTTTTCTACTTCCTTAAAGAAGTTCTCACGCTCCCGGTCTCTTTCTCTATTTACCGGTGCATAATATTCAATAAGAAAAGTTCTTCGAAACTCCACTTTCATCCTAACCTACCAATTCGTACTGTTTAACACATCTTTTTGCGCTTTCACTTACGGTCACCCCATCCCCTCTTGCGCCATGCACTTCAGTCTCAACTCGACTCCACAGTATTAGGCTTCCATTCTCCATATCCAAATCGTCCTTTACTTTGCGCTTTGTCTTCGATACACACAAAATATCAGGGTCTTCCGTACATTACATTAGCAATTTCAAATCCTTTACCATGCATACCTCTAACATTCCACGTACCCACTCACCATTCATTCCTTGCACAGTAGTCAGCAACGGGATCTGTCTGTTTCGACCTTGACCGCCCCTTGTAGCCAGGTCGATTCGAGGAAGTTGTATTGTTCTCTTGAATAATACCATAGCGAGCAGATCGGTTACTGCACGCACGATGTACCATTCCCTACTAATGGTATCGTCCTACTGCCGGACAGTTATTTGTCTACTGCCTCGACACGTAAGGAAGTAGAACACGTAAGAAGTAGAAATATAGGCAGAGTCAAGAAAGACATAAATAATAGAGCGTATACTTACTGTATGAATATCTACATGTACAAGCTGTCCCAAATTCGAGGGCAAGCATGGGGATCTCGCTTGTTATAAGAGATAGGATATAGGTTTAAATTCGGCACTTTTGCTAAATTCGATGCCGAGTAATAATCTGAAAAGAAATTTGAGCTAACTCGAATGGATTTGGTTTTATGCTCAAAAAACCAAAAATTTCGATTTTTGTTTTTCGCGTTTGGCTACCTTATTATTAGGAATTTTCAAAATTCGATTAAACATTATTAAGGCAACTTTTTATACACAATACTAATACGGTATTAAAAATATTATGCGACGTTTTGTTTATTCTGAACCATCATCAGGTTTATTTTTTCTTATCGGGGTTAAGACATATTTTTATGGCGTTGGATGGAGAATGTTATGCTGATTTTAGCAATATATAACACTTCATGGTTTGATCGACTGCGAACTAAAATACTCTTAAATTAAAAACTAAATATTACATTATCACGATACCCATGAATCAAACAAAACTCAGGAGTTGCCTTTTGTCATGCCATTTTCTAATGGTAAAAAGTGTAATAACTGCAAGATCCTTCGTGTTAGTGCTTTAAAATTTGCAAGTTTCTTTAGAATGTTTTCAAATTCAGAAAAACGAGACATGATAAGGATATTTTATGGCTGCAATAGAAATAGTGTCAGAGCAGAACAAAGACATTTAGAGGAATATCCGGAGAGGCAGCATCCAAACCAGAGATATTTTTTAAAATTAGACCAAAATTTGCGAGAATTTGGATGTTTTCAGAAACCTCGAAATGCATATGGAAGCAAACTAGACAGATGCTGAAGAAGAAATATTACATCAGATACTATTTGTAAGTATTATACTAATTACAAGAATTTCCACTCACTTCACTGCTAATTTCAGCAGACATTTTTTTTGGAGAGTTATGGCTTTATGTTATCCATCTTAGGTTCAAGAAAATCCTTCAACATCTACCAGAGAAATAGAGCAAACTATTGAAGTGCCAAAAACGACAGTTTGGCGAGTGTTAAAGCAACACCGTTATAAACCATTTAAGTTACACGTTAGTCAAACTCTTCGGCCTGGGGACGATATGAGACGGTTGGATTTTTGTAACCAACTTAATACCAAAATGCTGGAAAATCGCAACTTTCTCAATCAAATAATTTGGACGGATGAGTGCAATTTTTCCACTAATGGAATGTTTAATCGTAATAACGAGCACTACTGGTCCGTTGAAAATCCACGAATTAACAGGCAAATGCGAGGACAAGGCCACCGGTCCTTTAATGTGTGGGTTGGAATCTGGAAAGATAGGCTCCTTGGGCCAATTATTTACGAAGGTATCCTAACGTCTCAACGTTACCTCACATTTCTAACACACCAAATATCAGACCTTTTGGATGATGTTCCGCTAAACGAAAGATGGACTCTCTGGTGGCAAATGGACGGTGCTCCTCCTCATAATGCTGCGATAATAAGTGAATATCTTAACGGCGAATTTCCTGATAAATGGATGGGAAATAGGGGACCACTTAGGTGGCCAGCAAGAAGTCCAGATTTAACCCATTTAGATTACTTCCTCTGGGGCTATTTAAAAAATATGATTTATAAGACGCCACAGCAAAATATAGAAGAACTCCAGAATAGGGTTGTTAATGAACTTCGTCAAATTCCCAGGCGAACCATTCAAATAAGCGTAAACAATTGTAGAAGAAGAATTCGTTACTGTATTCAAGAAGGAGGAAACTTGTTCGAACATTTATTATAATAATTTTTGTTTGTTTGTCTGTGTAATTATTTTGTTGTTACCTATCGATAAATTTGCGTTGTCGCTATTATGACCGTGTTACATAGACATAGTTGTTTGTTAATGTTTTTTTTTAATTCTTTAAATGTTTTTATATTTTTTTGGATGTTCTAACGAGTTTAACAAATTAAATAAGTAGAACTACTGTAATTATTCCTTGCTGGATCCAAGAAGGCGGAATCTCGTTTTTCGCATTTTTCTCATTATTTTAGTTCGCAGTCGATCAAACCATAAAGTGTTATATATTGCTAAAATCAGCATAACATTCACCATCCAACGACATAAAAATATATCTTAACCCCCATAAGAAAAAATAAACCTGATGATGGTTCAGAATAAACGAAACGTCACATAATATTCTTAATACCGTATTAGTATTGTGCGTAAAAAGGTGTCTTAATAATGTTTAATCGAATATTGAAAATTCCTAATAATAAGGTGGCCAAACGCGAAAAACGAAAATCGAAATTTTTAGTTTTTTGAGCATAAAACCAAATCCATTCGAGTTAGCTCAAATTTCTTTTCAGATTATTACTCGGCATCGAATTTAGCAAAAGTGCCGAATTTAAACATCTATCCTATCTCTTATAATAAGCGAGATCCCCATGCTTGCCCTCGAATTTGGGACAGCCTGTACATACATACATTTACATTTTTTCACTTATATACGCTTCAATCACATCACGTTTCAACCAGATTAGTTCCTACGCGATTCCTGGCTCTCGCGCCACTCACCGGACTTGCTGTTATTTTTTTGCGACCAAATGCTTCAATTATTTTTAATTTAGATTTCCGAGTTACTGTTGTTTCTTTGTTATTTAATTTAATATTTATTTATCCGATCTGTTTTATTACTGTCGCGAACCATGACAACTTCAACGTTTCCATCCTCTAAGTGTCTTTTTTATTCAATTGAAGTGCAACAATAAATAATGACGATGGCCCTGTTAGATCTCCCGATATTAATTGTTTACTTTTAGGATTAATTAATTACAATTAAGATCAAACATAGTAACAAACGTACAAGTTAGCTTAAATTTTCAATTTTTTTTGCAATTATTGTAATTATTGTAACAATATTTTAAAGTACGATTTCATTATTGATTAACATTACGATTAGCTGGTAGTAAAACTTCTTTGGTTTAACAACACTAATATGACAGCATTATTTGTTAATTGTTTTTAAGCGAATAATGTTACAATGGTTAAGTCTCATTCAACGATTGCAGACTAACAGGTTTTGGAAAGGAAGAAATTACAAGTGAGAGTAAGATTTCAACCGCACAGTAAAAGAAACTAAATACTAATTATAGACGGACAAAGTACATTGTTTTTATACATTATATCAGGTTTTGATTGACCCACTATACATTTACAAAATGCCTATGGCCGGACTGAGTTTCAAACACGGAGTGGAGGTATCCGTAGTTAGTAACCAAACCACTCGTTCACTCCGGTGTGACATTAAATGTGTCTGCACACTTAGGCGACACAACCTGCTGCGAGGTGACGCGAGCTACGCGACATTTTTTGTTTGGCCCGTACACATTGGCGATGCAGTACGATGTTGCTGTTTAAACTGCTGATATGGCCTCTAAAAAACAAAACTTTATTTGAAAATGTCGAGCTCTTTTGACGAAGAGAATAATTTGGCGAATTGAAGCAATTGTTTCAGATTTGAAGAAACACATTTTTTAAATATCTTTGAATGTCGGAAGAAAAGTGTTGGAGTTTTACGTCAATCAGCACAAAAATACCAAATTCCGGTGAGCTGTGAAAAGAAGGCTTGCAGTTTGTCTCAGGTAAACAATTATCTACCATTATTATAATATTTAATATTATATTCGTGTTTAACATAAGGAGTTACATTTGTCATTGTGTGCTTGCAAACATTTTTAAAGTTACATCAGTCAAATTTGTTTGATTTTCATGTGGCTGTTTCGCAAACGTAGGTGTTTGTTTCTAGACGGTGATATGAGGACATATGGAATGATTGAATTCAGTGATTTGTGAAGTGTACGGATGATGAAGTGCTGGTGGGTATGGATGATGATCCGTAAATAAAGGTTATGCAGTTGAAAATGGGTTTCGTACTCGGTATTGCGTATTCGGCAGTTTCGTCCACCCCAGCAAAGTATTTATGTTAAGCACCTTTTTTGTCCGTTGTTTAATTTTTTTACGATAAATAACTCTAGCAAAACGCTTGCTGCAGAAGTTGAAGTAGAAGTCATTCGTTTTTTCACCAGTTTTAGTCCCCAATGGTTTTTATTTACAGGCGACTCTACAACCGTATAGTTATCCTGGAATTCAGATTCTTCTCGTGACTGTCTGTAGATTTTTTGGGGTGGTTGAAGGTTTTGAACTGTCACTATTGTCGAAAGTATCGGCGTTCTCATTCTGGTACTCATTTTCTAGGTTGTTCACTGCTTGGCGAGGTTTAGTCCTTCGCGCGGCTAACTATCTATAACAATCGCGCAAAATCTTCTTCCACTTTAGCTTGCAACCTTTTCCTGAAATAACTCACAAAATATTATTATTCACAATCGATACAATAATTTTAATACAAATAGGTACATAGTGATCTCAAAATGCTCTTAGTTTTTAAAGGATATGATTTGCGCCAAATTGTATATCTTAAATGTTTTTATCAATCGGGGATTCGTTTGGAACTATATTTTTTAGCTATCGTTTGGGAGAATCTACTACAAGAAAACTTGGGAGCTTTTGCAACTTGTTGTTATGTCTGAAATGACTGAAAAGCTTTGAACCCAAAAGGAAGAATAATTTCGCTGCAAATAGAATTTTTCAGACTACCTTGGTGCCATGGATGGAAAACGTGTGGTTGCCCAAAACACAAAACATAGCGGTATATTTTAACTGTAAAAAAATATCTGCGGCGTTGTCCTTTTTGCTGTTGATGACGCGAATTACAAGTTTACTCTACTTCACGTCATATCTCAAGGAAAATATAAAAATGATGGCATATTTTTGGGTCCGGTGTTTGGACCAAGTTTCCTGAAAGGATAACTAAACTTTCCAGTTTTTTTGTTAGTATATATATATATATATATATATATATATATATATATATATATATATATATATGATATATATATATATATATATATATATATATATATATATATATATATAGTCGTAAACTGTTCAGAAGTCCTTCTCCTCTTCAGCCCTGGTCAATCCATGCTTGTTGGTTTTGCGATGTTTTGAGTTATTGTATAGTTTACAATCATGATGTGTGGTTAATTTTGGTGTAAAACAAGAAAAAAGAAGATTTAGATTTATTTGAATTTTCAATAATGTGTTAATTGGTTTAAGTGTGTGTGTTATTTAGTGGGGTGTAGCGTGCTTAGTGTGGTTAATCCGATTCGTTGTCCGGTTTCATGAAAGGTCGTCATCGAGTAGGCGGGGAAATGCGGAGGGCATATGGGATGTAATCCAGGGCATATGGGATTCCTCTATCTCCTCGGGGAGGTCGGAAAGGAGTTGTGTAAGGATCGCGGGGGGATGCTTGAATTTTAATTTGGGTTTTCTTCGTGGGAATTGGGAAAAACGGTAGTTGTAGGGAGTGGCAACGATTTCTTTGGTTGGGATAGTATCGCAGAAGTTTTTCTGAAGTGTTTGGATTCTATGTGTGATTGGTGGTATGCGTGTTGTGTTGTGAGGTCACTAGGGTACCTGAGGGGTAACCTGTGTAAGCGTCTAAAAATTTGGCGTTTACTGGAGCCAATAGAAGAAAGGTGATTGGGGTTTATATTAGTGTATATGTGTGCTCGGAAATCCATAACAGGGCAGATGTATGTTTTGTAGGTGTGTTGAAGTGTTTTAGGGTGGTAAACCCTGATTTTACCCCGGAGGGCGACCAGTAGGTTTGCGCGGTTTCTAATCCTATTGAGTGTTCTTTTTATATCGGGGAGCCAATTGAGGGTTCTAGTGGAGAGGATTCCTAAGTAGGTGACTTCATCTTGTAGCGTGAGTCTTTCTTGGTTTAGAGTGAGTGAAACGTTTCTGGAGGCAGGCTTTGGGAACTTATCTTCGGTGTAATTAGGATATCGGAAGAGGATTGTTTGGGTTTTGGTGGGATTGACGGAGACTCACCGCCGGTTCGCCTAGTTGGAGAAGTTCCGTAGGGTATTGGGTATGAGGCGGTAGGACATTTCGCTGTTCCGATTAACCGTCCAGAGAGCGTTGTAGAATGAAATAAGTACTATAGAAGTGGGAAAGTGCACCGTCGCAGCAACGCATTCGAGATGCTATAGGTGCGCAGGAAGTTGAAAAGGAGTGGATGGGAAGCAATTTTTAATTGAGAAGGCGGGTGGTGGCTATTGTTTAGGAATGTGTGATACGTGTTAAAGTGAAGACACTCCTCAGCGGTATACCCCACCCCAGGTGGAACAATACTTGGGGAAATGTTGAAGGATAAGAGAGGGTTCGCCCAAATATGACGGCACCGCGTGCGAGGAGGTACTCAAGGGTGGTTTGGAAGAGGTTATGATCCGGATAAGAGATGTGGGTGTGTTCGTCGCCTTAGCGACGATGCGAAAGACCTTTACGTGAAGATCGATCAAGATTGAGGTTAGAATATCTATCGGATGAATCACGAGATGGGGCGCTAGGTGATTGACGCGGCGACCATAGTTGTCAAGATTACTGTGGATCACCGAAATGGTTCGCAACGTAAGCTGTGCCATCCGGCAAGAGAGAGGAGGTCGCTAGGAGACAGGTGTGGTTCTGGTTAAACGTTAAGTTTAACTAGGGAAGGTTAAGGGACTTCATGGAGTTGTAAAAGGATTTCTGGGTGGTTATGGATTTCGGGATATTGCGGATGCAATACCTCAAGAATTGAGAGCGGATGGGTTTAGGATTGGGGAAAGCGGGTATAGGAATCACGGCAGGTACAGGTGGCTGAGCGGGTGTGGGTAAGAGGACGGGTTTGTGTGTGTGTGTGTGTGTGTGTGTGGTGTGTGTGTGTGTGCCGGTTTGTGTGTATGTGTGGGTTTCTGTGTGTGTGCGGGTTTGTGTGGTTTTGTGGAGGCGGTGGAACGCGTACAGATGTAGGAATGTGTGGATTAGGTGAAAATGGACGAGGCGTTTGAATGGGAGCGTGTACTTAAGGATGGTGGTGGCAAGGCGAGAGTGTGTGCGTATGTGAGAGTTGTGTGTGGAGTGTGTAGGTGTTGGTGGACGGGAGGCGTTGGGGGTTGGGGATACAACCGTTACGGTAGCACGGTGATAACTGTGCTTAACAATCTCGGTTTTTGTTAATCAGGTTTTGAAAAGTGAAAAGAAAAGGAATTGTTTCAAGGAAAGGCCGGGTCTCTGCCGAGGTGCAGTCTCACTCCCCGAGGAATAAAGATTTGGAAATCAGAGACCCAAATAGAAAAAGGAAAAAACAAGCATTAAAATAAAACAAAAAATTAAACTTAAAACAATATTTTTATTAAGCGATACCTATTGCTTTACCCGACGTCGATCCTGTAGTTGGCGGTGGCGGTATCCTGGATGCTTCTTTATTTTGTTCGAAGATCACGCAACGATAAGCTTAAAAACGCTAGGTTCTTTTTTGGAATTGAGATTTGTAATAAAAATCACTAGAGCTCCTACGCGAGTGCGGGCTTACGTTCGATACCAAGGTTCGGACTGCCCTGTAAACTTTCCAGTTGATAAGCATTTGCCGGCCACAACACTATTAATGCCTCATATCACCATAGCACATGAAGCTTTCCCGCTGCAGAAAAATCTTATTCATGAGACTATGCCTTGGCGCATAGCTTTCTGGCGATGATAACAAGAATTTTAGTTATAAGTTGAATCGAGCAAGGAGTGTTTGGAATTGAGAAAGTATTAACGATTTGAAATAACGTCTGAACATCCTGTCGTGTTAGCTACTTGTCTAGACACTTCTTTAAAAAATGATTCTGAACTTTTTTTTTGCAGAAATCTGTGAGCTACGGATGCAAAATAAATAAGAGAAATATTTAAAGATTACTTTAATTCTGAAGCTGGGTTCAGTTTCCGGGCTAGC
Source organism: Vesta saturnalis (assembly GCA_036346205.1). NCBI lineage: Eukaryota > Metazoa > Arthropoda > Insecta > Coleoptera > Lampyridae > Vesta > Vesta saturnalis. The sequence continues at coordinate 10,822,224 of JARFJB010000218.1, read as the reverse complement.
TTTGCATGTGGCAAGCCTTTTTCTACTTACGTTACACACACACGCACACACACACCCACACTCACACACACACGCACACACACACACACTCACGCACGCGCGCATGCACGCACCCACACACGCACACCCACACGCACACGCATACGGACACGCACACGCACACGCCCACGCACACGCACACGCACTCACCCACGCACGCACGCACACACGCACACACGCACACACGCACACACGCACACACGCACCACACGCACACACGCACACACGCACAAAAGCACACACGCACACGCACCACAGCACACGCGCACAGCGCACACGCACTCACGCACACACGCACACACGCACAGACGCACAACGCACACGCACACGCACACGGGCACACCGACACACGCGCACACGCACACACGCACACACGACACACGCACACGCACACACGCACACACGCACACGCACACACGCACACACGACACACGCACACGCACACACGCACACACGCACACACGCACACACGCACACCACACACCACACACGCACACACACACACACCACACACACACACACACACACACACACCACACACACACACACACACCACACACACACACACACACACACACACACACACACACACACACCACACACACACACACACACACACACACACACACACGCACACCACACGCACACGCACACGCACACGCACACGCACACCACTCACACCACGCACACGCACACGCACACGCACTCACGCATCACTGCACACGCACACCACACACGACACGCACGCCGCACACACGCACGCACGCACCCACACACGCACACGCACGCACGCACACGCACACGCACATGGACACGCACACGCACACGCACACGCACACGCACATGGACACGCACACGCACACGCGCAGGCACGCACGCGCGCGCACACGCACGCACGCACACACGTACGCACACACGCACGCACGCACGCACGCACGCACGCACGCACATACGCACACACGCACATACGCAGACACGCACACACGCACATACGCACACACACGCGCGCACACACACACACATAGGTATATACATATATATATATATATGATATATATATATATATATATATATATATATATTCAATTAGTAAGCTTTATTCGTAAATCTCATAACAAAAATGTATGTGTTTGAAAATTAAGCTACCCGACTGGAAGGGGTTGAATAATAAATTGCAAATGTATTAAAACATTTTACGTTCACTTAACCTGAACCATATATCTAAGTTCAAAATAAGTCTAAGAATTAACCTTTAACACTGTTTGATTATTTTAAACGAAGTTTCAAGTAGTATTTACATCAATAACAATTTTACAGTTTAATTTAAAAAGTATAAAAGGTAACAAACCACCACTGCTCACTTCTTGATCTGGGTCAGTTTCAGCTTAGGTAGCATTTGTCAATAAAAATAATATTAGAATTAATAAAACTTGTTATAGGATAAAATAAGTTAAATCGTGTGTGATAGAACGCATTTTGTTTAATAAAATTACATATTAATTACACAATTAACTTTTGCGTGCTATTTAATTTTTGTAAAAATGTGGTTTCATGGAAACTGCTTCTTGAGGCGATTTGAAAATCTAATAGAAAATTAATTAAAACATTGATTTGGTAATGTATTTTGATCAGATAGTTCATATGTATTGTCACGTGGTTATGATTTTAGCGAGTATCTGTCATTAGTTTTGAAACCATAAGTTATTTATTGACCCCGGACATCTGAAATGTAGTATAAGTTCATGAAATTGATCATGACAGCGCATACATTTTTGTAAGCTTTTAGATTGTAAAGTTTTTTTCCTTTTACGCATTTGGAAAGTTTTCGAAATTTTTACAAATGGTAATCTCATTTAGATTCCCTATTTTAACGAAATATTATTTTCGGTTTGGTTATCAAGTTTAGATTGGAGTTTTAAATTAAGCTTTGGTTTGCATATTGACATCAATAGGTAGTGGAATTCTCTTTTTACTAGGCTAGTGAATGGAGAAAAAAGTATTTAACAAAATTTGTGCAGAAATTCTGCATCATTCTAACTTACTTATTTAATACCTACTATGATTGGACACATTTTATAAAAAAATTGTTTTTAAATTTTTCTATAAAGATTATGCACTCTAGCGGTAAAGCTAGAAACTTGAAAGTTATTTCAAGCGAGATACCTTGGCCGTTTTTACTAAGGAAATTTTTTTCCCAAAGCTGTACGATAAACAGCTCCTGATATATAGCCGGAGGATCAGCTTATTGGTCCAGTCGGTACACAGATGTGAACCCCATTTATTTCTACGGGGGTTTTATTTAATTGCATTTTAGTTGTTTGTTTTTTATTAAGACGAGATAACCTATTTAACGCTAACATTTTTTTGAGTAGGGTAATAATTATTGAAAAGTGTTGGTTCAGGCCGACATAGTAAAAAAAAAAACGCTCGAAAGTTTATTAATTGTTTGTGTTAATTGTAACGTAACATTTAAAGAAAGATGCGTTAATGCACGATTTTCAGAGTTTGAGTATAGTGTGACGAATTTACTGATACAATTTCAATTGGTTATAAATTGGATTAATGTGTTTTCTTTTCTCTGCAGTATAATTTCAAGATATAACGTAAAGGACTAATAAAGTAGTAGCTTACTATCAATTCAGTAACTGATTTTGCAGCACATATTTAATTAGGGTAAGTGTGCAATTTTATTTGTAGCCTTACAGATTTATCATAGCAGCTGCCTATCCCCTGGATCGCCCTGTGAATACGATAAAAAGTAAGCGAGTGATTTGGGTATTTAAACGAGCTGTAAAACTTCGTAATTAGGCATTTTAACCCCAATTGTGTTAATTCAAATACCTTGGCGCGCCTTTCCGGTTTATAACAACCGCCTATAGTGACTTATGTATGATAAGCTATCGTAAGATGCACAAAATTAAGTAATATTATACCCACCCCCGACCACTGAGCAGTCGACCAAAACCCGTTTTATCTGTTACCCCATCTACTGCCAGTTTATGCTGTAATGTAAGTCTTATATGAATCATTAGTTCAGAGTTTTACATTTAATTTAACCAATTATTTATGTTAATTAAAACCTAAAACAAAAATAAGGGAAGCAAAAATTGGCCACGATCATCATAATTTGGACATAAAGGGTGATATGATGCTTTTATTATATTTTTATTGAATATCGTGTGTAAAACTACGCCAAGGGAGGCGGCACATATAAAGGAAATTTTGGGGTAAGGGAAATACATTTAACTTCGACCCGATAACAATTTCAAGTTTTAAATTTGAAATGTCCCTAAATATGAGATTATTTAAATCTAGAAACTAAGTTAGCTATATTACACCACATATGGTCCTTGAAAAGTAGGACCAGCACAATAAACAAAACAAGTAAATACAGATAGTAAGATATTATCACTAAATCCATTCTAAAATCAATATGGCCTACTATGAGTCGAGATAATAAGGCAGAACAAGCCATTAGCCCAGTCTGATGAAGAACACCCCGTCATAATGAATTCAAATAATCACTTCACGCAACTGGTAATTCGAGACACACTATTAAACGTTTCATAGACGAATTCAAGTTACGTTACATAGTAAGAACGGTACATTAAGAAATACAGAGCTGATAACGTCAATACTTTAAATACAGGGATGGCTGATTCAGAGATACAATATATGGTAGCCCAATGTTTATGTCTGACCACTTCTTGATTAGAAAACTGACTTTAGGTCCATTCGAGGAAGGTCTAAACGGAAAAGTAATCAACCTCACGAACAGGTAGGAAGTGGTACAGACTGTAACAACCCATTTTGAGTTGTATCAAAATATACCGTAATTTAGGTTCTTCATTCATTTAGTTGTAAATATAAGAAAAATTTTATTTATTAATGATTTGTAAGTATGATGTAGGCAACTTAATTTGCAGGTTGGTGTAACTTAAGTGTATATCTTCTTAAGGGTTTATACTCCCACCTCTTTAAATTATTTTTTTCTGCTCAATATTTTCGCGCAACACGTCAACGTTGACTTAATTCTTTCGCTCACGACTATATCACCAGATATTGGGAGCGTCCATTTTGTTCACTTCTTGTGGTACGCTGTTAGATGCAGGAAGCCATATTTTTGGGTTTCCCCCTAAATTTTGTGAAAAGTGTCATTGATTTAATAGTAAGATAATTTAACTCGTAATACTAAAAATTAAAACATTTGCTCTTTGCAGGCACTTTGATTGACATTTTTTTACTTTTCTACTTTAATTACACGTTTAATTCTATTTTTACGTACGTTTTCATTTTATGAATGCAAAATTGCAATAAACGGATTATTCAATGTCGTGAAGATAAATTTATAAGAAGCAAAATTCCATTTTGGGTGTGGTTTACAACGTAAAGTATTATTTCAAGATATTGCGCAATGTTCATACAAGGATTACATCACCTTGGTTTGCATTTCCGCATTAATCTTTTATAATACCAGATGTTCTCAAGAAGATTTATTATATTTTGTACAGGTATATATATATATATATATATATATATATATTTTATAACAATTATTTAGTAATTAAGGCTATAACTAGTTTTTAAGATTGTTACGTGCAAACTTCAACTTTGTGCTAAAACATACCACAACAGAGGAGATACCTTTTATATAGGACTTGCCGGTAGCTCGGTCACGGTAGAGATGGAGGGGTCCCACAGTGATACAGGTGGTAATGGTAGCTGGAAGAGAAGAGAAGGGCGCCAGCTAGAAGGATAAAACAGCCAGCCCTAGATAACTAGTTAATTTGCCACTTTTCTAGCCAAGTAACGAAACATGTTCAAGGATCTGAGCACTAGGAAAAAAATTGTAAAGTAGAAAGTCCCCAAAACAAAAGCGGTATATTAATTTCTAATAATAGCAGTATAGTTTGCATTTGTATGTACATATATAGATAATTTACATTTCCCAAAAAAAAGTACAAGGGAGATAATTCCCTAAATAAATAAGTAAATTCACTCGTGTTACACAAATTGCTAACCACAAAAAATACATAAAATATTTGTGCTCTTAATTACACAATATAGCAAGCCATCCAAAGAACCTAATACTATAATTTAGAAAATGAAATTAAATTAAATTTACATCCAAAAATTGCAAAATAATATACAGAATTGCAAAGTTGTTTGCTAAAACATAAGATTTATAGTCTTTAGTAAAATACAGTGAACAGGTAATTTAAGCATTCCCCAAGTTGTAAAGGCACATATAAATAATAGATTATAGTAATAATACAATTGCTATGAATAACTTGCAGTAAACAAAAATAATAAAAATGATCAGGTGGTTAATAAAACCTTTAACTCGAATCTGTTGAGCTGAATGCATCCAGTTACACAGTTGCTTACAAAACAGTGTTTAATTACATAACTTACCAATAGACATGCTATTTTTATACTCAAACATTTTACCCAAAGCAATGTACTGTAAAAGCGCAAAAATTTGTGCAATAACACTTAAAGTTTTATCACAAACATGTACATAGATCTATACCACTTATAGGATTGGTCACAGATTAACCAAAGCATTAAGGTATCCAAAAGACACTGAATATGAGTGATTTATAACTTATCTTTATATCCCAGCCTGTCGGAAAGTTGTAATTTCAAATATTTCACAGGTGTGGAAGTCAAATTTCTTGCTAACTATGTAATAAGTAACACTTCAGCGAAATGCCAGTATGTCCAACAGTATACGAATTATATACAAATGTACATATATTTACACAGCATACCAGTATATTTAGATAGTGTACGAACAATATATTATGTGGCGTACCAAAGGTATATAGCGTACGAAAAGTACCTCTAAAATTAAATATATACAGCTAAATGAAAGCATGAATATCAATCTTACCTTCAATGAGGTAAAGAATCAGAAAAGTACAGAACAGAACAGCTTATAACTGTCTCGAACAATTATAGTAGTAGTAATGGCTTTCCCCTAAAATAAAAATAAATTTAGCAACCGTTTAAGTAGGTTGCTACATTCTTACCAGCAAATCTAAAGTGTAAAAACAACTTCGTGATTAGAGAAATTTGTGAGGTTAAGTTTGACCCCTTTAGCGAAATGGTTTAATGATTTTCTTAATGGATTTAGTTCTTGAACCGAACCAGATCGATTGCCTGAAAGTAAAACGTGGTAGAAGAACAAAAAAACCAAGCGTGACAAAAGCTCACCTGTTTTCAGTATTTCCTACATATCCGATATAAATCGATTGTACCCACTAATTATAGTGATTTGGCACAAAATTTAGAAAAACTTTATAAACCGATAATCATCGATGGGCTAAATAAAGTCCAGCAATTTACATTTTTCTTTTAGGAAACACAAAATGGCTTTTCCTTCGCCAAGCACAGACCGGAAGTAAGTGAAATTAAAAGTCAAATATGCGAATGTCAAACGGATATATACCAGTGACACCCAACACATGAAGTTGAAACATAACTTATAAGTGACCATCAAAATGTTTACCTAACCAACAGAAATGTTTTTTAATTGTGAAGCGTAATATATTCAAGAAACTACAGAGATAAACTTAGAGAAATGTTATTATTTTTAGAAAAATAGAGAATTTAAAGAAACACGACCAATTCATTAATTCTAATAGATCGCAAAAATTTACTTATGGTACAGCAAAAGTAACGAATGTAACAAGATATATTTTATATAATTCTAATTTAACTGTTAATAAACATAGTTTGTATATTTTTATTTTTTACATTTTGGTAAAATTTTTATTATAAACCTCGGTTTAGTTATTCCGAGGATAATTAAAAAACAACTTGGCGTCTGAGATCATTTCTATTAGTGTTACATGGAAGTTACTATATTTATGTTAAGTGGAAGTAATCGAGCAGAAATTGTGGTAATTAAGCAAATCAAAAGACTGAATCGGCCTACTTTAAACTATCGACTGGGACAAAGCCATTATTTTTGGTGAATGGTTTGTATCTCCAGTTAGTTTAACGATTTGTTTTGAAGAACATTTTTACACTTATTTCTTTATTAAATTATTTAAAACACATTTATACCTGGCACCATTACATCTTTATTTATAAGACAAGGAAAGGGAACTTCTCAAAGACGCAGCCAAAAGAACATCTAGATAATTTATAGAGAATCACGTGTTAGTAAAAAGATAACATGAACAATTTCAGTAAAATGGAATATGGCAAACATCCAATAGGTATGCCCTGCAGAAGACGGAACAAAACGAATAGTAACCATGAAATCAAAAAGAGTTGTACATAAATTTTCTGCTTTTAAAATAGGTAAAACTATGCCACGGTTTTAAAACTAGTTCATATGTATTACAGGAAGCAACGGGTACGTTCGATAAAGAGACTTCACTTATGATGACAAACAAGAATATTTTCTGTTTAAATATATTGCAACAAAAGTAAAAAACAATGAAATACATACATTGATCAAACACGTACCCGAGACTCCAGAAATGCACTTACATTCCTGGTTTATTTACTCTGAAACTGAAATTAACGTTTATCTAATACTGACAAGAAATTCACAAATATAAAAAAAAAGTTAAATTTGATAGTTATAAACTTATAAATATAGAAATTATACCTACCAGACAGAAATTTCACGATCGTATACAAGAAATCACATAAAGTTTCATTAATTTAAAGCAATTTGAATTGGAAATATTCAAGTCTCAAGTGCAAAAATTTACAAAACTTGCATAAGATGTCAGGACATAATTCAATGTTTCGAACGCAAACGGCGTTCCATAAAATGAAGGCTAACAACTTGCACATGAAACCATGCACTTTTTTTAAGAATGCAGATAAACCAACAATTATAATCTCCAGATAGTGTTTCTTCAATTTTAAATTGGAATCACATAAATAAATGTTAAATTCTCCCTGGTAATTGATGTAATGAAAAATTTCCATCCTTGTGGGGTAATTGAACGTTTGCAACTTGCAACTGAAATAAGGTGCGTAACCGACGTGTTTAAATTAAATTTGGTAACTGATGTAATTCGATATATTCCATTCAAAGAGTCTCCAGTAAGATTGTAAAGTATTTTCACTTTAATTATGTAAATGAAACAATTAAGGCATGCAATGCATTTTACTTAAACATTGTAGTCTCCATAAAAAACAATCAGTAAAAAGGTCAACAATTTCTGAGATTGTTTTTAGGTACGTACCTCATAACGAAATAGTGTTCTTTAAAGAATTAAATCTAACAGACGGGAAAATCAAACACCAAAGAGACGAAGCTGGAAGTAACAGTTTAAGAACGCCAAGAGAGCAAAATACCTGTCAGCAATTAAAAAAAAAAGATCGGGTCCATGATTGATAGAAACAAACACCAATTTATCACACCTTTTAAATAGCGGTGGTATGTAACAGAACTGGCACTAAGCCATGAACAAATAAACTTCGTTCATAACCAAATCATAATAAATAAGGATTGGATTCACTTCCTTTATAACTGAATGTTACTAACCTAAAAATGTTAACGTTGCATTCAAGCTAGGAGTAATTATCGTAAAAATGAAGTTACAGAAGTAATGAAGCGAACCGTAACAAATATTACTGCATCCACTAGAAACACATCTAGACAAAAAGTTAAGCATTAATACACTACTGTACTGTATACATAATAATGTGCGTCGAACACATGTTAGGAGCACGAATTGAAAGATGGCTATTTCGGATAGAACTGCAATGTAATATATCACGAATAAGAGTCAGCTGAAACTATCATGACAACTCACAAACTCAAATAATTGTGCAGTAATGTATCGGCGGTAACAGAAGGTGCACAGTGCACATGCGATACATAAAAGGACAAATGAAACAGTTACTGTGGGTACAATACAGCGTGAAAGGAAAGGAGCTACACGAGACATACTGATTGCAGCATTTCTAGTTAACGATGAAGTGTGCAGAGACATCACTCATTGAACACAAACCAACAAGGAATGGAACATCAGAAATACGAAATTCTCGTTGGACTGTCGTATACCTGGTGAACGAGATATACATTTAGAACAGCAAATTAATTAAAAAAATAATAATTAAAAAAAAATTCTGTCCCAAAGATAATTTCACTTCGAAATTGAAATATAGGTTCTTTTGTTTAATTTTCAATTAAATTTAATACAGGGTGTCTGCGGAATGCGAAAACGGAGGATATCTCCTTACCCAATAGGGATAGAAAAAAAGTTTAAATACAAAAGTATTTCAGTAATCAAATCCACATTTAAAGAAAATATTTTCGTTTATACAGCGTGTCTCATATGAACTGGAGATCATGCAACTTCATTTTTTTAAAAAGGACACCCTGTATTTTATTACATTTTCTGCTTTTTCTATAAACTCTGAATCGGTTTTATTAAGCTCTATTATCATCTAAAATTAATAGTTTTTGAAATATTTAACTTTTTTTAAAAAAATCGCGATTTTCTCGTGTCACTGACAAAGGGCGTACTTTTTTTATTTGATATCCTTAAAGAAAAATATTTTGCAGTGCATAGACACACTTACCTTGTGTTCCTATAAAAATTTGAAAATATTATACAGGGTGTTGCCAAAACTATTCACAAAATCATAATCTTTAAAACACAAAATCTCAATTCTCTTAAATGGAATATGTGTGTGTGTGTGTGTGTGTGTGTGTGTGTGTGTGTGTGCGTGCGTGCGTGCGTGCGTGCGTGCGTGCGTGCGTGCGTGCGTGCGTGCGTGCGTGCGTGCGTGCGTGCGTGCGTGCGTGCGTGTGCGTGTGCGTGTGCGTGTGCGTGTGCGTGTGCGTGTGCGTGTGCGTGTGCGTGTGCTGTGCGTCGGTGCGTGTGCGTGCGCGTGCGTGCGGTGGCGTGTGCCGTGGCGTCGTGTGTCTGTGGTCTGTGTGTCTTGTGTCTGTGTGTCTGTGTGTCTGTGTGTCTGTGTGTCTGTGTGTCTGTGTGTCTGTGTGTCTGTGTGTCTGTGTGTCTGTGTGTCTGTGTGTATGTGTGTCTGTGTGTCTGTGTGTCTGTGTGTCTGTGAGTCTGTGTGTCTGTGTGTCTGTGTGTCTGTGTGTCTGTGTGTCAGTGTGTCTGTGTGTCGTGTGTCTGTGTGTCTGTGTGTCTGTGTGTCTGTGTGTCTGTGTGTCTGTGTGTCTGTGTTCCTGTGTGTCTGTGTGTCTGTGTGTCTGTGTGTCTGTGTGTCTATGCGTCTGTGTGTCTGTGTGTCTGTGTGTCTGTGTGTCTGTGTGTCGTGTCTGTGTCTGTGTGTCTGTGTGTCTGTGTGTCTGTGTGTCTGTGTGTCTGTGTGTCTGTGTGTCTGTGTGTCGTGTGTCTGTGTGTCTGTGTGTCTGTGTGTCTGTGTGTCTGTGTGTCTGTGTGTCTGTGTGTCTGTGTGTCTGTGTGTCTGTGTGTCTGTGTGTCTGTGTGTCTGTGTGTCTGTGTGTCTGTGTGTCTGTGTGTCTGTGTGTCTGTGTGTCTGTGTGTCTGTGTGTCTGTGTGTCTGTGTTGTGTCTGTGTGTCTGTGTGTCTGTGTGTCTGTGTGTCTGTGTGTGTCTGTGTGTGTCTGTGTTGTGTCTGTGTGTCTGTGTGTCTGTGTGTCTGTGTGTCTGTGTGTCTGTGTGTCTGTGTGTCTGTGTGTCTGTGTGTCTGTGTGTCTGTGTGTCTGTGTGTCTGTGTGTCTGTGTGTCTGTGTGTCTGTGTGTCTGTGTGTCTGTGTGTCTGTGTGTCTGTGTGTCTGTGTGTCTGTGTGTGTGTGTCTGTGTGTCGTGTGTGTCTGTGTGTCTGTGTGTCTGTGTGTCTGTGTGTCTGTGTGTCTGTGTGTCTGTGTGTCTGTGTGTCTGTGTCTGTGTGTCTGTGTGTCTGTGTGTCTGTGTGTCTGTGTGTCTGTGTGTCTGTGTGTCTGTGTGTCTGTGTGTCTGTGTGTCTGTGTGTCTGTGTGTCTGTGTGTGTCTGTGTGTGTCTGTGTCTGTGTCTGTGTCTGTGTGTGTGTGTGTGTGTGTGTGTGTGTGTGTGTGTGTGTGTGTGTGTGTGTCTGTGTCTGTGTCTGTGTCTGTTGTAAGGCCCATAATTTTGTGCAGGTTTCTTTTATGAGTTACACTTACGAATTACCACTATGTGGATTTCTTTTTAATCTCGGCTAGTCAAGAATTTGGGAAGTGGGTTTTTAGACTTATACAACTGTTAAACAATTTCCTTACCTAGGTTTAATACATATATTAAAACAAAACTTCTGGAATTATAATAATAATAATATAACAAAAAATGATATGTATATGTGCTCGTCGTCGTCGGTTTGGAAATTTCCTGTAAACAAACGCGTTATAATGCAGTGTTCAAAAATAAAGTATTGGTGGTTTTGTTTCTTTGTAAACAAAAATAATGTGTTCAGGTGAAAATAATACAAGGGTGTGTGTACAATTCAAAAAGGAGGATTACTGTGATTTAGACAGGTAAGTTTATTTTCTCTATTATTTTATAAATTTAAGACAATGTTGTTGAATTCGAGGTTAGAGCGTATTTCAAATCTGTATCGTGGACTGGCTCTTTTATTACTTATATTTTCTTAAGTAACGTTTTGAAATACGGAACAGGTTAATGAAAAGCAGGCCCTACACGAGATTTGATAATTACACGAATAGTGTTAAAGCAAATTCGTGTTAGGCAACGGTTGTATGCGATTTGTTTAATTTTTAGGGTTTGTACACACGGACTAAGGGAAAGACTAATTCTAAATTAACTATAAATAATATATACAATCAAATATGTACAAGGGGTTGTCAACGTTTGGAATTTGCAATTTTATGTTTGAAATGTTTCATATGATACAGAAATATTTTCGACAATGTGTTGTTGAAAATTGATAAGAGTTCATTCAAACTACTAAAATGGAACGTTGACCTTCGTTTTATTTGTATAAAGAGGATGATTCTTTACACTTTAATTGAATGTGAGTACTTATTTGCGAAATGCAAATGGATTTTTTCTAAGAATAATTATCTTAAAGTTTTAATAGCTAAAGCGCAAATAAATTGCTTTAATCTATTGGATTTCTTATTGCAAAATAGAAATTCGTTTACTTTGAAGTAAAACGTAAAAATTTACTTTTAGTTGTATAAATTTAATGTTTTACACAATTCAGGTTTTGTTTTCGGTAATAATTTGGACTTGATATTCCGGTGGATTTTTGTGATATACAGGGGGAATAAATTATAAGTGTTGATAGCCAAGCAAGGAGCTCGAGCTAAATCAACAAATTCTAGAGATTCTATTTATTCAAAGCTGTAACGGACACTGAGTATATAGAACTATATACAGGGGTTCAGGATATATTGGGTGTTCGTTTATAATTTTGTTAATAGCCAAGCCAATGGGCTCAATAGTCTAAATTAACGAATCTTAGAGATTCTATTTATTCAAAGCTGTATCGGAACTTTGAATATATAGAATTATTATACAGAAGGTTCAGGATATATCTGGTGTTAGCTTATAATCTCGTTAATAGCCAAGCCAATGGGCTCAATAGTCTAAATTAACAAACCTTAGGGATTCTATTTATTCAAAGCTGTATCGGAAACTTTGAACATATAGAACCATATACAGGGGTTCAGGATAGGATTTGTAAATTGCCGTTTTCTGAGGTTGCATCGCGTGATCGGACAACCAGACGTGGCTTATATGAGCCCCATCAACAAGAAGAAGCCCTATAATAGTCCCGGTGACCGCCGGTGTTAACCAGTCAATCTACCTAAGGCCAGTATAATACGCAAAACCTCTTTGACGTCAATTAATTTCTTAAGGGCGGGTTGTTAACAGGAATTTCTAGGTATTACAACTATTTTCGTAAAAATTGGTTATACTTCGGAGTGTTAGAGTTCTATTTAATTCAATTGAAATTGCTTTAAGAGCGTGCCAGGCGGTTATGTTCTCGAATAGAGAATTTCAGGTGTAATAAATTATTACAAACGGACAGGCAGGAGAGTATTTGTAGAGAAGTGTTCTACAAACAGAATTCATTTAGAAGTGCCAATAATTTCGCTTATAAACCTTGCGAATGAGTGGGGTTTTAGGTAGGAAATGTCGCAACGTTTCTGCACATCGTGAAAGTGGGGTACCGGTGGGCACGCAAAAGTGCTGATTGTTTACATTTATTTAGAACTGGAATAAAATGAATTATTATTTAAACATTATCTTAATAATTTTTATTAAAATAACAATTAATTTGTCTTATCCAATTCTGGCTCATTACACTGTGTCTGTGTCTGTGTCTGTGTCTGTGTCTGTGTCTGTGTCTGTGTCTGTGTCTGTGTCTGTGTCTGTGTCTGTGTCTGTGTCTGTGTCTGTGTCTGTGCCTGTGTCTGTGTCTGTGTCTGTGTCTGTGCCTGTGTCTGTGTCTGTGTCTGTGTCTGTGTCTGTGTCTGTGTCTGTGTCTGTGTCTGTGTCTGTGTCTGTGTCTGTGTCTGTGTCTGTGTCTGTGTCTGTGTCTGTGTCTGTGTCTGTGTCTGTGTCTGTGTCTGTGTCTGTGCCTGTGTCTGTGTCTGTGTCTGTGCCTGTGCCTGTGTCTGTGTCTGTGTCTGTGTCTGTGTCTGTGTCTGTGTCTGTGTCTGTGTCTGTGTCTGTGTCTGTGTCTGTGTCTGTGTCTGTGTCTGTGTCTGTGTCTGTGCCTGTGTCTGTGTCTGTGTCTGTGTCTGTGTCTGTGCCTGTGTCTGTGTCTGTGTCTGTGTCTGTGTCTGTGTCTGTGTCTGTGTCTGTGTCTGCCTGTGTCTGTCTGTCTGTGTCTGTGTCTGTGTCGGTGTCTGCGTGCGTGCGCGCGTGCGTGCGTGCGTGTGTGCGTGCGTGCGTACGTGCGTGTGTCGTGTGTGTGTCGTGTGCGTGTGCGTGTGCGTGTGCGTGTGCGTGTGCGTGTGCGTGTCCGTGTGCGTGTGCGTGTGCGTGTGCGTGTGCGTGTGCGCGTGCGTGTGCGTGTTCGTGTGCGTGTTCGTGTGCGTGTACCTGTGCATGTGCGTGTGCGTATGTGTGTGCGTGTGCGTGTGTGCGCATATCCGCGTGTGCGCGTATACCTGCCCATTATAGTGGTATTGTGTGTAATCATCTAAATTTGCAATTTCAACATACATGGATTGCCAGGAGAGGGCCAATTTTTTGACCATTTGGATCCCTGGATCTTACAAAACTGGTTCTTTTTGTGGGGATTTGTCGAAAATCAGGTTTACCAATTACCTCCCACAACAAAGGAAAAGAAAGAATAAGAATTGTTTTTCAATTCATAAATAGAGAAGTGCTTCAAAAAGTAAGCAATTCTTTTGTTGAAAGGATTCGTTTGTGTGAGGAACATCAGGGCACACACATAAAACAATATTTTTAGTTATTTTATGATATTTTATGATTTTTAGTTATATTGTTTTAAAAATATCTAACTTAAATTGTTTTTTGCATCTTTTGTTTACTTGTTATTAGTATTATTAGATAGAGTTAACGAAGTTTTACGCCAATAAAATTATTTTTCACATTTTTCAAAATTGTTTAAATTGAATTTTAATCTATCAGTGTCAAACAAATATTTGTTTATTGTTTCCATTTCAACCATGGCCAACTAACGTTTCATAAAAACGTTAGCTTATTACTTAATCAACATTTTTCCGTAAAAAAACATGTCATTCCTTTTAAAAAAATTGAGATTTTGTGTTTTGAAGATTATGACCTTGTGAATAGTTTTGGCAACACCTTGTATAATATTTTCAAATTTTTATAGGAACACAAAGTAAGTGTGTCTATGCACTAGTAATCTGCAAAATATTTTCCTTTAAGGATATCAAATAAAAAAAGGACGCCCTTTGTCAGTGACACGTGAAAATCATGATTTTTTAAAAAGCATTAAATATCTCAAAAACTATTAATTTTAGATGATAATAGACCTTAATAAAACCGATTCAGAATTTAAAGCAAAATCAAAAAATATAATAAAATACAGCGTGTCCTATTTAAAAAAATGAAGTTGCATACTCTTCAGCTCATTTGAGACATCCTGTATAAACGAAAGTATTTTCTTTAAATGCGGATTTGATTACTGAAAAACTAAACTTTTTTTCTATCCCTATTGTGTAAGGAGATATCCTCCGTTGTCGCACTGTGGACACCCTGTATATATATATATATATATATATATATATATATATATATATATATATATATATATATATTGTCATTTATGCTTCCACGAGTATTAATACTTGAATGTGATGACATTTCAGGGTGTAAACTCGTGTATAAAAGTAACACTTTGTTATAAATAATCTACGTTTCGGTAGTTTGTCTTTACTACCTTTATCAATATTATAAAATAATGTTGATTTACAATATATATCAACTTACACTAGACATTATTATCTTTGCTCTGCTGCGGGTTGTAGGTACTATATTTAAGATACTGGTCTGGAAAGGGTTTAGAGAAGTGTTGCATAGTTAGATGGTTTTTATTATTTGGTTTAATTTGTCGTATTACAGGTTTCCATATTGGTGATATTCAACAAGCATCATCACGCTTGTTTATAGCCAAGGGACGTTTCTCAATTTCAATGGCTTCTCTTATAACGTGTGTCTGTGCGTGCGTGCGTGTGTGTGTGGTGTGTGTGTGTGTGTGTCTCGGTGTATGTGTCGATGTGTGCGTGTGCCTGTGTATGTGTGTGTTGTGTGTGTGTGTGTGTGAGTGTGTCTGTTTGTGTGTCTGTGTGCGTCTGTGTTTGTGTGTGTGTGTGTGTGTGTGTGTGTGTGGTGTGTGTGTGTGTGTGTCGGTGTGTGTGTCGATGTGCACGTTTGTGTGTCTGTGTGTATGTGTGTGTGTCGGTGTGTACGTGTGCTTGTGTGTGTGTGTGTATGTGGTGTGTGTGTGTGTGTGTGTGTTTGTGTATGTGTGTGTGTGTGTGTGCGTGCGGGCGTGTATGCGTGCGTACGTGTGAGAGTGAGTGCATGCGTGCGAGCGTGCGTTCGTGCGTGTGTGCGAGCGTGCGTGCGTGCGTTAGTGCGTGTATG
Source organism: Vesta saturnalis (assembly GCA_036346205.1). NCBI lineage: Eukaryota > Metazoa > Arthropoda > Insecta > Coleoptera > Lampyridae > Vesta > Vesta saturnalis. Next base: position 10,806,145 of record JARFJB010000218.1, on the reverse strand, counting down.
CGAGCGTGCGTGCGTGCATGCGTGCGTATGTGCGTTGGTGCGTGCGTGGGTACGTGCGTGCTTTTGTGCGTGCGAGAGTGCGTGCCTGCGTGAGTGCGTGCGTGGGTGCGTGCGTGCGTGCATGCGTGCGCGTACGTGCGTGCGTGCCTGCGTGCGTGAGTGCGTGTGTGATTGTAAGACAGTCATCACTCTGTCATTTTACAGATGTTACAAAGACCCCTTTTGCTTGTAGTTAGTTTAGTTTGTGTGTATGAATGTGTTTGTTTGTATGTCTGTTTGTATGTCTGTGTGCGTCTGTGTTTGTATGTGTGTGTATGTTTGTGTGAGTGTGTGTGTGTGTGTGTGTGTGTGTGTGTGTGTGTGTGTGTGTGTGTGTGTCTGTGTGTGTGTGTGTGTGTGTGTCTATGTGTGTGTGTGTGTGTGTGTGTGTGTGTGTGTGTGTCGATGTACGTGTGCCTTTATGTGTATGTGTGTGTGTGTGTGTGTTTGTGTGTATGTGTGTGTGTGTGTGTGTGTGTGTGTGTGTGTGTGTGTGTGTGTGTGTGTGTGTGTGTGTGTGTGTGTGTGTGTGTGTGTGTGTGTGTGTGTGTGTGTGTGTGTGTGTGTGTGTGTGTGTGTGTGTGTGTGTGTGTGTGTGTGTGTGTATCTGTGTGTGTGACATGTGCCTTGTGTGTATGTGTGTGTGTGTGTGTGTGTGTGTGTGTGTGTGTGTGTGTGTGTGTGTGTGTGTGTGTGTGTGTGTGTGTGTGTGTGTGTGTGTGTGTGTGTGTGTGTGTGTGTGTGTGTGTGTGTGTGTGTGTGTGTGTGTGTGTGTGTGTGTGTGTGTGTGTGTGTGAGTGTGTATGTGTGTTTGCGAGTGTCTGTGTGCATGCTTGCGTTCGTGCGTGCATGCGTGCGTTCGTGATTTCGCACGTGCGAGCGTGCGTGAGTGCGTGCATGCGCGCGTGCGTGCGCGCGTGCGTGCGTGCGTGCGTGTGTACCTGCGTGCGTGTGTGATTGTGAGATAGTCATCACTTTTTCGATATGAAATTGTAAAAATGATTTACATTTAGCGGCGCTGATTAATCTGTCAGAAACATGTCTTAATTTTTGTTAAGCAAAACACAAAATTGGTCGTGGTGAGACAGTCATCACTATGTCACCTTGCAGATGTTATCAAGACCCCTATTGTTTGTAGTTGTAAGGTGCTGTATGAACGGAGAACTTGGGCTCTTTACAGTGTAGCTGTTAGTCATATTTAAACAAAGAAGTGTTAACACACTTAGCTTAAATGGATTCCATAGATAAAAGAAACGTCTGCAGAAGGATATGGGCTTTACTGCATCATCAAACAGTTAATAGACAGTAGCTTAACACACGCCCCAGGATGATGTAAAAGGAATTATTGGAGTTATGCATCTAATACCCGTTGTCTGTCAAAACTTGGCAGGAATTAATCAGGTTATACAAAAAAGGTTACTATGAATTACTTGTTTATATACACATAAGTGACTATAAATCAGTATTCATAGTAGATAAATAGTGAAGACATTGGTTTTTAAAACCGCTTTACTAATTACAGTTATTATGTATGCTTTTCCAGCTGATGGTAAGCTAAAGAAGTAAAATTTACTAATGATTTTAGATAAAAAGCATGACCTACCTAATCAATATGGGTGAAAAGTATATCCGTCGAAAGATATTAATGGAAGAGGATCCATATAGAGAAAAAACATCCATCAATAAGATAAGTCTTGATAAATCTCACATTAAGTGATTAAGTTTATAAAACTAGGAAAGTTCAAAGCTTTCTTCTTTCACAAGGATTATCTTTAACCTTAAACGAAACGAAAGTAAAATCGTATTTGACAACGCCTAACGCGCCCGTTCTATTTCATAAATTCCATTTTTTAAAAACTTCGAAATATAAAAAGTAATCCAAAATTGTGAAACAAATATACGGAAAGTTGGAAACAAGTAGAAAAATGTGTACGATAGCACTTAATAATTTAAACGATGTGTAACGGACGTACATTGTGATCCCAACTAAATTTGTAGTATTCGCACAACTGGTGTAACTGTTGCGTCATATGCATCTTTATGGTCTACACTGAAATATGTATGCAATGAGTACTAAATGTACACGGCGCTAGAGCTTTAGCCTTAGAGATATTATGATGAGAATTGAAGTATCTATATTTCAGCAAAGTTCGTATTGTTTAATATAATAACGGTGTTTCCAAGTTCTGAAATCTTCCACGTACGATTTTAAAAATTTATTATGAAATACATAAAGAGATCGTGTAATACATCGTTTTAAACCACTGCTTGTTACAAGATATTTCAGAATCATTGTCAATTATATCTTGATATGAGCCCAAAATAAATAAATCTACGGTTAATTAAATTTTTATTCACTAGATTTTAAATATTGTGGACTTCATTGGTTTAGCTCACTGGCTGGAAGGGTTTTACAATGTTATTCAAAATGTGTAATATAATGGTATACAGGGTGGATACTTTAAGTGGAATAAATTCTGTAACTCAAAGGGCTGAAGTCCGGAAGAAAAATCATGATAGGCATTCTTTATAGTTGTTTCGAGCCCTCAATCTGGGGGTTACAGTTTCTCCATATATCCACCCCTCGGGGTGAAACCACCCCTCACTTTTTTGCAGATGTAAGGGTAGGTCAAGTACACCGTATGAAAGCTTGTATTAAGAGAAATACAACGCAGTGTTTATTTTCTCGGGCATTTGAAAAATATAATTGAAAAAACCTCTTTCTCTGTCTCGATGGTATTTAATTTGGAAAATGATTGAAATGTCGGTAGGTAAAAATGTATCGTAGTGATAGCATGTATTTATCATCGCAACAAGCCTGATCTTATCGTTGAAGGAAAAAATCTTTATTTTCTGTGTTTCTTACTCTCACTAAATGCTTTTTAATTTCAACAATGCTTGAATGTCGGTAGATAAAAATGTGCATTTATTATCTCAGCAATCCAGGTCTTATCGTTGATGAAAAACGCTCTTAATCTTCTATGTTTTAGTCTCGATTTTAGTTACCTGCTTGATTTGTTAGCGTCCACGTTAGTAAATTACAATATTGTCTGTTTCTTTGCTCGTTTATTTAAGAAAATAGTTCCTCTAGTGTAGTTTTCACATCTTCACATCATAGTAAAATATTTATGTTTAGCTTGGCTTATTTAACGGAAGCCCTTCGCTGAATTATTTCAAGCAAATCATTTCGATTTACCGTGGCTTTCTCAAGGCTCAATTATCAAAACAGAAAGGCGGTATAGAGAATTGCGTCATGTCAGGAATCTGCAAGACAAAGAAGAGAGGCAGTTGACCAAAATACAAAGCTGAACGTTTTGTTGGCTATTCAAGAAATCCCCATCATTTCGGCACGGCAATTAGCGTACGATAACGAGGTCAGTCATAGAACTGTTTTAAAGGTTTTAAAAATTGCAAAATGCACCCTTATAAGATGCAAATGCTACAAGAATTGACTGATGAAGAATCAGACCGACGAATTGAGTTTTGTAAACGAATTCGGATGAATGTACTTTCTCTTTGCATGGTGAAGTGAATCATCACAGTTGTCGTTATTGGTTTGACCACAACCCCCATTGGATGCGGGTAACTTACACGCAACAGTTTATTACCAAATAACAATCCAAATGACTTGGATGAGAGAATTTGGTTGCAGCAAGGGAGCGCTACACCGCACTATGCATTGCCAGTACGGAACTATTTAAGTCAATTTTTTCCAAATAGATGGATTGGTCAAAGAGGTGCACATGAATGGCCACCACGATCCCCGAATCTTAATCCCCTTGACTTTTTTATGGGGATAATAAGGTTTTTGCTACATTAACGACCGACCTTCAGGATCTGAGGGACATAATTACTGCAGAAATCAGAAATATTCCACAAGATATATTTCAAAACGCGCAAAATGGTTTTTGTCACCCATTGGGTTTTTGTCAAGAAACAAATGGACACCATTTTGAACATCTTTATAGTTATGAGTGTACCCCATAAGAAAAGACGTTTTTGCAGAGTCGTTAAATCGTAGTTTAGTTTAAGAAAGTTCTCAAATGAAACTTCCTTTGCTAAGAGAGTGTGTTTATTTGTTTATTATTTTTGATTTTGATTTTATTGTTCAACAAAATAATGTTTAAAATTTTGAGAAAATAAATACTGAGTTGTGTTCCTCTTAACACAATCTTTCACACGGTGTATCACCCTTACATTTGAAAAAAAAGTTAGGGATGGCTTCACCCCCGGGGGTGGATATATAGAGAAACTATAACCCCCAGATTGAGGGCTGGAAACAATTATACAGAATGCCTATCATGATTTTTCTTCCGGGCTTTACCTCTTTGAGTTACAGTATTTATTCCACTTAGAGTATCCAACCTGTATGTTTTACTGCTGTATTGTACAGGCTGTCCCAAATTCGAGGGCAAGCATGGGGATCTCGCTTATTATAAGAGATAGGATATAGGTTTAAATTCGGCACCTTTGCTAAATTCGATGCCGAGTAATAATCTGAAAAGAAATTTGAGCTAACTCGAATGGATTTGGTTTTATGCTCAAAAAACTAAAAATTTCGATTTTCGTTTTTCGCGTTTGGCCACCTTATTATTAGGAATTTTCAAAATTCGATTAAACATTACTAAGGCACCTTTTTACGCACAATACTAATACGGTATTAAAAATATTATGTGACGTTTCGTTTATTCTGAACCATCATCAGGTTTATTTCTTCTTATGGGGGGTTAAGATATATTTTTATGTCGTTGGATGGAGAATGTTATGCTGATTTTAGCAATATATAACACTTTATGGTTTGATCGACTGCGAACTAAAATAATGAGAAAAATACGAAGAACAAGATTGTGCCTTCTTGGATCCAGCAAGGAATAATTACAGTAGTTCTACTTATTTAATTTGTTAAACTCGTTAGAACATCCAAAAAAATATAAAAACAGTTAAACAATTTAAAAAAAAAACATTAACAAGCACCTCAAACAAGTAGGTCTATGTAACACGGTCATAATAGCGACAACGCAAATTTATCGATAGGTAACAACAAAATAATTACACAGACAAACAAACAAAAATTATTATAATAAATGTTCGAACAAGTTTCCTCCTTCTTGAATACAGTAACGAATTCTTCTTCTACAATTGTTTACGCTTCTTTGAATGGTTCGCCTGGGAATTTGACGAAGTTTATTAACAACCCTATTCTGGAGTTCTTCTATATTTTGCGGTGGCGTCTTATAAATCATATTTTTTAAATAGCCCCAGAGGAAGTAATCTAAAGGGGTTAAATCTGGACTTCTTGCTGGCCACCTACGTGGTCCCCTATTTGCCATCCATTTATCAGGAAATTCGCCGTTACGATATTCACTTATTATCGCAGCATTATGAGGAGGAGCTCCGTACATTTTCCACCAGAGAGCCCATCTTTCGTTTAGCGGAACATCATCCAAAAGGTCTGATATTTCGTGTGTTAGAAATGCAAGGTAGCGTTGAGACGTTAGGATACATTCGTAAATAATTGGCCCAAGGAGCCTATCCTTCCAGATTCCAACCCACACATTAAAGGACCGGTGGCCTTGTCCTCGCACTTGCCTGTTAATTCGTGGATTTTCAACGGGCTAGTAGTGCTCGTTATTACGATTAAACATTCCATTAGTGGAAAAATTGCACTCATCCGTCCAAATTATTTGATTGAGAAAGTTGCGATTTTCCAGCATATTGGTATTAAGTTGGTTACAAAAATACAACCGTCTCATATCGTCCCCAGGCCGAAGAGTTTGACTAACGTGTAACTTAAATGGTTTATAACGTGTAACGGTATAAACGGGTGGTAGAACGGGATTACAGATAAATTGGCCTTTTTGCCCCGACTAGCCAGCGTATGGGTGTAGGTCAGATGTTGAAAAATTTTGCACATCCAGAATAGTAAATTGTACGTAAGTCAAAATAGGGGATGAAGACAAAATCAGTTCGGTTAAGGGCACCAGAATGTTTGGTAGTCAAAATAAGGGTCGTCGTGCCAAAATTACTAGTACATAGCGTGTCTAAACATACAAAAAACATACGCTTACCTATCCGCAATTAATCCCAGGTGTGCTGGACAGCAACTCAGCAAACCACCTGAAATAGGGCTTCAAAATAGCACTACATGCTTGTCAAATAAAAGCGTGATAAACACTCAATACAGTTACGTTAATACACCTCAGTGTAAATAATTAGGCATTAAATAATAATCAAAACAAAACAAAAAAATAAGCTATAGAATGCACTCTAAATGAATTAATACTCAACAAAAAAATCAAATAAAACACTAAATATTAATAACGCTATTACTCAATAAAACAAAAGAAAACTAACTTCGTTACGTTAAAACTAAATTACCGGTAACTTGCAATTTGCAAAAAGAACTTTTATGTAACACATTTATAAAACCTAACAAAGCTATAATAAAATAATAAAAAAATAATATAAATATAAACATACGATAATGCGTATAAACAAAGAAAAAAACAAAAGCTTAATGGGCGACAGGATGTCTGATCAGAATGCTGCTTAACGCCGTTCTAAATGGTTTTAACCTATATATATATATATATATATATATATATATATATATATATATATATATATATATATATATATATATATATATATATATATATATATATATATATATATATATATATATATATATATATATATATATATATATATATATATATATATATATATATATATATATATATATATATATATATATATATATATATATATATAATATATATTACGTGATATATAATACGTGGTTATAACCCACACTGCTACAGGGTCAATTGCCCTTTAATACTAAAATAAATAACAAAGTGTGAAGGCGGAGCGTCAGAACTATAATTAATTACGCTGAATAAAGTTAAAACAACAACTTAATTTAACAAAAAAAATACGACACCGCTTTCAAACAAAAAAAAATAATTCGAAACACAAAAATCTTGAAATATTCAATAAAAAAAACAATATTATGTTACCTTAAGGTCTAGAGTTACACCTCTCCTGTGTTACAACAATGAAAATGATGACCAATGACTGCTATGACGGAAATGAAATCTCCCTGGTCTGGCAAAATGATGAATGAAATGTTGACTATTGTTCTTTTATACACAAACGATTCCTTGATTGAATCTCGTTAAAATGTTACTGCATTAATTAAAAACTTCTTTTAAAATACTAATAATTTGAGCGTTCAACTTTCTTGTTAACTTATATCTTTTAACTGGTTTTATTTCCACTAATAATCCAAAATGTTAATAATTTGTTTTAAATAACTATAATTTTAATATATTGCGAAAGTTTCTTTATCCTTAAACACGCTTTGTACGGTAATTAAGGGGCACTACAAGAACGTTAATGTTAAAATCCGCAAAAGCGATATAAACCAAAGAGGTCACTGAAGCACTAATAAAACACGACGATGTCCTCTAGGTAACTTTACGTAAAATCGAAATCGGCACTAGGTACAATCCTTTGGTGATGAACAGTTTTAATAAAATCCCTTTACAGGTCTTCTTCAGAAGTAGCTAAACTACCCTTACTACACAAAAAGTTCGTTAAACACCACAAGGTTCAAAATATCGACGTTCTAAACCAAACCTTAAAGCGTAACAACAAGCAGCACCGTATAGTACACGAGAGCGCGATCAGTTTCAGAATCCAACCAATTATTACCAAAAATCCATCTTGGAATTTTGAATCCCACTACTCATAAAAAATCTTATCTAATTTAACTCCACCAATCAAAAAAAAACGGAAGGGGAAGATTTGATACCCCAATACAAACTTCGTTTTCGTCCGTCAGGACTCGGTAACATTCAAAAGTTCAAACTTCAGCAAAATCATCGTGCAAAATATCTCTATGTTTTCCTTAAAGTACGAACAATTAGTCCCACATTCAACCTCTATGACTTAAAACCAACATACTCAATAATAAACTGAACAACTATAACTACTCGTCTTTATGTCGCCAACATGACAACATACACATATAAATCTACGTTCTTTCTTTAAATTTTACAAAACTTTCTATTATATTTTACGGAAATCAAACGAAATAAACCCTCTTTACACTCATATACAACTATTTACAAATAAACGTTACTCAAACTTCTATAAACGGGAAATAATAAGGAAAAACAACCTAAATTACGGAATAATAATTCACAAACAAAAAAAACTAAAGCTCACCACACACCTTTCCTAAAGGTCGCTACACGCGTTAAACAAATTTAATCTATAAAACTCAATTTGACAACGAAAAAAAAAAAAATATATATATATATATATATATATATATATATATACGGAATCTAACTAAGTGAATAAAACTACAAACAAAATTACCCACTACGTATACAGGGTGTTCAAAATACCCTGACAAACGGTGTTGCTTTAACACTCGACAAACTGTCGTTTTTGGCACTTCAATAGTTTGCTCTATTTCTCTGGTAGATGTTGAAGGATTTTCTTGAACCTAAGATGGATAACATAGTCATAACTCTCCAAAAAATGTCTGCTGAAATTAGCAGTGAAGTGAGTGGAAATTAGTATAATACTAACAAATAGTACCTGATGTAATATTTCTTCTTCGGCATCTCTGTCTAGTCTGCTACCATATGCATTTCGAGGTTTCTGAAAACATCCAAATTTTGGTCTAATTTAAAAAAATATCTCTGGTTTGGATGCTGCCTCTCTGGATATTCCTCTAAATATCTTTGTTCTGCTCTGACACTATTTCTATTGCAGCTATAAAATATCCTTATCATGTCTCGTTTTTCTGAATTTGAAAACATTCTAAAGAAACTTGCAAATTTTAAAGCACTAACACGAAGGATCTTGCAGTTATTACCCTTTTTACAATTAGAAAATGACACGACAAAAGCCAACTCCTGAGTTTTGTTTGATTCATGGGTATCGTGATAATGTAATATTTAGTTTTTAATTTAAGAGTATTTTAGTTCGCAGTCGATCAAACCATGAAGTGTTATATATTGCTAAAATCAGCATAACATTCTCCATCCAACGCCATAAAAATATGTCTTAACCCCGATAAGAAAAAATAAACCTGATGATGGATCAGAATAAACGAAACGTCACATAATATTTTTAATGCCGTATTAGTATTGTGCGTAAAAAGGTGCCTTAATAATGTTTAATCGAATTTTGAAAATTCCTAATAATAGATAAATGTTGAACAGAAACATAAATTACTGGGTAACAAGATTTGAAAAAGTTGAAACACCTTCGTAAATATAGAGAAGTATGTCTTATGTTATAAAACGAGAATCATGTAATGCTAATCTATAGAGAAAATTTTACGTAATTTGAATTTAAAATACAAACAGTAATTTGAATTGTAAATGAAAGTATGCTGTAAAGTTTGTCCATAAAATGCAGTGATGGCACTAATAATAATTCATTTCTACTATTGGGGTCAGTCGCTTATAAGCGAATCGAAACCTCTTCTAAAGAATTCATTGTGCCCTAAGATAGTATCAACCTATACCGAGATTTGGTACAACGGAAAATATGAAATCCTAAATAATTCGTATCGAAATGGGTTATAATCCCTAAGCGCGCAAGATATTTTAATGAAGTTATTTCACATCTTTGCTTTCGGGTCTTGCGCCTTCTTAGTTATAATTTTGCTTTTAGATAAATCTTTGGGTTAAAAATTTATAATGCTCTGGCTTATAGAAGCTACGCGTGTCACCGCAACAAGGGGTTTAAAAATAATTGCGCGGATTTAGATAGTTATTTGGTATAAAAGTAAAAAAGAAAGCCAAAATTAATAACCCTTAACTTGCGTTATTATTTATTGTCTTTTAAATTTATGGTAAATAAAATGGAAGCTATTAAAGAAACCGCGGAGTTTCATCTTAAGCTAATCTCGTACTTCTGTCCGAAGTATTTTATGGTCGATCCCTTGCTTAGGTTCATTTCCGGATAACCAAACGCGACCCCATTCGTTCCAATTCCCTCAACCACGGGCACACCCTGTAGATGTCCCTGTCCGTAACAGCCGCCTATGAATAATACCAACTCCGATAAGGTATCCTCATAAATTCCTTTTTATTGGCAATCAATTATATCGGTTATTTTGCGTATAACTTTGAGGTTACGGGCGTTCTAGTCTGAATCTGAAAGGTTTATTGTACAAAACTTGCATAAAAGAGATTATATTAAGGGGTAGCTATAGAACATATTCTCCTGCTTATTCTTCCATTTTATACATTGATATATCGAGCGGATAGACGATCTGTGTAAAAAGTTTCGGTATATTTTAAATTCTGTAATATATCGTCTGAAGTTTGCTTCATATTGATAATTTATGGGATAACTGAAATAAAATAGACACCCTTATCAGTGCGTTATAAAGTACACTTAATTATATTTTATTTGACCAAAACACTCCAATCTCCCATATTATGATGCTAACAATGTGTACGATTGTACAATCACTTTACAAAATGTCGATTGATCCTTATGGAGACAATTGCATTAACTACCACAATCGGATTTTTAGACCGATTAAAATAATTATTTATTTAAAGTATTATAAAGATATGAGTGTGGAGTTTTCCATTTGAGCATTATAAGATAATAATTGCTTGAAAAAGTAACCTTTTAACAGTTTATTTAAAAATATATACTCGCAAAGGGGCCATAAATATCATTCAAGGCCAAAAAGGAATCTGCCTAAAGACTTTTTTTTTTAATTTAAGGGAAAATTTATGTGACTCCGTCCAGTATATCTTAGTGTTTAGCATTTTTATCATCTTCAAGCGCTTCGAACTTTCATTCTCTAATAAATTTGTGCGAGAGTGTACCGAAAACTAACAGAGAACAAAGTTTTAGAAACCACGTTGAAGATTAGCGGCTTGAATTCCCAAGCGAACCGTCATTTGCTATCGCAGTTTTTGGGAGTCCAGCAAAAGGATGATGAGGAAGCGCTTATGAGGTGAACTTAAGAAAACTTTTAAAGATTCTCCTTTTCTCTCACCCTCCGCGCACTTAAACGTAAGACGACAAAAAAGAACAAATTGCCCAATTCGCATATGTTCGCTCCCTTTTGTTACAAAACTGTACTAATTTTTTATTTGGACACAATTTCATTTTTTATTATACGCTATCTCAAGAGATATTTCTCTTTCGCTTTTTCTCCATATCCATATTTTTGTTTTTATATAAAAATTTCTTTATATAAATATCATAAAATCAAGTTTTGTTTGACGCAAACAAATAAAAATATTTCTTTTTTACTTTTTAGTAGTTGATTTGTTGTATGAGTACGTGTTTACGTAAAACAATCTTTGAGTATTTCCCTTGGGAGGTTATCTACTTGTAATCTAAATTGCTTAAACAAACTTCTAAATAACCTACCTTGCTGTTTACCTTCTCGACATTGATTTAGTTGGCTTATAACCTAAACAGAGCGTTAATAACTCCATCCAATTAGTTTCAACATTTTTATTATCAAAACCTTTCACAACTTTTAACAATCGCGTTTATTTCCAACATAATTTTGCCATTTTCCCTTACACACATAAACTAAATTATATCCGGATCGTGTTCACGATTCCTACAGAGACCAAGATGCAATAAAACTTTTTCTGAGTTTACAAGATAGTTGTAGTAGTGCGTATTCAACTAATTGATCCAATTATAATTTCAAGCTTATATAAGCTTGTTGCACAACACGTTGCCGTTATATTTAATAGGTAATCAAATACAAACAACGTAATATTAACTATAGAATTTAATTTATAACATTAACGAGAATAGTTCAAATTTAAATTAAATTTGTGATATATTTTAATCTAATAATACAAGTAGTCTTGTTTAAATGTGAATTTAATGAATATTATCATAATTTATTTAGTTTTTAAATAACGCTTGTAGTAAAGCACCTTTACCATAAGTTAGTGTTTGAACGTCAATATGTGAAGGGTCAACTGCTAATCTAATACATTTTCTTACTATTTTTTGTTAATCAAAATTGGCTATGGTCATATATTAACAGTCCTAGTGACTATCACAAAGGTTAACAAAACTAATACTCAGTACTTTTTTATTAGTAACACATTCTTTCACATACTACATATTTGGACAATATACGCATTCCCTATTCATACAAAGCTTATACAAATTATTTCACTTTCAGTTTCCCATGATTAGCGTAAAGGAAATTTCTGGCAAACGTTAGTAGTAGTGCGACACCATACCCTCCACTTTTTACGTCACAAGACTGCCTACGTATTTACCACCCCTATGGTTTCTTTTCGGAGGCCTTTTTCAACTCCCAATTATTTTTTACTCGCCCACGTGCAGAACATGTTTTTTCACCTCTATTTTATAACCGCCCACGTGAGGGACGCGTTTTTTCACCCTTATTTTTTATGGTTTCTTTTCGGAGGCCTTTTTCAACCCCTAGTAATTTTTATACGCCCGCGTGTGGGACCGGTTTTTCTACCCTTATGGTTCCTTTTCGGGGGTCAACCCCTAATTATTTTTGTTTGTATTAAGAGCCTTTTTGACAGTAAATTTGTACTTGCTCACGTGAGGGGCAGATGTAGGTCTTGGGGCTGGACCTGGACCTGGAGCTGGTCTTGGACTTGGGGTTGGGGCGGGGTGCCGGCTTCTTTTCGGGTGGCCTTTTTTTAACCCTAATTAAGATCCTTTTGGTCATATTAAGAGCAGTACAACCCCTGGAGGTTAGGTAATTACACGTGTTCTGACTGAAAAAGATTTTTATTTAGGCTTTATTTATTAATATGTATTAGGACCCATTTTTATTTTATCAAATGAGATTGCATAATTGTATCTCTTTTAATTCCTATCTACAGATTGTAACCTTACGAAATTTTATATATACATTGGGTTGTATTTTAATAATTAAATTTCACTGGCATTTTAAATTAATCTCAATACGCAATGAAAAAAAATTATTTAAAGTTAATTACACGACACAGTAATCAGAATATTGTTTTTCTAAACGAATATTAAAACGGATTTCTTACCTTTGAGATATCTTTAATCACCATCCTCTCGTTAGAATTGTTGTATATACACATGTCCTCGACATCCAAACACTTAATATTTTTAAAAAAAGATATGTTGTTTGCATTAGCTGTAATTAAATTTGTGCAACTAAATAAATAAATTATGGTTGTAATAACCGTTTTGTTGGGTACAAGTATAAGCACACTAATAACACTTTCTACATTTTCACTTTTGCATAGTTGATATATAACTAGCTATTGATTTATCCATAATTAATTTTTACAGTGTAAATATACAAACAACCTAATTGTCTTTATCGCACTTACTGCAACTCGTATTTACCTAAATTAATTAATAAAAAAGCGGTTTGAACAAAATTCTGTACACACCCAGGCAAATTGTTTTTATAAAAAACCTCGTCAAATGTTTGGAGAGTAATAATTACACGTTTTAAATTCCACAACAATATGTAGCAAGAAATCATGTTCATGTTTACTTTTAGCTAATTACAGTGTCATTAACATTATATAATCCTGTTAAATTTAATAGTCTAAAAAAAATTGATTACCAATATCGAATGGATAAAATAATTTCTTCTAAAAAACAATAAATCATAAATTTTATAATGTGATTTTTAAAAACACACGTGCCGAAATAAAAAGAAAGAAAAAACAATACGTATTACGCAACTCTTAATTAAAAAAGTAAGGTACTAAAAAAATCTCTTTATTTATCAGAATAGAATAGTTGGATATAAACTGGCTATTGCATTCCGATTATTAACTAATTTAGAAAGTAATACACAAAACCTGATTACTGCTACTGGTATTTAGCATTTATATTGCACTTATAAATGTGCGTGTTTGCGTGCGTGCGTGCGTGCGTGGTGTGTGTGTGTGTGCGTGCGTGCGTGCGTGCGTGTGCGTGCGCGCGCGTGTGTGTATGCGTGCGTGCGTTCGTGTGTGTGTGCGTGAGTGTGTGTGCATAATTGAGTACAGAGATAAATCATGATTGCATAGAAGATATACTGTATCCTTATAAAAAAGCATCGGGTAGAAATGTTTATTATTTCGACTAATAATTTTTAGACTTTAATGTAATTTGCGGTGGCAAAAAATATTTTGTAAATATTTGTAATGCATTCCATAACAATAGTTTATGTAATCTCAAGGTTCAAATTATTTAAAAGTAATTTAGATGTATCAAAATCTTTAAAATATTTTTAAGCATTTTGAACGTAAATTTATAAGTGCAATATAAATGCTAAATACCAGTAGCAGTAATCAGGTTTAGTGTATTACTTTCTAAATTAGTTAATAATCGGAATTCAATAGCCAGTCTATATCCAACCATTCTATTCTGATAAATAAAGAGATTTTTTTTAGTACCTTATTTTTTTAATTAAAGGTTGCGTAATACGTATTCTTTTTATTTCTTTTTAATTCAGCATGTGTGTTTTTAAAAATCATGTTATAAAATTTATGATTTAGTGTTTTTTAAAAGGAATTATTTTATCCATTCGATATTGGTAATCAAATTTTTTTTTTAGACAATTAAATTTAACAGGATTATATAATGTTAATGACACAGTAATAGCTAAAAGTAAACATGAACAGTGATTTCTTACTACACATTGTTGTGGAATTTAAAACATGCAATTATTAGTTTCCAAACATTTAATAAGGTTTTTTATAAAAACAATTTGCCTGGGTGTGTACAGCATTTTGTTCAAACCGCCTTGTTATTATTTAATTTAAGGGAAAGGTAAATATGAGTTGCAGTAAGTGCGATAAACATAATTAGGTTGTTTGTATATTTACACTCTAAAAATTAATTATGGGTAAATCAATAGCTAGTTATGTATCAACTGTGCATAAGTGAAAATGTAGAAAGTTATTAGTGTGCTTATACGTGTACCCAACAAAACGGTTAATTTATTTATTTAGTTTTAGGTTAGGTTAGGTTAGGTTAGGTTAAGTTAGGTTGCACAAATTTAATTACAGCTAGTGCAAACAACATACCTTTTTTTAAAAATATTAAGTGTTTGGATGTCGAGGACCTATGTATATACAACAATTTTAACGAGAGGATGGTGATTAAAGTTATCTCAAAGGTAAGAAATTAGTTTTAATATTCGTTTAGAAAAACAATATTCTGATTTCTGTGTCGTGTAATTAACTTTAAATAGTTTTTTTTTGCATTGCGTATTGAGATTAGTTTAAAATGACAGTGAAATTTAATTATTAGAATACAGCCCAATGTATATATTAAATTTCGTAAGGTTACATTCTGTAGATAGGAATTAAAAGAAATACAATTATGTAATCTCATTTGATAATATAAAAATGGGTCCTAATACATATTAATAAACACAGCTTAAATAAAAATCCTTTTCAATTAGAACACGTGCAATTACCTAACCTCCAGTGGTTGTACTGCTCTTAATATGGCCAAAAGGATCTTAATTAGGGTTAAAAAAGGGCCAGCCGAAAAGAAGCCGGCACCCCGCTCCAACCCCAAGTCCAAGACCAGCTCCAGGTCCAAGTCCAGCCCCAAGACCTACATCTGCCCCTCACGTGAGCAAGTACAGAATTACTGTCAAAAAGGCTCTTAATACAAACAAGAATAAGTAGGGGTTGACCCCCGAAAAGAAACCATAGGGGTAGAAAAAGTGGTCTCACACGTGGGCGTATAAAAAATTATTAGGGGTTGAGAAAGGAAAAAAAACCATAAAAAATAAGGGTGAAAAAATGCGTCCCCTACGTGGACGGTCATAAAATAGTGGTGAAAAAACACGTCCTACACGTGGGCGAGTGAAAAATAATTAGGGGTTGAAAAAGGCCTCCGAAAAGAAACCATAGGGGTGGAAAATACGGTCTCCCACGTAGGCAGTCTTGTGACGTAAAAAGTGGAGGTGGTGGTATCGCACTACTACTAACGTTTATTACTTGGCTTAACGGTATGTGTGAATGTAGCATTTCGCCGTTTCCTAATTTCAATTCTTTATAATCAGAAGGAGCTTCCTGTTAGTTAATTTTGGAATATATCTCACTACTATACGATGTCTACCAAAGTAATTTTTAACCCTTTCACTGCAGTCAACTTACTCCAGCAACTACTCTTCCTGTGTGGGGTGCGCGCGTTGTGTAGGTAGAAATTAAGCAAATGAACATATTTATTTGAATTAAAAGAATCCTAATTACTTAATACCAAAACTATACTAAAAGAAAAAAGAACAGAAAGCTCTGATCATGAATGAAACACTTTTCTTTTTGAACACACCACACATTTCCGTTTCTTACTTCCTTTTCCAGTTTGAGGCTCCACTTTTCGTGGAAAACGTCTTCTTGTCAGACGATGTGGCAGATCATCTTCTGCGCATCTACACTCACTGGAATAATCAACAAGAAGTGCCGCGTATTTCCCCACTCCATTAGACAACAATAAGCGGCTTTCGCTGCAACTTACGACGAAAATAGTCTGCTTTCACAGTAAAGGTACGGAAATTCTAAGCCGACAGTATTCGTCTTTCGCAGTGAAAAGTTTAAGCGTTGTGAATGTTTTTTCGTGATGCATTTATATGTTTGTTCACGGGTAACAATGCTAGTGGTAATATGTGTTATTTATTAAATCAAGCCTTTTTTGAGGATTTTATAGTCAAGTGTTCTATTTCAATATGATAGTTGTTAATTAATGTACATATTTATCGGTGTTCCCTTTCCAAGACTCAAACGCCACCCGAAGAAAGCGGTACGTGTTAGCGTTAACTGGTGCCTTCGAGACACCGCGGTTTCTAGCGCGGCTAATGTTTGGTCTTTTAGTTAAACAATTAATGAAATAAATTAAACTTTTAATCAAGTTCTTTGTAAAAAAAAAATCAAATAGCTAGCTTATAAAGCCAGATCAGATGAATTCTTTTTTCTGAATCTGAAAATGTATAATAATCAAACAGCTGACTGACAAACCTCACTTTTAACTACCAGCGACGTTTTCGCTTATGTTTTAATAACACCATTGTGTTGCCTATTAAAAGAAGTGGGTAAAACAGGGAGCAGAAATAGAATCCAGCTTTACAGTGAACGTCAACAAACCAGTCATGCTGCAGTACGTGCGTATCACAAACGTTTGTCTTCCCGGAAAAGAAACGCCAAAACAACAAAAATTTGCACCGGGGTAGAAGTTAAGTAAATGTAGAGCATTTAAAGAACCAAAAGGGCCACAGCTTCATGTTTTCTCTTTTCTGTCGAGGAAAATAAATATAGTTCTACTCGTGAAATAGCCTGTGATCTTGGGACAACTCACTCGACCGTGCATGCAATTTTAAAAACAACTGATGTGGAACAATACGCTACCTTTTTGACCAACAGAGTGGAAATTAAAATGAAAAGAATACAATTTTAGTTTCTTTAGGTATTGTACCAATAACTTAATTTTATGTACAATCCTAGTCAGCTAAGAAAGCGAGCAACCGGCGCAACCCAATTCATGATTCCGAAAGCCAAGTACTGTAGAAATACAAGTCAGTGGCGTATCATATCTTCATTTACTTGTTGTTATTCTGCATAATAATGCATTCCCACAGGTGCATTTTTTTCAATAACTTAATTTGAATTTGATTATATATCACTAAAATATGTAATTATCCGGTAATTAGAAATCAATAAATAATATTAATGTTCATATTTAGTGATGTAGAATGATATTAGAAAATCTAACGCACATTAAAAGACGATTAACTTAATTAAAATAATGAAAGAGGAAAGCTATTAACATAACGACATCCATTACCAATCTCATATAAATATCCTTACCCTTTGGCAACTATTGTTTTTCGCAAAGTGATTTCACAGCCAATGAACAAATTAATTTTAGCAATTTGCATTGCGGTATTCGAAAATGTCTAGTTCAGGAAAAGTCTGAAGCGGTCAAACACGAAACGTAGTTTTCAACGTGTTTCAATACCTTTTAAGTCACAAAACAGAAACAGAGTCCATGGCGAGCATCAAGAAAGCAACGAAAATATCAGTGCGAACAATAGAACGTATTATAAAGGAGGCCAGCGAATCGTCGGAACATATTAAATCGTTACGGCAAAAATTATTCGAAGACTTGGGTTATTGTGGTTCAGAGTCGTCACTACAACGAATTGTTAAAAAATGGGTTTTAGATGGAAAAAAAACGGTAAATAACAGAAGAAGTTTAATGGAGAAAAACGATATTCGCGAAAAAAGAATACATTATATTAAAAACATTAAACATTATCGTGATGAAATAATCACGTAGTTGTAGTAACGATAGCTAGCACCGAAGGGTTATTTTCCCCTACTTCAAAGGGCCAACGTGTAATTATCATTCACGCAGGAGGGACATGGGTTTTATTCCAAACTGTTTATTGATGTTTAAATCTGGAACAAGAAGTGGAGATTACCACGCAGATATTTATGGTACCAACTACGAAAAGTGGGTAAAAGAACGTCTTGTACCAAACTTGCCCAGCAACTCCGTTGTTGTAATAGATAACGCCCCGAATCATTATGTTCAAGTAAATCCTGCACCGACCTCCAATTCTACAAAAAATCAAATGATAGATTGGTTACATACAACAAATATTCACTTTTCGCGGGAGTTACTTAAACCTCAACTGTATAAAATTATAAAAGACAATAAAGATTGTTACAAAACGTATGCATTCAACAAAAATGAATGGGGATGGGCACACCGTATTACGACTTCCTCCTTATCATCCGGACCTAAATTCCATTGAATTAATTTGGGTGAAAATAAAAAATGAAGTTGCACACAAAAAACGTCACTTTTTAATTAAATAATAAAATTTGCCTAAGATGCATTTAAATTAACAACAAGGGAAGAGTGGAAAAGTCGATGTAATAAAGTAATTAACGTTGAAAATAAATATCGTGAAAGTGATAACATGTTATAAGGCGGGTACTCATAGGCGAACTGTAACTGTGACTGCAACGGTTACTGTATCAACTTTTGGTGTGTACGTTAACGTATTTTGGCCGAGTCGTCCTTTTTACAAACCTCTAAACCACAGTGTTCGTTCAAAGCTCGCGAGGACATGGCGGTTCCAAGAGAAATGATTGCCAGTGGCGCATATATTTTAATTGACACAATCATTGAAAATTATAAACGCCCCCGACGGTGGTGGCGTCATAGTATGTACAAAGAAAGAAGTGGATCTTCGTTACTTGCTGCTTTAAAGTTTCAAACTATTAGTGGCCATTACAAAAATTTCACGCGAATGACTCCAACAGATTTTGAATATCTCATTACTCTACTTGGACCTAGAATTCAAAGAAGAAATACCAATTGCAGAGAAGCAATTTCAGTGCAAGATAGATTAGCAGTAACATTAAGATATTTGGCTACCGGCGATTCTTTTACAAGTCTGCAGTATTTGTTTCGTATATCTAAACAAGTCATTAGTAAAATCGTTGCAGAGGTATGCGAAGGAATCATCGATGCACTAAAAGAAAATGTAAAGGTAAGTAAATAACAAAAATATTTATTCCATATTATTGTAATGTAAGACGTAATAAAATAATATAATAGTTTTTATACAAGATCTTCCATATTGTCAGAAAAAACACTTGATGGAGAGGGAGATACATATGAGTGTGAACTTGGGCTGGCAATAGGAGGTGCGACTGGTGGTGGTGTACCCATTGAGGATGTAGAAGCTATCTCTTGATGATTGTAGTTTTCAACTGTAGTTACTTGGGGTATTAATAATGTTTGTTGGTGGTTGTAGCTTTCAATTGAATGTGATGCAGTTACTGGTATGAATGATCTCTGTTGATAATTATAGCGTTCATTTGGGTCGTTTACAGTTGATGGTGACGTGTACGATGTTTGTTGATAATTTTGAGTTACATTGCCATATTGCTGTGGATGACCACAGTATCCTGCCTGGTCAGCACGGAAAATAATCTACAATATTTCTTGCTGGACTGAGTTTATAGTATGTTTATTGTAATTCTTCATCTTCTGAAAAATGAAATCGCAAAATGACCTCAATTCCGGATTTTCTGTATTTAAGTGTAGAGGTGGTGGTGGTGGTTTTTCAGCAGCAGACTTCAATATACCAAAAGCTTCCTTAAGCATCTGTAATTTTTGATCCGGTTCTGATTTTTTATGTGCTGGTTCTGGTATTGTATTGGATATGTTTCCTTCTGTGTTTTGAGCTACCGTATTCTGATCTGCTTCGTCAACTTCATTGTTTATATCCTAAAAAATATATATTAAGTTGACTTGTCTTTTTCAGCTACCGACCAAGCCAGAAGATTGGATGAAAATAGAGAATGAATTCATGAAATTATGGAATTTTCCTCATGCAATTGGAGCATTAGACGGAAAACATATTTTAGTGCAGTGTCCATTCAACAGTGGAACAGATTATTATAATTATAAGTTGCACTTTAGCATTGTGTTGCTTGCCGTAGTAGATGCTAACTATAACTTTTTATATGTGTACATTGGTGCTCAAGGAAGAATTTCAGATGGAGGCGTAATGAATAGTTGCAGTCTAAATGAAATGATTGAACAGAAAACCTTAGGAATACCTCCGCCTAAGAAATTACAAAATCGAGAAGAGGCAATTCCGTATTTCCTTCTTGCCGACTCAGCATTTTTTATGACAGAAAATATTATTAAACCATATGCAGGAGTGCACCCGAAAGGGTCTAAAGAAAGAATTTTCAACTATCGCCTATCAAGAGCGCGTAGGGTAGTGGAAAATGGATTTGGGATACTTTCTTCGGTATTTAGAGTATTCAGAAAACCCATGCTACTGCAGCCAGAGAAGGCACAAGTGATTTCAATGGCTGCAGTACATTTGCATAATTTTTTGAGACGTAGCACTTCAAGAAATGTTTATACACCACCTGGATCTACAGATACTGAAAATAGTGTAACTGGGGAGCTAACTCTCGGAAACTGAGAGATGATGAAAATTTGACTTCATTTCTGACTATCCCCGTGATTCCGCGCAGATCTGCACAGCGCTTCAAACAAAATCGTGAGGAATTATCAAACTATTTTATAAATGAAAGAAAATTGTCATGGCAAGACAGATATGCATAGAAATTAAAACAATCATTACCTTTGTAGTCATTCCTTTGTGTGGTACATCTCGATCCTTTAAAAGTCAAGAGCACTGTAAGCAAACCACTTGCTTTCGTATATTTCCTTTCTCCTGCAAAAATGTAGTTTACTTACAATTTACTTTAGTTCATTTGTTTTTCTTCTTATTAAAATAGATTATATACATCTGAACATGTATTTTATTTTGTATTCACGAAAATAAAAACAAAACTGATGCTCTGTATTATTAATTACTTGTTTACACACACGTGCTTTTATTTAGTTTATAATTTGTCTATGTATCAATTGTTCACTCAACCTGTACGCAGAATGAGATCGTGTCACTTGAAAATCTGACTTTTCACGAATTTATCAATTTTTTATTCAAGTTGAATGCAGAATGTCAATATGATATCGTGTCACGTAAAAACTGCGTGTTTACAATTTTTTAATTTATTATATTCATTTCGCTTAATAGTAAAATAATAATTGAATTACCTTTTCCAGTTCCAAGGCTTTTTTTTTCTTTCGCTCTCTCCCTTCTCCAAGACGCTAGGATAGTGATCATTTTTTGCTTGCAGATGTCTCCAGTTGTGGCCATTGCTGCACCTATTTGTGCCCAAGCATCTTGTTTTAGATGTTTTTTTATAATACTCCTTATATTTTGGATCCCATATTATGGGCATATTTTTATAATGATCGATTAAAGTGAGAACTTTTTCCTCACTCCACTCGGCCATTTCTTCTGATGTTCGATGCACCGTAGACGTAGACGTACACATTCACGAACAGACCTTTTCAACGTCCACGAACCAACTGAGAGTCTCTTTGTGTTCGCGGTAAAAACCGACAACTGGCGGCTCGCTGCGAGCGGTTCGAAGTGGCCTCGCGAGCTTGATTTGTAACGCGTCCACATTGTCGAACTTTGGTTGCAGTAACGGTTGCAGTTACAGTTACAGTTCGCCTGTGAGTACCCGGCTTGATATAGAAACTGTGTTTCATTAATTTTATAGCACCATTTTTATAATTTTAAATATATGTTGATTGTCATAAAGTAGGTACTTAGAGTAGAAATACTTTCAGAACAACACAATGAGTCATGAAAAGCTGCGCAAAAATCAGCTGGTTTGAAAGTGGCGTTGCACGAAAATTTCATAAATGGGTTATGGGGTTAAACAGAATTGTTACAAATTGAAGTTAAACCAAACGATAATTTATATAAGACTATGTTTTGTGAAATTTAGCAAATATAGCTTAGTTTACACGATTACAAATAGGCGCAGTTTTGTTTTGGAGCTCCTTGAATACTTGTCATCAACAATGTCTGCTGAATAACTTTATTTACAGAATAACAAAATGATCTATACAAAAGTACAATCTTATAATTTGTAACAACCTTTTTTGGTGGTTGTATAAAAAAAGTACATTAATCTAAGATCATTAATTTATTTGGCGTAAAATTAGAGGAATTTTTAATTATTTTCATGTAAACGTGAAAATTGGCAACTTAAATTGCATTTTCAAGAACAAATCTTTTGTGTGTAATATTACGTAAATAGTTTTAATTCCCTCTCTTTAAAAAGTTGGATTTATAGTATTGTATTCGCGCAAGCGTGAAGATAAAATACATTTGAGTTATTCTGAAAGCTTTTCTTAATTTAGTTAATGCTGAATATTAACCGCAATAAGATGATTTTAATTAATTTTTATATTCGTGCCATCACGAAATTTTGGTGGTGAGTATTTTTAATTCAGTATAGTTTAAACTAAGCATTTGTTTGATTTTTAGGCACGTTTAGGTGGCACGTTATGTGGCACATTAATTTAAACGTTAGGTGGCACTATATTTTCACCACCTTTTAATTTTAAACACTTATATTACAAATGGCTATTAAGTAACTTATTTACACAAGTTTCTCTTTGGAAAAATAATAATATAATATTGGAATGCAAGTTTAATTCAATAAAACATCCAGAATAAGAAAGAGATGTAAAAATGCTTTCATCTGTTTGACCGTTCCGCCTCCGTATTTGAAGTTGTCTATAGAAAATACTGCTGAGGAATTTTTTGTGGTAAATTTTATATCTATTAAGCTTAGCTTTAAATCCTTTTAGTACCTCTCCTACTATCCATAATTTTGGTAAATAAATTTTTGCATATTGTTATTATTTGTTATTATTAGAAAGCTTTTAATATTCATTAAATAGGTTTTGTTATTTTCCTGATTTAAAGATAACATGGTGCCCGAGAATTCATTTAATTATATATCTAAATTTTTACATAATTTTTTATTAATAGGCATAAGTGAAAATAACTAAGCAATTGAGAGACAAGCAGTATTTCAGGTGTGTTACCAATTCAATATAATAGAATCCTCCCTTATCTTAATCTACCACTGAGCCAGAGGCACATTATTTAAATAACATTATTTTAATCTTCCGTTTGTAATGTTTAATGTTTATACGTTAACAATTCAATTTATTGTTATAATTTGGCTGAGCAGGGACATTGAAATTTATTACTTGAAATTTATTGTTTTATTACATTTGTGTTAATATTTTTGTGGGGCCAGAAAAGGGTTATGCTGATGTTTCAATGTTACTTATTCTCACTTGTGCTTGTTTATATTTTTTAATTGCTTTTATATTAAGTGTTTACAGAATTTTAAGGAGTGTTACAATTTAGGTTACGCTTGTTTTTTTTATGTGTTTCTTTATGATTATGTGTTTATATAATATTTTTAGGATGACAAATTTTAATTATTTAATTGATGTTTTTTATATTGATGAGCTATTTTAGTAGTTAACATTTTTTAATTGTAAATGGAGCAGAAGGGTTGACAATAGATGAGAGATGTAAATTAAATTTAAAAGGATTAATCCAAATTTACTTGATTACATTTTATGTAACAGGAATTATTAAAAATGCATTCAATATTTGATTATGATACATTACATCGATTTATAGATTCAATTCTAGGTCATGATTTATCCTATTCAGTTTTTGTTATTTAAACGATATTGTTTTTTTTAAGTACTTTTAAAGGCTAAATGATGCCAAGTTAAATATTAATTAAAAGATAAATGTGAATTTTGTAAATCTCAATTATCATATTTAAGTTTTGTTATTGATAAACTTCATAACATTCAATTGTTAATACATTTATTTAAATTTTGAAACGCTTGAATTACATTAATTTTGATAATGAATTTTTATACGATTAAATTTATTAGAATTTATTGAATCCATTTAATGAATAATGAATTACAAATTTAGATTATTTTATTTCTTTGTCACATAATGACAATATTAATACTTTAGTTAGTATTCCTGCTTAAGATTTTTTTTCAAATTAATTGGAAGTTAGTTCTTTAGAATTTTCTGTTGTTGATTTAGACGATTGGTATAAGAAGATGTTAGCCAATGTTTCTAAAAATCCTGAATTATTTCCTAATTGGAGAGTTGAAGATAATAAACTCTACAAATTTATTTCTAATAATTTAAACATTGAATCCAATTTAGTGGAATGGAAATTAGTTGTTCCGAAATTTTTAAGGAAAGATATTTTACGAAAATTTCATGATGATCCTACATCATCACATTTTGGTGTTTTAAAACTTTTCAAAAATTAAAGAATTTTATTACTGGCCAAAAATGAAGTCAGATATTTCGAAATATATTAGGAATTGCAATGTTTGTAATCGAAGCAAGTCTTCACAATTTAATCATTATGGTTTTATGGGTAAAGAGAAAAATGTTTCTTATCCTTTTCAATGTATTTCTATTGATTTAGTGGGTCTTTTTCCTAGATCGAAGAGTGGAAACACAGTTTTATTAGTTATTTGTGATTGGTTTACTAAATTTACTTTGATTCACCCTATGCGCAGTGCTACTGCTAAAAGAATTTGTCAATATATTGAGAATTATGTATTTCTAGTTTATGGTGTTCCTCAAATTTGTATGGTGGACAATGGTCCTCAATTTAAAAGTTCACAATTTAAAAATTTAATGAGTTCTTACAAAGTCCAATCCGTTTGGTTTAATGCTAGTTATCACCCTCAAGTAAATTTTGTTGAGAGAGTTAATAAAGTAGTAGGTATTGCGATTAGATCTTATATTCAAGATGATCACAGGGAATGGGATGTTGAAATTCACAAAATTGCGCATGCTATTCGTAACGCTGTTCATGTGTCTACGAAATTTTCACCTTCCTTTTTGGCGTTTGGTCGGACAGTTCCTATTTCTGGAGATTTTTATGGTCGACTAAAGGATTTCAAAGAGGATGATTTATTTATTACTAACCGTGAACAATTAGTTCAAGATTTAAATGAACTTTCACCTATTTTTAAACATGTTAAACAAAATTTACATGCAGCTTACGAAAGAAATTCAAAATCTTACAATTTGCGACGTCGTCCGTTGAAATTAAATGTTGGCGATTTAGTTTGGAAAAAGAATTTTACTTTATCTGATGCGACTAAAAATTATAGTCAAAAGTTAGCTCCAAAATTTATTGAAGCGAAAGTTATTGAAGTGGTAGGTCCAACTACGTACCGATTGGCCACCCCTATTGATAATAAACCCTTAGGTGTTTTTCATGTTAAGGATTTAAAACCTCATTAGTTATTATTTTTCAGTATTCTTTTTAATTATTTTTCGATTTTAGTATTTTTACATTCTGGTTTTCTTATTTATATTTTTAATTATTTTGATAATTTTTCAAAATAATTTTATTTTGTGCTTATTTTGCACATTATTTTATTTTATATTGTTGTGGCTTTGCAAACCACTTAATTATTTTTTTACATTTGTGAGCATGATTTTTGCTACATTTGTTTAGCACGATGGTTGATATTTAGATCCCATTGTGTGATTGAATTGCCGACTTTGTGGGACATTAGTTCTCAGGCAGATTATCTTTCTTTATTGGATTTTCCATTTGCTATTGTTACAATAGTAAGGTTGAAGATAACTATTTTGAGTTTACCTCTGATCGTTAATTTGACGTGTAAACTCTTTACCATTGGTAAGAAAACTAGTAATGCTTCTATACATTTTTATTTTTTTGATTAATTTAGTTATTTTATTTTTTTCTGATTTGTGTAGTGGTTACTATTCTTGGACGGTGCTTGAGGACTTCGGTTCGCCTCGTGTCAACCTCGATTAGTTCACTTCCTGATTATGACTTTTTGGTAGTTTTAGGAGGGGGTTGTTGTGTTCGTAAGAGTGCATCACCTTTCTCTTTGCTATCTCACCTAGATTTCTATTTATTTATAAAAATGTGCGTGTTAGTTAGGGTATGTTGAGTCTTGGACGATGACTGTGGAACAACATGAAACCTGAATCTCGTGAAGGGTAGAGTGGCCTCTCTTGTTCTCCACGACGAAGCATCCTGAGCTAATTTGCCATGAAAGTAATCGTATCTTGGTTTACCGATTTTGACTCACTTATCGAACGTGACTGTGGTAGTTGTGTTATGTACCTAGGAGGCTTGGTTTGAGACCACCGGGGTAGGGTAATTGAACCGCTCTTTCTCGACCTCAAATCTCGCGATTATTTATTGTTAGTCCGAAAGGATTGTTTTTTAATACTTATACTCTCGAGTAGAGTGGCGTTTAGCCTTGATTTTTTATGAAGTTGCACGATGACCGTTTCCGGGTTCTCTGCCCACTGTCCCTTCAGGTCATGGTAGGTTACGGTTTTCCGTTCGTTTTTTACCTTAGATTCAAATTTTTTTACCGGATACTCATTTTGATCTCCTGATGGTGGTTTGCTTCACTAACCCCACCAGTTAAAGTTTTTTGACTTTATTTAAGGTTTCGGGTCCTTGATTCTCGACTAGTGGCGTGTGCGGGTGGTAGCGCGTCATTAGCTTTTTTTGGTGTTGCGAGGGGTCTTTCCTGACCGACGTCGCCACATTTTCCGTACTTCTTCGTACATTTTCTTGTTATTTTTTTAAATATTGCTTATATTTTAATTACCTTAACATTTTGTATTTTTTAAATTTTAATATTTTTAATTCACTTAGTGTTTGGAATCTCCGCTTTGGTGATCTCCGAGTCCAAATTTTAGGAGGGTGTGTAACAACCTTTTTGGTGGTTGTATAAAAAGTACATTAATCTAAGATCATTAATTTATTTGGCGTAAAATTAGAGGAATTTTAATTATTTTCATGTAAACGTGAAAATTGGCAACTTAAATTGCATTTTCAAGAACAAATCTTTTGTGTGTAATATTACGTAAATAGTTTTAATTCCCTCTCTTTAAAAGTTGGATTTATAGTATTGTATTCGCGCAAGCGTGAAGATAAAATACATTTGAGTTATTCTGAAAGCTTTTCTTAATTTAGTTAATGCTGAATATTAACCGCAATAAGATGATTTTTAATTAATTTTTTATATTCGTGCCATCACGAAATTTTGGTGGTGAGTATTTTTTAATTCAGTATAGTTTAAACTAAGCATTTGTTTGATTTTTAGGCACGTTTAGGTGGCACGTTATGTACATTAATTTAAACGTTAGGTGGCACTATATTTTCACCACCTTTTAATTTTTAAACACTTATATTACAAATGGCTATTAAGTAACTTATTTACACAAGTTTCTCTTTGGAAAAAATAATAATATAATATTGGAATGCAAGTTTAATTCAATAAAACATCCAGAATAAGAAAGAGATGTAAAAATGCTTTCATCTGTTTGACCGTTCCGCCTCCGTATTTGAAGTTGTCTATAGAAAATACTGCTGAGGAATTTTTTGTGGTAAATTTTATATCTATTAAGCTTAGCTTTAAATCCTTTTAGTACCTCTCCTACTATCCATAATTTTGGTAAATAAATTTTTGCATATTGTTATTATTTGTTATTATTAGAAAGCTTTTAATATTCATTAAATAGGTTTTGTTATTTTCCTGATTTAAAGATAACATGGTGCCCGAGAATTCATTTAATTATATATCTAAATTTTTACATAATTTTTTATTAATAGGCATAAGTGAAAATAACTAAGCAATTGAGAGACAAGCAGTATTTCAAGTGTGTTACCAATTCAATTTAATAGAACCCTCCCTTATCTTAATCTACCACTGAGCCAGAGGCACATTATTTAAATAACATTATTTTAATCTTCCGTTTGTAATGTTTAATGTTTATACGTTAACAATTCAATTTATTGTTATAAATTTATCCTAAACTACTGTAAAATGATACATGTACCCGCAAAGCATGAAAGAAAACCTTAATATCCGGCTCTTTGAGGGACAGTTTAATATTATGTCGAATATGTTGAAACTTAATAAACTATTTGAAACGCCCCCAAAAAAATATTGTATTTTAGAAAACTATATAAACGAATTCACATTAATTAAAACGTAGACGTGTATAACAAAAGCTTTCAAATTAGTAACACAAGTAGTAAAGGAACAAGGAGTAACCGCACCAGATTCTTATTAGTTTGAATGCGATTACTTATTACTTTGGTTTAGGAGTAGATTATTTAAAAATTGTTTTCAATTTATTTATTCACAAACAGAATATAAAATGAACCCGTAAATATTTACAGAAATATAAAATGCTAACTCACAAAAATGAATTGAGAATTATAATTAAATCTTTCATTAAAATTATGCCACAAAACAACCTATGACAAGAATCTAATCATAGGAAATTACAATTTTTAATGTAAAATTCTGTTAAATAGGTTATCATAATACATACAAAAACAATTAAGAAATGATAGATTTTGTTTTAGGGTTTAAACAATTATCAACACACTTCATTTTGTTTGAAACTACACATTCACCTTAGTTTTATAAAATTCACAAAAAATTAAATAGATCACGATATAAGGTGTGTTTCATTGCGGGAACTGAACAAGTTGCAAAGTACCTATAATGTGTGTAAATTGTAAATATTCCCTAATAAATTATTTTATGCTGTGCTCGGTCCTGCTTGTTGTAAGTCAGTCAGGCAATAGAGAAATTCCAAGATCCCCCCCCCCCATCTTCATCATCGGAAGATTCTTCAGTAGATTCATCTGAATCGCCTGAATTCACAACGAATCTAAAATCATCACATGATTTGTCAAACATGTGTTCTTTGTATTTGTATTCTTCAACTACTTTATCAACATGTGTACATGTTTTCCCAATCTTCAGGAGTTATTGAGCCAAATTTTTCTTCAGCTGATTTTATTACATCCTTTAATTTAAAGGTAGTATTTCTAGATGCAACGTACTGCTTCACTGCAGCCCATATTTTCTCAATTGGGTTTAGTTCAGGATGATACGGAGGAAGTCTAAGCACTATATGGTCATGTTTTGCTAATTCAGTATCTTAAATATACTGTTTGCACTTTGACTTATGCTCCTTGATTATTGCATACAACACAGGTTTTGTTGAAAGGGGATAATGCATCATTGAATGTTGACGAATTCACATAATCATATCATCCTTTTTGGTCATGGATGTTGGATCTTTATTTATTATCATATTGTAATATGATGCATTATCGATGACAAGTGCAGCTCGCTTTGATATATTCGGCAAGAGCTGCTTCTGTACCCACTGCATAAAATGTGTATGGTTCATATCGTTGTGGTAATCTCCTGATGTACTTCTTATAATTAATAAGATTTAGTTTTAGACTACAATTATGTTAATGATCTCGTACCTGATTTGAACATAAGTAGTGCATTATTAACAAAACCTTCAGATCCACCAGCATGTACCATGGTAACACGTGGACCTTTGCCAATAGGTTTTTTAAAACCCAGAGTAGAATTATCTGTCCAATTTTTGGGTTTGTATGACAACTGTTGATATAGGACTCATCTGTAAAAATAATTGGTCTCTTATCTTGAATGCATTGCTGCTGTTGACGTAAATATTGGATACGCTTTAAGCGTATGTCATATGATTCCATCAGAACCTTCCTTTTATCAACAGTATTTCACCATCTACAAATTTATGCAATAAGTTAATATGAGTGAATGTCACAAATAGTTATACGACTTACTGAAAACCCAATTTTTTATTAATCTTTCTCAAAGTGGAAGGTCTACCTTTAAAATCAATACCCCTTTGCAGAATTTTATTGTGGATACCTATTAACTTAAATGTAATTATATTTACCATGTAAAAATTGTTTCATTACCTTTTAACGTAGGCTTTTCAATAATATAAAAATTATGTATAATGGATTTTATCTGCCCCAATTCCCCCTGATTTCTAGGTGAAGAAAACTTTGTTGCTTTGCCTTGGGAAATTTCCTTCATACAGTGGCCGGCGTGTAAGAAGACGAGCCCGCCTATGCGCGAAAGACGACTTTATGATGTTGTTCAAATTCCCGTGTTCGTTTACCTCAGAGGCGTCATATGGTGCATAATGTATATTTTAATGGTATGTTAAAAGCAATTCAAAGAACCATATTTTATGTAAATACGCAATTTATTATAATTAAAAGCTATACTGGAAGTAATACCATAATTAAATTAATAAAAATAAAAAGTATTGAAACACGTTATGCACCATTTCTCGCGTTTGACCGTTTAAGATTTTTCCAAACTTAAACATTTTTTAAAACCGATTACAAATCAGTAAATGTTGACACCGTATAATCAATTTTCAAAAACTAATGTGCATATGTACCAAGAATCCGGATATTTATATATCAAACCTCTAATTGCTGTCATTATGTTAACTGCTTATAAATTTATTATTTATACAGGGTTCCCCATTTTAGACTATACAATTTAAAAGTCGAATAAAAACTTTCTAATCAAAGTAAATTAACTTTTTAATGGACTAATATGTAGCTTATTCTTTGGGATTTATGACTAAAGTAAATAACAATTCAAGTTTTAAAGATCATGTCTTCCAAATGCCCTCCTTCGACTTCAATGCATTTTTGAATTCTAAGTTCAAAATTTATCATCACTCGGCGAAGCAAATCTCCATTTATTCCTGCATTTTCATTTCGAATCTGTTCCTTCAGCTCCGGAATTGTTGCGGTACGACTTGCAAAAACTTTTTGCTTTAGGTATCCACAGAGAAAAAAATCGGGGGCCGTTAAATCGGGAGATCTCGGGGGCCAATTCAAATTTCCAAATCGGGAAATTATACGGCCGTCAAAAAAATCTCGCAAAATTCTCATAGTGTTTCTGGCTGTGTGAGCCGTTGCTCCATCTTGCTGGAATAATATGGCGCCATTTAGTCCTCGTCTAATTAGTTCTGGGATAAGAAACGTTTGCAACATGTTTATGTAGCGTTCGGAATTAACTGTAACAGAACGGTTATTTTCATCCTTAAAAAAATAAGGACCGATAATTCCAAATGATGCTACACCGCACCAAACAACGACTTTTGGACTGTGGAGGTTTTTGGTAAACAGTTCGTGAGGATTTTCTGCTCCCCAATATCTAAAGTTTTGCTTGTTAACAACACTGTCCAAATGAAAATTTGCTTCGTCGCTCATTAGCAAATTATGAATTTCTCCACGATGCTGATGTAAAAATTCTTCACAAAATGTCACCCTCGCTCCTTTGTCTAGATCACTGAGGTTATGCGCCATTTGATATTTATAGGGGTGAAATTTTATATCTTTATGCAGAATTCTGTGGAGACTTCCCTTAGATATTCCTAGGGCAAGTGATTGCCGATTAGCCGATCTCTTAGGATTTCTTGTAAAGGCAGCTCCCACTCGTTCAATATTTTCAGGCGTACGCACCGTTCTTCGACGTCCAGGTTTTTTAATGTTTTGCACAGAGCCATTTTCACGCCAATGACGAACCCAGGCCGCAATTGTAAAGCGTGTTGGTGCATCGCCCCTATTATTGTTTCCAAACTGCCGTCGAAATGCACGCTGAACTTCTTCAAATGAACCAGTTCTAATGTAGACTTCCACAGAAAACACACGCTCTTGAATCGAATAATTCATAATGCAATGAAAATTGTTAAACTGGAGCAATTATATCGTTTGCGTATAACGCATATTTGACAGAAACACTTAAGTCGTTGTTTATAGACAGGCGCCTCCTTGATCTTTAAAACTTGAATTGTTATTTACTTTAGTCATAAATCCCACAGAATAAGCTACATATTAGTCCATTAAAAAGTTTGTTTACTTTGATTAGAAAGTTTTTATTCGACTTTTAAATTGTATAGTCTAATATGGGGAACCCAGTATAAGTATATTTTTCCACTCTAATCGTCTTTAAGACAATTTTCTAATGGGTACCTAATGCTTTCATTATTTCATTTTTATTAGTGTATATTAAAAATACATTCAAAATTACCTATTAGACAAATGGGAGAGATGCCTACATACTTTCAGGGATAGATGCCTATTATGCAAACATGAAAAACCAAATGTTAAAAAAAAAACGCGTCACCAATGGAAATATTGGAATTATTCATCTTCATACGCATTCTTCCAATATACATATAATTAAACATACAAATGTGATACGCCACTGCTTAGTATTTTTATTATAATCGGCAACCGCCGTAGTTATTCGCGATGCGCCGGCTCCTCGTCTTCTTACACGCCGGTCACTGTTTCTGATATAACTTTACGATAAGTGAATTCACCTATCTCCGTTGCAGCTAAAATTCTCTCCTTAAAGTTTGACAAAGGGATTGTCACTCCTTCCTTGGCTTCTTTTGTCATGAATTCTATGACGTTTGCAACAATTTCTCGAGCTTGACTGTGCAGAATCTTTCCACGAACGCCGATCTATTTTGATTTGTTTGCCATTGTTTGGTGACTATAAAAGACAAAAAACATATTTGTAAGTTACGCTTAAAGGACAGATATTGCAAACTTACCAAAATATACACGAAGGGTCAAAAAGAGCTCTGAAAACAACTTTATTAAAAGAAAATATAACCTATAACTCAAGCGTGAACCAAAATGTAAATAAACTACTTAAAATTTCTACGCCTATGAATTGCGCACGCGACGGCAATTTGTCGAATTGTGACCAATATTGGTTTGTGCGCACTGTGTTGTTCTGAAAGTATTTCAACTCTAATTACATTTATTGTACTAATATATTTAAATACAATAACCTTTTTTGAATAAACATATCTACAAAAACAATATGAAACGATACTAACTTATAGACCCGCGCGAATTTTACAAGCAGCGTAAATTCGTCGTTTGCGCATTGCCGTGCTCGCCTTCTTAGGTGACTAGGACTGTATTAAACGATAAGGCAAAAAGTCCTTATTGCTTTCTCTTGTATATACGTATAAAGAGAAAGCTATGCAATCGGTTTGAATTTTCAAACACTTTTTTTACATTTCTCTAAGTTTTGTGGGCTAAACAATACGAAATACACGTTTTTAGAAAAGAAAGTCTCGTGTCTGGTTGTGTGTCTGTGTGTGAGTGTGCGCGATATCTTTTGGAATACTAAAACTAACAATATGAAATTAGGTACAGAAATTATTTGTTATACAATCTAGGTCAAGTTCGTTAATGAGCAAAATCTAATCAGTGGCGGGGCATTTTTAGGGGATTAGAAGATTAAAAAAATTCATTGCTTCAAATTTTAAAAAGTTGCATTATTAAGAAACAAACTAATACTTTTTTTATATAATATCATAATAAAAATATATATACTACTTACTTAATATCTTTATTTGCTTATTTACAATATTACAAAGAACTGTGTACCCTTTTTACATTTACTACAATTTTATTTACGTACTATTTACAATTGTCTTTCTAATATCTCTCTTTACCTCAGTCCACCTACACTGTCTTCCTCATCTCTTAACGGTCTTCTTGTTTTCCATATTTCTTCCATGCAGTCCCCTCCCCTTCCTTTTTCCCCCTCTACCTCTTTCT
The DNA here is from genome assembly GCA_036346205.1 of Vesta saturnalis. Taxonomy (NCBI): domain Eukaryota; kingdom Metazoa; phylum Arthropoda; class Insecta; order Coleoptera; family Lampyridae; genus Vesta; species Vesta saturnalis. Next base: position 10,772,099 of record JARFJB010000218.1, on the reverse strand, counting down.
TAACCTTCCTGCATTCTTTCATCATATGGTTGATCGTCTCCATCCCCTCCCAGCATAGCCTACACGCTCTGTCTTTGTCTCTTCTCCAATATTTGTTCCCTCTTTCTTCATTTTCGCACCTAAACTTCGGTACCATTTTCTTTCTTTCCTTCCTCCCTTCTCCTTTCAAGTATCCTGATATCCCTTCACCCTTGATCTTCCTATAGTTTGTATTATATTTACCTTCCTTCACCTTCATCCATCTTTCCTGCCTTTGGACATCCCTGTCCCTTCTGATTATGTCCTCTCTCACGCCATTTCTTTCATAATATTCTTTCCTGGTTTCTTGTCCACATTTTATTCTTCCTTCTTTTATTTTCTTCCAGCATTCATGTAGTATCTTACACTCTGCTCTTCTACTTATTTCCTCCTCGTACTTCTTTGCTCTCATTCCCGCCTCCACCCTTATTTTTTCTGCTTGCACCTCCTCTCTGATGATGTATCGCGGTGTTTCTCTTTCCACTCGCAGTACCCATTTCCAGTATTTTTCTTGCAGTCCCTCTATCTCTTTATACTCCTTCCGCCGCCACACTTCCGCCCCGTACAGCACAACACTTTGTATTAGTTTTTCAAATAATAATCTCCTTTTCATTAAGTCCATTCCGAACAGTATTTCTCCTACACTACACACTTGCCCTATTAATTTATTCCCTTTTCTCACTCGTTTTTTTATATGCTCTCCATCTTTATTGTCTTGTCTCATCGTGTATCCCAAGTAGGTAAATTCCTTTACCTGCTGTATGTCGTCTTCCCTCTATTTCGCCTCCTCCTGTTTCCTTCTTCCTCCCCCTTTTCTCAATACCATTACCTTGGTTTTGTTCCCATTTACTTCCAAATCTTTTCTTTTTGAATATCTGTCCATAGTTTTTAACATCTACTTCATCTCTTTTTCTTCCGTCGCTATTAACACTGTCATCAGCGTATACCAGCGACCACACTTTCCTGTTCCCCACAACCACTCCTCCTTCTTGTTGCCCCTTTCATGTCTCCTCTAGATCTCCTGTACATATCGCAAACAGACTTGGGCTCAGTGGGCATCCTTGTCTCAGTTCCTTCCTTGTTATAATTCCTTCACTTAATTCCCCATTCACACTCACCCTATTCCTCGTTTTGTCATATATTTCATCTATCCCACAGCTTTTGCCTGTTCACCCTGTCAAATGCGGCTGCTAGGTCCACAAATACTGCTACCACTTTCCCCCACTTCTTTTCTATTTCCTTATTTGCCATGTGTTTCAGAATGTATATGTTGTCTACCGTACTTCTTCCTCTCCTACATTCTGCCTGTCTATCTGGTAGCAGTTTCTTTTCTTCTGCTTCCACCTTCAACCAATCTTCCACTACCGTCGCTTATATTTTATATGCCGTGGTATATAACCAGTGGCGCGTAGTTTTTAGGGTACAAAATTGTGCATTTTTAAATTTATCAACCGATTTTTTTGAAAGTCGGTTATTGAGGTTTTTAAGATCGCTAAGTATAAATCATGCGTCAAAATTAATAAATTCGAAATAGCGGATCAAAAATGGGGAATTATCGTGTTTCAAAACCGGTATGATTCAAATTCAGGTATTGTGGGCTTTGAGGTTATTTATTTACATATATGAAACAGCATTATGGCAGACAGTTTGGCAGCGGTTTTTTGTATTTGCGATCCATAAATATTAAAAAGAAATTGCAACCTTCTTGGTAATACGTTATAATAATCTATATCAAATGGACGTTTATAACATCATATCAGATACGTGTTAACAAAGACACAGATGCTAATTTGAAAAAAAATTACAATGCGCCCGCTTCTATCAAAATGTAGACATTCCCAACAAAACGGTTTAAACTTCTTACATCTCCTTTAGTTAATTTTTGACGATTACTTTGCTTCAGATTGAGAAGCTCTATAAAGAAAAGTTATGCATAATTAAATTATGTCTAAAAACTTACAATTACCCATTTTATTTTAAAGTTGCTGCTGAAATAAAATCAGGCATAAACAAGAAATTTCAAGTACGTAAGTTTTATTATTATGGAGTTATTTTGGATACTAATATACACGCACACGCACGCATTTCATTGCCAATCTCGGCTAAGATTTGCTAAACGTCATAAAATGAGGTAATAACAAGGAGTATTATATACTCCTTGGTAATAGGTCGATTCAGCGATAGTGAATAAAATGTCTATTACAAAACCTTTTAAACCTACATATGAAACTATTTAATATTAATATATTAATTACTTATACGTTAATGGTTTAACCTTTAAACTGAATAGTAACATAAAAATTATCTATAATGGATGTTGTACAGCATTCATTATTGTTGACAGTAACGACAGTAATTTTATAGGTAAATATGACTGTTTTATTCTAAACATATTTTTGAAAATCTGCATTTTCAGACTAATTCTTCTTCTCATAGATAGGTTTTCATTGAAAAAAGGTATCACTTTGATTACACATTTTATATACAAACCCCAGTTCCTTTAGAAATACCTTCAACGGTAGAAGAATTTTCTTCCAGAGGATTGTTACTGTTAACTTAATCATTTATTAGTTTATTAAATAGATCCCGAATTTTGGTGTAAAATGGGTGTGGTCGTACAGTGGTCCTCCGTTCTGCAGAAAAGTTTTGTGGTGGTTTAGCACTCATGCTTGATACACTTGGAAATAGGACTCGTGCTGATGCACTCGTCCTATTTAGGCAAGTGCATCAAGCATTCGTGGCACCACTACACATATTGTCGACATAACTTTGAGTACTTATCGTGTTATATATGATTACTAGAGCGTATTGGAGCATCGGCTAAGCTTACGTTGTTTCACAGCTTAACTCTAGATTCTATATTTTGCGTGTCGGGTGGTAGATACTATTTTATTTTGGTTCCGCTAATGTTGACAAATTGCAAGAATACTGACCGTAACTCCGGCCAAAAAATTTTCCTGAAAAGTTTCTGAAAGGCTTATCGCTTAGCAGGATGTACTTACTTTACCTACTCACTAAGAAATAAATACAATTAAAATTTTCTTTGCGATTTCATTCCGAAAATGGCTCAAAATATGCACTTTTAATATATGCATATGTATTTATAAAATTTTGTCAAAATATGCTTATATGCACTTTATATGCATTTTGCATATTTCCCGAGCTCTATTGCTGAATGTTTTAATTCAAAAAATCTAACGTTGGAGAATCTTGTAAAATATCTGGTTTGGATCAACATACGACCTTCCAACCTGCAAAATGGAAACTAAAAGAAATGAAATAGTTTTAATAACAATTTTTTAGGATAATATTGCAATAAGTTCATTACGAAAATAGGCAACAAAAACAAGAACTATAATATATGTCAAATAGAAGTTTAAAGCTTCACGGCAAGTAGAGGTTAATAGACATCAACTTAAAAAAAATTCCAAATGCGCCCGCTTCTAAAAAAATATTCCTATTTATTTAATTTGTTGTAATATTAAATTTTCTTTATAAAAAATGTCTATAAATTTTTTGATAAAATTAATCATTCAAATATACAAAAATTTGAACTAGCACTTAAACTCTACCTTGGGAAATTTTTTGCCGCTAAATTACGCACCGTATCAAAAAAAAATGCATAGCACACACGCACACATGCACACACGCACACACGCACACACGCACACGCGCACACACGCACACACACACGCACACACGCGCACACGCACACACGCACACATACACACACGCGCGCGTACACACGCACACCCGCGCACGCATTAACGCAGTCCCCACGCACGCTCGCACGCATGCATTCACCCACGCACTACAAGACACACACACGTACTCTCGCTCGAATGCACGGATGCACGCACGCACGTACGCGCACACACGCACGCACACAGACATGTTCTGTCTTGGCGAAACTTGGCAAACGTTGGAAATGGGCTAATAAGTCGATTTGGTGATAGTGAAAAAAGTCGATTGCGTAACCTTCTATACCTACGTTTGTATACGTCGGTTAGAAGGTGAAAATATTTAGCAACTCCGGGATAGTTTTTGCTTTCTCAGCAGTTGACTAATTTATGTTGCTGTGTACATATGGAGTGATCTATCGCTACTCTATGAGGTATTCAGTGCACCTCTTGCATGATACTAAAAGGTGGAACCCCTTTAATCGTAGCACAGTTAAAAGACTCTGTTTCAGGTGGAATAATTAAAACACCTTTGACAGACTCAGTCATCATGGTCGCAAGTTCCAGGAGGATGTATACGGTGTTATTGTCAGAAGTTATAGAGTTAGAGCTACAAAGTTAAAAAAAGTACGAACTGTCGGGGAGCTAAGTTGAGTATGAAAAATAGTTGACAATTCCAATACCTGCATCTCATAATGTAACTATCAAAAGCATAAATTTAGTAGATGGTTCTCCAAATTTCTGGAACCGTACTTATAGTATAATAATAGTGCGAGGTTCGTTAAAGCAGAAACCGTTCCCTCTTTGCTGCTGATTTTTTAACTGTTGTGCCGTGATTGAAAGAAAATGGGGTTGTGGACACACTGTAACTTTTGAACTTCAGAAAATCTCCAAGAGCGTAAGTCATATTGTTATAAGCTTAGATTTGAACGTTGTCTTATTACTTTTGCTACAGTATGCCACTTGTAAGATTCACTTCCTATTCGTATAGGATAAATTCACAACATTTACTGCAGATGGCTTATTTATCTTTACAATTTTTGGAAATTGGACAACTTATAACTAAGTTTGTATGACTGCATATTTGATTTCCGAAACAAGGGGGTTGCAGATGACGACATTACTAGTTTGGTTTTTAACTTCTTTTAACTTAGACTACATCACATTAAAACATGAGTCCTCAACAAGAGTTATAGAATATCAATATTATATTGAAACATATGACTTATACGAGACTGAGAATGTTGGATATGATGAAACCAACCGTAAAATAAGTCTACGAAAGTCAATAAGGACCTCGGCAATCCAGTTCCTCAATCACTAAGATCACAAGAGACATATACTTCTTGTCAAAATATTTTATTGAATCAGAAGAACAAAGGGCAATAATGAATGGATAGCGGTCAAAACCCACGTTCACATATGTAACAATACATAAACACAATTTTTGGCAAAGGTCTAAAGATAACCGAATTAGAAAAATTTGGTTGCAACTTTAATTTTTCCTCTCCGAAACCGAAGACTACAAACAGTAATAAATCCTTACACCCTGAATTATTTCCTGGTTGCTTTACGAGAAACAACAATGCAATAACCTAACTACACTTACTTTGGGCAGTCGCAAATTTTAGTCTTTATCTACAGCCGTCACATCAGTAAAAGCTTTGGTATGTCTTTTTTTCCCTCATGATTCATTTGACGGATCTGTATTTGCTGATTTCGTAGACAAAACCAATCATTTGTGGATTTATTTGCATCAAACACATGTGTCTTATTGATTCTGAAAATATGTCACCGTAGTCATCTCTTCTTCGTACGCTATAAAATCAATTCATTTCCGGTACAAGCTCCTAGAGTCGATCAATTGGTTTGATCTCAATAAGGCTTTTGTCTTAAAGTAACGTTCCCCTGAACTAGCGCCTGCCCTATCCAAGCTCTATTTAGCATTTTGGGGAATTTGCCTTCATCATAGAAGTTAGCAAATATTCAACCTATTCCCAAAAAGGTGATAATACCGATCCCTGTAGCTTCCCACCAATTACCATCCATTTCATTTAGTCTAAAATTATCTAAAAATTCATCAATCAGCAACTTCCCTCTTTCCTTGAAAGTAACAAACTTCTAAGTGACAACCAATATGATTTTAGGCAGCGTTGTTCAACAGGTGATCTTCTTTCACATATAACCCAAGTTTAGAATAGTACATTAGAAAAATCCCGTAAAATAGTTGTAGTCGCTATGGATACCTCCAATTACAAGGTTTCGTGTGTTTACTTGCTAAACCCACCTCGTTTCAGTTAAATGATATGCTCATCAACTGGGTTTCTAGTTTCCTTGATAAAAGACTAATACGTGCCGTAGTTCACCTTCTATCTTAAACCAAGATATTAAAGCTGATGTGACAATTTTAATCAACAAAGACGTTCAACGTATCCTTGAATGGGGAAATAATAATCTAGTGAAGCTTAAAGCTAATAAAACTCAGTGTTGCCTTGTGTCTAGCAAAAAAGGTCAATCATTTCCTGCTGTAAGTATGACTGACCCAGATTTTAAGTTTACAACGTCTATTACCATGTTGGGAATAACCTTGCCTTCAAATCTACCATGGGTTGACCATCTTCTATCATTCACTAAATCAGCTGCTCATAAAATAGGCTTTCTGTACAGATCCAAGCAGTAATTTATCTCCCTGCAACTCTTTCTGCTGTATAAGACCCAAATGCGGCCTCATTTGTTGTATAACTCTTACCTCGGACTGGTACTCCCAAATACGATCTCGATATCGTTGATAGTATTCAGAAAAGAGCGATTAGACATATAAACAATCCGTCCTTAACTTCTTATGTAGAGTCCCTTGAGCATAGAAGAATCGTTTCTGTCCTTTTTTTGTATTATCGGAATTACAACGGCTATTGTGCTGCTAAATTATATTCTTGGATAGCATCTGTGCTATGAACACTTGATTCGCTTATTTACATCAGCAATACGTAGCTGAAATATTTACTTTGTACCAAACAGGCGCAATCAACATTATTCTACACGGTTTCTAAACTCTGGGATGATCTCCCTAGTTCCTGCTTTCCTCTCACTTATAATATGAAAAATTTTAAGGTAGCCGTGTAGCCGTTTATTGGTATCTCTTAGCCTTATACGTCCTCCTAAGTGTTCCTGAGTGCTTTAGCACAGTAAGCTAAACTTAGCCTATGCAGGACCACAGTTAGTAAAAACGAAAGGACTCAAACCTCCTCTTAGCTCCCCTACTTTTCTGTAGCCAAAGAGTAAAAGAAAAAAAAAAGGTTAATATGTGCTTAGTATTAAACGAAAGTGTGTAATCTTCGGTTGTACAACAAATGGTGTAATCGGAGGATCTGGCAAATAAAGCTCCCTTCATTATTTCTATCGCGCCACTCCCTTATAATAATAGTGCAATTTACCGAAATGCGCTTTGTTTAAATCGTTTCCGATTACATTTTGTTATTTTAGGCCTGTTTGCCTCACCATTCAGATTTTTATACTTTGCTATGTACTTTAACTTCTTACACCCTGTAAGTCATTAATAACTCTAACTAAAGTATTCTAAGCACACTATTAAATGAACTTTATTCCTTATTTACTTCCCTAACTAAAGTGGATAACACGTTTGCTTTTGTTTAAAATCTGCAATAACCGTAAAAGTTAACAGTATCTAAATAAATTTCTTGTTACATTAAGTTTCAGTGTCACGTTTGAACTTTCCTAGTACGTTTTCTATACAATAAATCATTGTAAGTTCACAAATTTACAAAAAAATGCAGACGTTTATACGTTTCAGTAATATGATAGTATTATTTTAAAATAAAGTTAGAAAGTTAAACCGTGATGTTTAAATTACTTTGAAAAACAAAATGTTCGTTGTGCAGTAACCTGTACATGTTTCGTATTGTTGTATTTTGGAGAATTGAGAAAACAGAACAATAGGGTGATTAATTTAAATCAAGTGGAAACTTTAAAAATAAAAGTATTAAAGTTTTTTCCTTTGTTACAGCTTTCATTTCAAACTTTTTTTTAAGGTAAGTCATTTTAATACTTAATAATAATTTTATATTTCCTTAAGCGAGCTTGTTGAGAAAAAAACTTTTGTGAAACATCTGAAATTAAATAAATTTCTACATTAGAAAGAACAATCTATCACTTCTCCTTTTCCCAGGCGTATAGAATGACATAAAGTGTTTCTTTTGATTACTCTAAAGTTTCGAGTTTGCACAATATAAAATTAAATTAACCTTTTATTGTAATTTATATAATTGTTCTAATGAGAGTTTAGTAAATGGATTTTGGGGGTTTAATCTCCGGTATTGGCTTTCTGTTGAAAACAGAATAAATGGAACCAAAATTCAATAAACCAACAAAGTTATTGCTAAGACCAACTTAATTGGAGCTGGCAGAATATCTAGAGCTCGCGTTTGCGCTGCCCCCGCCATAAATAATTAACACAGATGGCACTGGACAAAGTCTGTTTATGTCAGATGGGTTACACCTTCATTTTAATTGTCAAATGCAATTACATTCGCTAACAAATGAGGAAGGCAACTTTCTAGCTTTTTAAAATTCTTCAATCTCGTTAAAATTGAATGACAACAAGAGGTAGCGTTAAAGTTGAATCAATAAATAAAAGATCGCGAAAATTTTAAACTAACTTTAAAGATTGACAAAAAAATTCAATTCTCCAACGATGTACTAGATGTAGTTTCTTTCAATTCTCAATTTTCTAAAATGCGCTTTTCTGATACATACTTTGATGTAAAGTGATTAAGGTGGAGAGTTGCACTTCGTATTGGGACTGATAACTTTTATATTATATTTTTTAATAGAAATAAGAAACATGATTTGCTCATGAATCAATACATAAGCGTACAGTAATACTCGAACAGTGGAGAAACCGATTCATTATTAATGAGGTTATAACTTTTTTTTTACACCTGTGTTTTTTTTGCAGTATTAATAATAACATACCATAATATTCACGCCATTCTCTTACGGGGTGGGCAAAACAATTCTTGTCTCGTTTATTTTGAAATATTTCTCCATGATTTTCTATCCATGCATACTTCGCTAGCTTCCGCAAGATTCATACATTCATTCATGCCTCTTTATCTTTCTTTCTTTTATCATACATTCTACTGCATTCAGCCGAGCTTCACGCGGCCTACCACGCCCGGCCTTCCTTTGACATCACCCACATAAATTTGCTTTGTTAACCTTTCGTTGTTCATTCTTCCGATTTGACCAAACCAACTGTATTACATTTATACCTAATCTATCATCGCTTTTTCTCCGCCACACTCCTTCATTGTACACCCATTCTTCATCTTATCCCTTCTGATTTTACCCCACGCGCTTCTCAGTAATCTCATGCCCACGGTATTTATTTTAATTTCATGCTTCTTTTGACATACCCATATCTCACTTCCATACAGTACCTACGGGACAAACACGCAATTACAGATTTCTCGCTCATGCTTCTGTTTTTCATTAACGTCCACGTATTTACAATCACCTTCCTTCGAGCATTGATCCGTCGTCCAATATCGCTATCCATTGTACCATTTGCAATGAACCCTCTACCCAGATATTCCAACTCGTCCACTTGTTCCACAATTTCATCACGCAAGATAAATAATCAACTCTCCTTTTCACCTTCTAGTCTTATTCACGCTTACCTTTAGGTTCATGCGCCCACAGACTATATCAATCCTCCTCAGAGCAGTTTGTAGCCCATTTACGTCACCAACCATTACACCATTTGTATCGATACATGCTTGCCTAAAACATTTTACATGTATACGTTAAACAACCACGGTGATACCACACAGCCTTGTCGCACTCTTCGGTCCATATTAAAGTATCCACTCACACCTCCACTCACCTTAACACATGTCAGGCTACCGTTATATGCTTCCCTTATTCCGTTTATTAAACCTTTACTTACGCCATATTCATGTAATATTTCCCACAACTTCTCGCAACTCATTCAGTCATATCCCTTCTTCAGACCTACAAACGCACAACACAACTTCTTTTTTACACTTAAACTCTTTTCGATCACCTGCTGAAGAGCAACCATGTGATCAACACATCCTCTCCCTGGCACATCTCAGATTTTAGTTTGGGTACACTGAGCAAGCTTATTCCGCTGCAGTTGTTGTAATGACTCTGGTTTCCCTTACCCTTATACAGTGATACATTGATTACGCTCTTCCAGTCAATCGGCACTTTTCCACACTTAGGGCATACGTTGAATAATTTTTACAATCCACGCCTGTTTCTTTACCGTTTTTTAACTTTCCTACCATTTTATTTATCTTCTCATTTAACCCAATATCCTTCTCAGCTTCATTCACTATTCCTTCAACATTCTCCTCATTAAACTTTTCAGTCTTACTTTCCTCACTACTGTACAGCTTTCCGAAATATTCATTCCAACATTCCCTCACTTCACAATCGTCACATACTATTTCATTACTCGTATTCATCACTCCCGAAGCGTTCTGTTCCGGGCCACGTTTTGTATTTTTTACCAATTTTCAGAAGAGTTTTGTTTCCCTCAAAATCATTCTGCATTTTCTCTTACTACACAGCCATCCTCTTCTTCTTTACTTACTCTCACTGCCTCCTTTGTTTCTATGTTTCTTAATCTGTACTCCTCATACAATCGCTTTCTATCGGTCTCATTTTTTGCAGCAATCATTGCCATGTCCGCATCTTCTTTTCACATACAACCTTTTTTACCAATTCATTCCACCAACCACATTTTTTCTCGCTACCTATAGTAGCTCTTCTACATATCTGCACGACACAATTGACAACACAGTCTTTCAAGCATATACTTGCACTTTCAACGGCATTGTCGTTTATTTGTTCATTCCACACTGCTTCATTCACATTCAACTCTTTACTCACAGCATCTGCATATTTCTCTCTCTTATCATTATCTACTAGTTTATCTACCCTGATTCTGAACAATCGCCCTACGTTTGACTTCCTTCTCCAGGCCCCCTTATGCCCTAAACACTCTCTGGATACAACCAAAAAGTGGAGCGATCCACACTCCGATCCGTGCATTAATTTTGTGTCCCTCACCAGGTTTCTAAGTCGTTCCTCATACACTATCAAGTCAATCATACTTTTATATTCACCTGTTTGCCATGTATATATATATATATATATATATATATATATATATATATATATATATGCACATTTTTATGCTTAAAGCACGTATTAGATACAAACAGGTTTACCATAGTGTTAGGCTGCCATACTCCATCTCCACGGCATCCTTTCCTGTGCGCCTTGTCTCAGATACACGCAGAATATCAAGCTGCCTTTCATTCGTTGCATTCGCAATTTTAAATTCTTTAAATGTATACCTCTAACATTCCACGTACCAACTCACCAATCTTTCCTTCCACTGTCATCAGCAACGGGGCCTGTCCGTTTCAACCTTGACCTCCCCTTGTAGCCAGATTCATTCCAGACGTTCGTATTATTATTATTAGTAATTAAATTAGCAGGCAGACCGGCTGCTATCCAAATTGTGCACCGGACGATGTAGCATTCCCCACTAACGGTATCGCCCTGCTACCGATCAGCGCTGGCAGTAATTTGCCTACGGCCCCGATAAGAAAGGACGTAAGAAGTAGGTCTGGAGACCTATCACATCAGTTCTGTGGACCTCGTCCAATGCAGCAACCAGAGATTCTAATATTTTAAAAATTTTGGCGTCGAATGTGGGGGTGCATCATCATGTTGGTACCACATATAGGGGCAACATTTTCAGGGACATACTGCAATAAATCGTTCAATTCGTTCATTAAGATGCTCCTCAAAAAAATGTGGCCCGACAATTCCACCCCACACTTTTATTGACCACTGATAAATTTTTCTTAGGAATTCGAGCTTATCGGTAGCGCAATCATGGAAATTTCTTTGATTAGAAAGGCCTGTGTTATTAAAAGTTCAGGAAATATGGTACATCATTCAATTGATTATTAATCCACTCACAAAATTGCCTCTGCCTTTCTGAATGCTGCGGAGAGAGTGTCTGGTGTTTTTCGATATGCCAGGGATGGGATTTATTACTTTTCAAAATACGGTGTACAGATGTATGACTTGCACCAACAATTTGTTGAGAAATTTTTCGAGTGAACTGGTGAGGATTTTCAACCACAGCAGCAACAACCATTAATATGTTTTCCTGTACGCACAAGTTTTGTATAATTAACGCTGCCTGTTGTTTCAAACCTCCCTTTGATTCTTTCGAAGCTAACTTCAGGTGGGTGTCCTCTGTTAGGATGCAGTTTCGCCCACATTCTCCTAATACATAGATCATATCAACACCTAGAAAAAATTATTCTGATGCATAAAACAGTGAACTTATGCAGCACACCACACAAATGCTAATTTACTTCGAAATAATATGACAGATAATTGATTTTGTCTTTTGCAGTTGCAACCACATCCTTCTAAAAAATTACAATCCGTATAACACGGTCTTGTTATTCTTAAAACTGCAATAATTTAAAAAGTGTCAACTTTAGGTATAGGAAACTCAGTATAAAATCGAAAGAGCATTTATGTGTCTATCTGAATCACAAAATTCAGGTTGTTCATTTGAAAAAATTGAGCTATGGCCAATCGAGACATTAAGATATTGTACCACCGTAGCAAACACCCCATACAATGGAATTTAACTTTTAATTTTTCGATGGACAGTAGATGATCTTGACAAACGTTTGACAAAATATTTTTGATTAACCTGTCACAATATGGCCGCTGCAGATTTTCATTGTTATTTGCATACGTCATACTTTAATCCTCATTAAAGAAATAAAACTTTACCAGATAGGCAATTGATGACAGAAAAAGAATATATAGGCTGTTCAATTTAAAATATTTGAGTTGTATACTAATATCCGAAAATGCAACACTCTGTAGAATTGTGGATATTTTTAGGTTACGGAGAAGAAGCTAATATTTAAAGATTTTCTTTATTTGAAATAGTTACGAAGCAACATAAGAATAGCGCGCTAATTTTACAACCTGTGTATATTACTTACTTCATTTCAATCACTTGGTATTTAATTTAGATTGTTCTTACGGACTTGCTGTTATTTGTTTGAGAAAATAATAATTACTTAAATATTTTTTATTTAGAATTTGGATTACGGATTAGAGCTAGTTATTTGTTTATATAATTTATATTTATTTGCATTTCTTTTTATTTATACTTTGGCTTACGGGTTCGATCTAGTTATTTATTTTTATCATTTAAGCTAATAAAATGAATTCTTATGACAAAGCTTATGTTTGGGTTTGTTATAGAAAGGGGTTTGTTAGAGAGCTGTACATTTGTATGAATCAGACCTGACATGTCTTGTATTTCATACTACTGCTACAAACACGTATTTATGATTGTTTTGTACCCCGCGCTACCGTGCGTTAAAATAAGTCATTTCCCTCGTTCTCTATATTTTTATTGTTACTGCAAAATGTTTAGCTGTTTTAGTTCAAACCATAAGACAAAAGGGCGGTATTTGTGCTTTACGACTTTAGCAATCTATTAGGCGTGGGTTTAAAGCAACTGTACATTTCGTAGAATTTCGATGTCATAGCAATCCTAAATGCTACTTACGCGCATTTCTTTTATTTAAAGAACCATTACACACGTTACTAAAATTCTAAAGGTTATATTATTGTTCATTATTAACATTCAAACCATTGGGATATAAAAATCTGTTCTAAAACTGACACACAAACACACACACACACACACACACACACACACACACACACACACACACACACACACACACACACACACACACACACATACACACAAAGGCACACGCGCACATCGACACACACAAACACACACACACAGACACAGACACACACACACACACACACATACACACACACACACACACACACACACACACACACACACACACACACACTCACACAAACATACACACACATACAAACACATTCATACACACAAACTAAACTAACTACTAGTAAAAGGGGTCTTTGTAACATCTGTAAGGTGGCAGTGATGACTGTCTTACAATCACTACACGCATTTCTATATATATATATATCATATATATATATATATATATATATAGTATATATATATATGTATATACATCAAACATGGATATAAAACATCAACACACACACACACACACACACACACACACACACACACACACACACAACACACACACACACACACACACACACACACACACACGACACACACACACACACACACACGACACACACACACACACACACACACAACACAAACACAAACACACACACACACACACACACAACACACACACACACACACACACACACACACACACACACACACACACACACACACAAACAGACACAGACGCACAGACGCACAGACACAGACGCACAGACGCACAGACAGGGCTTACAGACGGCACAGACGCTACAGACGCACAGACGCACAGACGCACAGAACAACAAAGACACACAGACACACAGACACACAGGCACAAGGCAACACAGGCACACAGGCACACAGACACACAGACACACAGACACACATCACACAGACACACAGACACACAGACACACAGACACACAGACACACAGGCACACAGGCACACAGGCACACAGCACACAGACCACAGACACACAACACACAGACACACAGACACAAACACACACAGACACACAACACACAGACACACAGACACACAGACACACAACACACAGACACAGCAGCAGGCACCAGACACCAACAGCGCAACAGCAGGCACGCAGCACGCAGACACGACAGGACGCAGACGCAACACGCACAACGCACACACGCACATGAGACACGCAGACACGACAGACTAACAGACACACAGACACAGCAGACACACAGACACCAGGACACTGACACGCAGACACGCGCACACGACACACGCACACACAGCACACACAGCACACAGCAACACGCACACACACACAGCACACAGCACACAGGCACACAGGCACACGACACAGCACACAGCACACACACACAGCACACGCACACACACACACACAGACACACGACACACAGCACACACAGACACACACACGCACACCACACAGCACACACGCACACGCACACGACACACGCAGCACGCACACCACACACACGCACACCAACGCACACCGAACACGACAACGACAACGACACAGCACAACCACACACAACACACAACAGACGCACACAGCACACACGCACACCACACGCACACACCACACACCACCACCACACACACACACCACACACACACACACACACGACACAGACACACACACACCACCACCACCCCACCACACCACCCACACCACACACACACACACCACACACACACACACACACACCACCACGCACGCACCACGCACGCACAACACGACCACCACCACACCACACACCACCACACACCACCACCACCACACACCACACACCACACACACACACGCACACAGCACACGCACACACGCACACGCACAACGCACAACGCACACGCACACACACCACACACCACACGCACACACAGCACACACACAGCACACACGCACACGCGACACAAACACGGACACACAACACGGACACACGCACGCACGCACCACCCACCACACACACACACAACGCACGCACCCCGCCCGCCCGCACGCACCACCACGCACGCACACACCACGCACGCACGCACGCACGACGCACGCACACGCACACGCGCACACGCCACGCACGACACACACGCGCACCACACGCGCACACAACACGCGCGCACACACACCGCGCACCAACACGCGCGCCACACACAACGCACACCCCGCACAACACACCGCCAAACACAAGCGCACAACACACGCCACACAACGCACGCCCGCACCACCACACACCCCACACACCCACACACACACCGCACACACCCCACGCACGCCGCACACCCACACACACACACACGCGCACCAGCACACACCACACACACGACACACAGCACACGCGACACGCGACACGACACGCACACGCACGACCACCGCACACACACACAGCACGCCACACACACGCCACGCACACACACACGCGCACACACACCGCACACACACACGACCGCACACACACGCGCCAGCACACACACCGACACACACACACCGCACACACACGCGCGCACAACACACGCGCGCAAACACACACGCGACACACACGCGCGCACAACAACGCGCGCAGCAAACGCACACACGCGCGCACACACACGCGCCACACGCACACGCGCGCACACGACACGCGCACACACACGCGACCACACACGCCACGCACACACACACGCACACACGACACACCGCCACACACACACACACACACACGCACACGCACACGCACACGTGCACGCACACGCACACGCACACGCTCACGCACACCCACACGCACACGCACACGCACACACACGCCACACGCACCGCACGCGCACGCACCGCACGCGCACACGCGGACGCGACAGCGCAGCACGCAGCACGCGCCACGCACACGCACACCGCACACACGCACACACGCACACCACACCACACACACACACACCACACACCACACACGCACACCAAAAACAGGGAAGCCAGACACACAGCACACAGGCACACAGGCACACAGGCACACAGCACAGACACACGACACACAACACACAGCACACAGCACACGACACACAGCACACAGACACACACACACACACACACACACACACACACACAGCACGCAGCACGCAACACACAGCACACGCAACACGCAGGCACGCAGGCACGCAGCACGCAGCACGCAGCACGCACACACACGACGCACACGCACGCACACACGCACAACACGCAGACACGCAGACACGCAGACACCGACACGACACGCAGACACGCACCACACCACACGCACACCCACACGCACACACGCACACACCACACACGCACACACGCACACACGCACACACGCACACACGCACACACGCACACACGCACACACCACGACACACGACACACACACACGACACACGCACACACACACGCACGCACACACCACCACCCACCACACACACACACCACACACACCACACACGCACACCACGCACGCACGCGCACGCACCACGACACAACACGCACGCACACACGCACACACGCCACCACGCACACACACCACCACACACACACACACGACACACACACACACACACACGCACACACGCACACACACAGGACACACACCACCACGCACACACGCACACACGCACACACCACACACACACGCACACACCACACACACACACGCACACACACACACGCACACACACACGCACACACACGCCACGCACCACGCACGCACCCACCCCGCCACACACCACGCACACACACCACGCACCACACACCACGCACACACACACGCACCACCACCCACCACACCCACACACACGCACGCCCACCACACGCCACGCACCACGCAGCCACACACACCACACCACACACACGCACACACACGCACCACACACGCCACACACACCCACACCACGCACAGCCCGCCCACCACACGCCACACACACGGCACCAACACGCCGCACACGCCACACACCACACGCCCCACCACACACGCACCACAACCACACGCACCACCGCGCACCTAACGCGCGCACCACACGCGCGACGCACACCACGCGCACGCACACGCGCGCACCACCGCACACACACACACACACACACACACACCCACACACACACCACACCGACACCACACACACACACCACACGCACACCACAGCTCACGCCACCACGCACCACACGCACACACACCACACACCACCCACACCACACCACCGACACCGACACCACCACGCCACCACCACCACACACGCACACCACACGCACACCACACCACACACGCACACAGCACCACGCACACACCACACGCACACACACCACACCACACACAACACACGACACACACCGACACACACACCCACCACGCACCACGCACCCACCACACACACACACACCACACACACACCCACACACACCACACACGCACACGCACGCACGCACACCACACACGCACACCACGCACACCCACACACACACGACACGACGCACACCACACACGCCACGCACACACGCACGCACACACGCACACACGCACACACGCACACACGCACACACGCACACGCACACACGCACACACGCACACACGCACACGCACACACGCACACACGCACACACGCACACACGCACACACGCACACACGCACACGCACACACACACACACACACCACACACGACACACACACACACACGCACGCACGCACGCACGCACCCACACACACACACACACCCACACACACACCACACACGCACGCACGCACGCACGCACGCACGCACGCACGCACACATACACACACGCACGCACGCACGCACGCACGCACGCACGCACACACGCGCACGCACGCACACACACGCACACACGCGCACACACACACACGCGCGCACACACACACGCACACACACACGCGCACACACACATGCGCACACACCACACACATGCGCACACACACACACGCGCGCACACACACACGCGCCACACACACACACACGCGCACACACACACGCGCACACACACGCGCGCACACACACACGCGCACACACACGCGCGCGCTCACACACACGCGCACACACACGCGCGCGCACGCACACGCGCGCACACACACACGCGCACACACACACGCGCGCACACGCACGCGCGCACGCACACGCGCGCGCACACATACGCGCCCACAACAAACACTCGCGCACACGCACACGCGCGCACACA
The DNA here is from genome assembly GCA_036346205.1 of Vesta saturnalis. Lineage (NCBI taxonomy): Eukaryota > Metazoa > Arthropoda > Insecta > Coleoptera > Lampyridae > Vesta > Vesta saturnalis. Next base: position 10,753,502 of record JARFJB010000218.1, on the reverse strand, counting down.
ACACGCGCGCACACACACACGCGCTCACACACTCGCGCGCACGCACACGCGCGCGCACACATACGCGCGCACACACACGCGCACACGCACACGCGCGCACACAACACGCGCGCACACACACACGCGCACGCACACGCGCGCACGCACGCGCGCACACACACGCGCGCACACACACACCGCACACACACACGCACACACACGCGCGCACACGCACGCGCACACACGCACGCGCACACACGCCAACGCACACGCACAGGCACACGCCCACGCACACGCACACGCACACGTGCACTCACACGCACACGCACACGCTCATGCACACGCACACGCACACGCACACGCACACGCACTCGCACACGCACACGCACCCGCACGCGCACGCTTACGCGCACTCGCACGCGGACGCGGACGCGCACGCGCACGCACGCACTCACGCACCCACACACACACACACACACACACACACACACACACACACACACACACACACACACACACACACACACACACACACACACACACACACACACACACACACACACACACACACACACACACACACACACACACACACACACGAGTCTGCAGAGAAACGATATGCATTAACAAGGTAATGCATTGGGACTTTTTAATGAATAAATAAGCTGAATGGTTTTTTTTGATATATTATTGGCAGGATCAAACACTAAATGAGCATTTCTGAATTAACAGGACACATTAGAGTTGCGGGCAGCGGTTCTTGTACTCAAATGATAATAGGTAGGGTTTACTTTGAAGTGATTTCTATTTGGACCGATTTATGTTTGACCTTAGATTGATTGAGGAAGGAGATTTACTCGGCGTAAATCTACAGTGTCCGGCGGTTAATGTAAATAAGCTAACTATTACATATCAGGACAGGACACGGCCTCTATCTTACGGATGTTCTTCGTCTGAGTTTACCATTTACAGGGTTATTCGGGAATATTTTAGACGTATTGAAACGGGAATGTCTGTTATTCAGCGCTCTGATTCATGATTTTATGAATGAACATGTATGAGGTGGGCAATTACGATGTGTAAAGTAAATTAGTATTTACTTTTATATCCTATAATTATAATTTCTGAATCTTTATGACAGATAATTCACGATCGGAATCTGAACTAGCCTATCGCTTTTAATTCAATACGCTGCATTTGTAAGGTTGTAAGACGCCGGTAATAAAATTTACCAATGTGTACCTTATGGTAAAGGATACTCCAGTAGACCTGGAGTAACGAGTAGTATTACCTGATCAGCCCTTCTGTATGGTATTATAAGATCTCAATAACATTGGAATTTCTGGGGTGGTTTTGAGGCGCTAGGTATATGTAGTGTTGTATGGTGTGTATAACCCTTTTTTGATGTTATATAAACGAATGTTTGTACTAAAGAAATTTATTTTGCATTGTAACCTAAATTGAATGTAAATGTTTCGACACTGGGATTTTTAGTAAAACGTTAGGTACAAAGGTTTATGAGATAAAAGAATTAAATTGGAATGCGAAGTAACATTGTAGTAAAACCCCTGTTGAGACGATATTGGATTGGTATGAATAGGTAACGTGAGAGGATTAATGATACCTTGATATAATATATTAAAACGTTGAGAAAGAATATGTATTTACTCGTAAGAATGAGTTAAGGTTTCACAATGGAAAATTTTTAGTATGGATCAAGGCCTAATGGTGTAGAAATTTACTGAATTTTGCGAAAAAAACCTCTCGTACATGCGACTTTTATAAAAATTTGGGTTTGTTGTGGATGTTTTGTGGAATGAATATCAAATTTGGATCTTCCAGATAGTTTTAAACATTTTTGTAGTAACCTTAGGATGTCGTAGATGGATGGCTTGAATGTTGATTCTGTGATGGGTAAAATCACGTGATATTGAAATCCTTAGAGATTGGCAAGATGGCCGATGGCACCCATAAGAGAGGAGTGACAGTGTAGAGATGACTTAGCGGTCCTTGACGGCATAAAGGCTTGTGCTAATTTTTTTTGTATCAAAATCGGTATCGCAGTTTAAGCATTTATTTGTTTTCTGTTAATAACTATTAAAATGTAACGTTTTGTAATAAAGAGTAACCATTATATTAAAAACATATTGTGTATAAAATACGCGCTATGAAAGAAAATACACTTTTAAAGTGATCCTTAACAACTAATAAAGGTGTTAAGTGTTAAATCGAAGTGACACTATTGAATATTAATAATACATGGACAATTAAGAATGTAGACACAGAGTGAGTTAAAATTATTAAATTCTAAGTACATTGAGAAGTAAATTAGCAAAAAAGAAATACCCAAGTAATTCATCGGTTAAATGACGTGAGTGAAAGCGAAACATTTAAGTTGCACTGGTGTAGCAAAAAGCCGAGAGTGCGCGAGTGTATGTGCACTACCCCAAGGGTTAATTAAAGAAGTTTAACGCCGCTAAATGAGATATTCCAGATTACTAGAAGTAAGAATAATGTAGTGGACAATTGTTTGGCCTATAACGGCGCCAGTGTTAGTAGATATAAATGTTAATTGATCCATACGGATAATCAACTCCCGTCACTATCTTTCTTGTGTGCATGTTTAAATAATAAGATTTAGTAGGGAACCTTTTCTCGTTTATGATGCTCCTGTATTGCCCAACTTTTCAATTTCCAAACTTGAGAATACATCCTTTTGTAGGGCCCCTAGAAAGTTCTGAAAAGATTGTTTTAATACGTGTGGTCCTGAGCAGGCCAAGTTTAGCCTACTGAGCTAAAGCACTTTGGAACTCTTAGGAGGATAGGTAGGGGGATATTGAATTGTCAAAATATTCCAGTGAACGACTACCTTAATTTTTTCATACCATAAGTGAGAGGAAAATAGGGATCATTCCCAGAGATTAGAACCCTTGAAGAATAATGTGGATTGCGCACGTTTGGCACGACAACTGGAGATTTGTTCTGAATATTGATGATGTGAATGAGCGCATTGAGTATTCCTAGTAAAGGTGGCTGAGTATCAAAAAATGCAATTCAACAGCGCAATACCCATCGTAATACCGATAATACAACGAAAGAACTGAAACGATTCTTCTGTGCTCAAGGGACTGTATGCTAGAAGTTAAGGACGGCTCATTTATAACCCTCATCGCTATTTTCTTAAGAGCGTATTGGGAGCACCAGTCAGAAGTGAGAATTGTGTTCTAAATGGCGTCAAATGTAGTGGTTATATAGCAGAAAGGGTTGTAAAGTACTGCTTAGATCTGTACAAAAATCCTATTTTACGAGCAGCTGCTTTAATAGCTAACAGAAGATGGTCAACCTATGATAGCTTTGAAGACACAGTTATTCATAGACATAGTGATTCAATCTGAAAACTTGATATCTAGGTTATTCACATTTACAATAGGAAATGATCGATTGATTTAGGCGGGCACAAGGCAACATTGGGTTTTGTTAGCATTAAATTTAGCTAGATTATTACTTTCGCATTTAAGGATGCGTTGAATGCCTTTGTTGATTAAAATGACAATTTCAGCTTTAATGTCTTGATCTGAGACAAAAGGTAGATTATTATTGTGAGTACAATAAGATGAGCTACAATGAAGAATACTGTTGTCAGCCAAGCAATTAAGTGGGCTAGTCGTTGACGAAATATCATTTATGTATAGCACAAAAAGTGTAGCAGCTATAACTTGTTACGTTTAATTTTTAATTTTCTGTAAATTTGTTATAATTATGTAAAAGTTTTTACGTTGGTGCATTGTGAGTTGCGCATCCAACAAAAAGCAAGAGTGTAGTCTAGATAAACAAATTTTTGGTAATTTTTTATTTTTATTATTGTTACTAACAATACAATTATGCACTTCCGGTGGAAAATTCTCCCCTCAACGTCTTCCGCTAACAATTGATATTGAGGGATTGAAGGTTTTAAGTGGCAAGTTTGATTGATGCCATTTTTCTTTCTACAGTTTAAATACATGAAGTATAAATCGGCAATTAATGCATTAGTGAATAGTTAGTGATTAGTGAAGTACACAGTTAACTGTTTATCAATTCAATCAACATATGTCTGTACAATCTTACACAATGCAACAATCAAAGCATCAAGCTTAAGTAATATAAGAACAGGTGTAATCGGCAACTTAGCTTTCAACATCCAGGTAGCCTGTCCTGAAGATCAACGACCAAACGTTTAACAGTTAGTTATCAGGTATTAAAAATTCTGCATCAGGTATCTTGCTAATATGCATGAAGTAAAACACTTAATAGGCAAAAGGTAGGTATACCCAATTTATATACGGAGTATATACCACCGATAAGACAACATATATCCAATATGTACAACACCTAAGGCACGGTATATTCCAATATGTAGAACGTCTAAGACAAGATATTACCCAGAATGTAGAACGTACCTCTAAAATTAAATATATCAACCCAAAACGAAAGCGTGAAAGTAGATCTTACCTTCAATGAGGTATAAATAAAAATAAATAAAAAAAAATAAATAAATAAAATAAATAAATAAATAATAATTGAATCATTTGGTCGCTAATAAATACCAGCAAGTCCGGTGAGGGGCGCGGAATCCAGGAATCGAGTATAGAGCAGTATGGTAGAAACGCGTGATGTGATCGAAGGGCAGGAAAGAAAAAAAAAAATAAAGTGTATATATATATATGTATATTTTGAGATTCATACAGTAAGTATCCGATCTATTATTTATATCTAGCTTTTATGTAGACATAACTGTCCGGTAGTAGGGAATGCTACATCGTCCGGGGCACGATTTGGCCAGTAACCGGTCTGCTCGCTATGATATTACTCAAGAAAGCAATACAATTGCCTCGGATCGACCTGGCTACAAGGGGCGGTCAAGGTCGAAACAGACAGGCCCCGTTGATGACGACTGTGCAAGGAATGAATGGCGAGTCGGTACGTGGAATGTTAGAGGTATGCATGGTAAAGAATTTGAAATTGCGAATGTAATGTACGAAAGACACCTTGATATTCTGTGTGTATCGGAGACAAAGCGCAAAGGAAAGGATGCTGTGGAGATGGAGGATGGCAGCCTGGCACTATGGTCAGGAGTTGAGACGGAAGTGCATGGTGCAAAAGGAGTTGGGGTGATCATAAGTGAAAGAGCGAAAAGATGTGTTAAACAGTACGAATTAGTATCTCCCCGGGTAATATGGGTTAGAATGAAAGTGGAGTTTCGAAGAATTTTTCTTATTGCATGCTATGCACCGGTGAATGGAGAAAGAGACCAGGAGCGTGAGAACTTCTGGAATGAGGTAGAGAACGTGTTGAACGTATGTAAGCCAAACGAAAGAGTGATTATATTGGGGGATATGAACGGATGGGTGGGTGTGCAGAGAGAACATAGTGAACGCGTTCTAGGAAAGTTCGGAGACCAAAGAACCAATGAGAACGGTGAACACCTGCTGAACATCTGTGTGGAGAGAAGCCTGTTTGTATCCAATACGTGGTTTAAACATAAAAATGTGCATATGTATACATGGCAAAGAGGTGAATCTAAAAGTATGATAGACTTGATAGTGTATGATGAACGGCTTAGAAACCTGGTGAAAGACACAAAAGTAATGCGCGGAGCGGAGTGTGGATCGGACCACTTTTGGTGGTATCGAGATGTGTTTAGGGCAAAAGTGGGTGTGGAGAAGGAAAGCAAACGTAGTGCGAACGTCCAGAATTAGGATTGACAAACTAGTGGATAGTGGTGCGAGAATGAAATACGTAGATGCTGTGAATAAAGAGCTGAATGTGAATGAAACAGTGTGGAACGAACAAATAAAAGACACTGACGTTGAGAGTGCATGGATAAGCTTGAAAACTCTGTTGTCAATTGTGCCGTGCGAATATGTGGAAGAGTGATTGTAGGTACAGAAAAATGTGCTTGGTGGAATGAGTCGGTAAAAAGGCAGTAAGTAAGAAAAAGATGCGTACATGGCAATGATTGCTGCAAAAATGAGACTGAGAAGAAACGATTGTATGAGGTGTACAGATTAAGAAACAAAGAAGCGAAGGAGGCAGTGAGGATAAGTAAAGAGGAAGTGATGGCTGTAGAAGGAGAGAAAATGCAGAATGATTTTGAGGGAAACAAAAACTCTTCTGGAAATGGGTCAAAAATACAAACGTGGCCCAAAACAGAACGCTGCAGGAGTGATGAATGATAGAAACGAAATAGTATGGGACGATTGTGAAGTGAGGAAATGCTGGCAAGAATATTTCGGAAAGCTGTACAGTAGTGAGGAAAGTAAGACTGAAGGGTTAAATAAGGAGAATATAGAAGAAATTATGAATGAAACTGAGAAGGATATTGGAATAAATGAGGTAGAAAACGGTAGGAAGGTTGAAAAACGGCAAGGGAGCAGGCGTAGATGAAATCACTGGTGAAATGCTCAAGTATGGTGGTGCAAAGCTTATACGAAGATTGCGTGAATTATTCAATGTATGCCTTATGTGTGGAAAAGTGCCGAGTGATTGGAAGAGCGCGATCATTGTACCATTGTATAAAGGTAAGGGGAACAAGAGTGATTGTAAGAACTACAGAGGAATAAGCTTGCTCAGCGTACCTGGTAAAGTTTTTGGAAGAATACTGATTGATAGAGTACGAGAAACTACACAATCTAAGATGTGGGATGTGCAAGGTGGCTTCATGCCAGGGAGAGGATGTGTCGATCAGATGGTTGCTCTCAGCAGGTGATCGAAAAGTGTTTAAAGGTAAAAAGGAAGTTGTACTGTGCGTTTGTAGATCTGGAGAAAGCATATGACAGAGTGAATAGAGAGAAGATGTGGGAAATATTAAATGAATATGGCGTAAATAAAGGTCTAATAAATGGAATAAGGGCAGTATACAACGGTAGTCGGGCATGTGTTAGGGTGAGAGGAGGTGTGAGTGAATACTTTAATATTGAGCAAGGTGCGACAAGGCTGTGTGATGTCGCCGTGGTTGTTCAATATATACATGGATAAATGTCTTAGACAAGCATGTAACGATACAAATGGTGTAATGGTTGGTGACGTAAATGTACGACTCCTGGTGTATGCAGATGACACAGTCTTATTAAGTGACAGTGCGGATGAGCTGCAAACCGCTCTGAGGAAGTTTGATACAGTCTGTGAGAGCATGGACCTAAAGGTAAACGTGAACAAAACTAAGATTGTGGTGTTCAATCGGGAAGGTGGAAAGGAGAGTAGAGTATTTACTCTGCAAGATGAAATGGTGGAGCAAGTGGACGAGCTGGTATATCTCGGTAGAATGTTTACTGCAGATGGTACAATTGAGAGCGAGATTGGACGAAGGGTCAATGCTGGAAGGAAAGTGATTGGAAGTATGTGGACGATAATGAAATGAAAGCGTGAGTCTAGCTGCAAAACGAGCAATCTATAATGGCGTATTCGTCCCGTGATGTGATCGAAGGGCAGGAAAGAAAAAAAAAAAAAAAAAATAAAGTGTATATATATATATATGTATATTTTGAGATTCATACAGTAAGTATCCGATCTATTATTTATATCTAGCTTTTATGTAGACATAACTGTCCGGTAGTAGGGAATGCTACATCGTCCGGGGCACGATTTGGCCAGTAACCGGTCTGCTCGCTATGATATTACTCAAGAAAGCAATACAATTGCCTCGGATCGACCTGGCTACAAGGGGCGGTCAAGGTCGAAACAGACAGGCCCCGTTGATGACGACTCTGCAAGGAATGAATGGCGAGTCGGTACGTGGAATGTTAGAGGTATGCATGGTAAAGAATTTGAAATTGCGAATGTAATGTACGAAAGACACCTTGATATTCTGTGTGTATCGGAGACAAAGCGCAAAGGAAAGGATGCTGTGGAGATGGAGGATGGCAGCCTGGCACTATGGTCAGGAGTTGAGACGGAAGTGCATGGTGCAAAAGGAGTTGGGGTGATCATAAGTGAAAGAGCGAAAAGATGTGTTAAACAGTACGAATTAGTATCTCCCCGGGTAATATGGGTTAGAATGAAAGTGGAGTTTCGAAGAATTTTTCTTATTGCATGCTATGCACCGGTGAATGGAGAAAGAGACCAGGAGCGTGAGAACTTCTGGAATGAGGTAGAGAACGTGTTGAACGTATGTAAGCCAAACGAAAGAGTGATTATATTGGGGGATATGAACGGATGGGTGGGTGTGCAGAGAGAACATAGTGAACGCGTTCTAGGAAAGTTCGGAGACCAAAGAACCAATGAGAACGGTGAACACCTGCTGAACATCTGTGTGGAGAGAAGCCTGTTTGTATCCAATACGTGGTTTAAACATAAAAATGTGCATATGTATACATGGCAAAGAGGTGAATCTAAAAGTATGATAGACTTGATAGTGTATGATGAACGGCTTAGAAACCTGGTGAAAGACACAAAAGTAATGCGCGGAGCGGAGTGTGGATCGGACCACTTTTGGTGGTATCGAGAGTGTGTTTAGGGCAAAAGTGGGTGTGGAGAAGGAAAGCAAACGTAGTGCGAACGTCCAGAATTAGGATTGACAAACTAGTGGATAGTGGTGCGAGAATGAAATACGTAGATGCTGTGAATAAAGAGCTGAATGTGAATGAAACAGTGTGGAACGAACAAATAAAAGACACTGACGTTGAGAGTGCATGGATAAGCTTGAAAAACTCTGTTGTCAATTGTGCCGTGCGAATATGTGGAAGAGTGATTGTAGGTACACAGAAAAATGTGCTTGGTGGAATGAGTCGGTAAAAAGGCAGTAAGTAAGAAAAAGATGCGTACATGGCAATGATTGCTGCAAAAATGAGACTGAGAAGAAACGATTGTATGAGGTGTACAGATTAAGAAACAAAGAAGCGAAGGAGGCAGTGAGGATAAGTAAAGAGGAAGTGATGGCTGTAGAAGGAGAGAAAATGCAGAATGATTTTGAGGGAAACAAAAAACTCTTCTGGAAATGGGTCAAAAATACTAAACGTGGCCCAAAACAGAACGCTGCAGGAGTGATGAATGATAGAAACGAAATAGTATGGGACGATTGTGAAGTGAGGAAATGCTGGCAAGAATATTTCGGAAAGCTGTACAGTAGTGAGGAAAGTAAGACTGAAGGGTTAAATAAGGAGAATATAGAAGAAATTATGAATGAAACTGAGAAGGATATTGGAATAAATGAGGTAGAGAAAACGGTAGGAAGGTTGAAAAACGGCAAGGGAGCAGGCGTAGATGAAATCACTGGTGAAATGCTCAAGTATGGTGGTGCAAAGCTTATACGAAGATTGCGTGAATTATTCAATGTATGCCTTATGTGTGGAAAAGTGCCGAGTGATTGGAAGAGCGCGATCATTGTACCATTGTATAAAGGTAAGGGGAACAAGAGTGATTGTAAGAACTACAGAGGAATAAGCTTGCTCAGCGTACCTGGTAAAGTTTTTGGAAGAATACTGATTGATAGAGTACGAGAAACTACACAATCTAAGATGTGGGATGTGCAAGGTGGCTTCATGCCAGGGAGAGGATGTGTCGATCAGATGGTTGCTCTCCAGCAGGTGATCGAAAAGTGTTTAAAGGTAAAAAGGAAGTTGTACTGTGCGTTTGTAGATCTGGAGAAAGCATATGACAGAGTGAATAGAGAGAAGATGTGGGAAATATTAAATGAATATGGCGTAAATAAAGGTCTAATAAATGGAATAAGGGCAGTATACAACGGTAGTCGGGCATGTGTTAGGGTGAGAGGAGGTGTGAGTGAATACTTTAATATTGAGCAAGGGCGACAAGGCTGTGTGATGTCGCCGTGGTTGTTCAATATATACATGGATAAATGTCTTAGACAAGCATGTAACGATACAAATGGTGTAATGGTTGGTGACGTAAATGTACGACTCCTGGTGTATGCAGATGACACAGTCTTATTAAGTGACAGTGCGGATGAGCTGCAAACCGCTCTGAGGAAGTTTGATACAGTCTGTGAGAGCATGGACCTAAAGGTAAACGTGAACAAAACTAAGATTGTGGTGTTCAATCGGGAAGGTGGAAAGGAGAGTAGAGTATTTACTCTGCAAGATGAAATGGTGGAGCAAGTGGACGAGCTGGTATATCTCGGTAGAATGTTTACTGCAGATGGTACAATTGAGAGCGAGATTGGACGAAGGGTCAATGCTGGAAGGAAAGTGATTGGAAGTATGTGGACGATAATGAGAAATGAAAGCGTGAGTCTAGCTGCAAAACGAGCAATCTATAATGGCGTATTCGTCCCGTCAGTACTGTATGGAAGTGAGACATGGGTATGTCAGAAAAAGCACGAAAGAAAAATAAATGCCGTGGGTATGAGATTTCTGACAAGCGCATGTGGTAAAACGAGACGGGACAAGATAAAAAATGAATGCATAATGAGGGAGTGTGGTGAGGAAAAGACTATGATGGATAGATATAAAAGTTGTACATTACGTTGGTTTGGTCACATTGAGAGAATGAACAACGCAAGATTAACAAAACAAATATATGTGGGTGAGTTTAGGGGAAAGGCCGTGGTCTGGTAGGCCGCGTAAAACTTGGCTGAATGTAGTAGAATCTATGATAAAGGAAAGAAAGATAAGGAGTTTTAAAAACAAAAGGGCATGTCAGAGACTATGTATGAATCTTGCGGAAGCTAGGGAGGTATGCGGAGATAGGAAAGCATGGAGAAAGATTGTGAATGAAAAATAAATAAGAGGCAGGGATTGTTTTGCCTACCCCGCAAGGGAATGGCGTGAAGGTTAAGTAAGTAAGTAAGTAAGTATATACGGAGTATATACCACCGATAAGACAACATATATCCAATATGTACAACATCTAAGGCACGGTATATTCCAATATGTAGAACGTCTAAGACAAGATATTACCCAGAATGTAGAACGTACCTCTAAAATTAAATATATCAACCCAAAACGAAAGCGTGAAAATAGATCTTACCTTCAATGAGGTAGTCAATCAGAGAATGATTATATAATCTTTAAGAAATGAATTTAACCAAGTACAAGTTCGAATACAACTATTTCCTGTTTCGAGAAACAAAGTAGTATATAATTATCCCCTAAAGTGAATAAAGGAAAACTAACAACAGTCAATCTAATTAGTTACACCTCACCTTACGATTTACGATACAAAACTAATGTTTCTTTATAGAAAACCTGGCGAGGTTATGTATAACCCCTTTAGTTCATAAATTTATTGATCTCTTTTTAGTTAATTGTCGAACACCAGATATGTTGATGGCTAAAATTAAAAACGTGGTGAAAGGAGAAAAGAGCATTCTAGACCGCTCACATGTAGCATGTATTTCCTATCAATCCGACAGAATCGTATGTACTGAATGGCTACAGAACGTCAGTACATACATAGAAAAATGATTTTAAAACCGATATAACTCGATAGGCTAAATAAGTCCAGAAATAAACTTCATTTTTCTTTAGAAAAATACAAAAATGCCTGCTTCGCCAACAACCAAACAAGAAGAGAGCGTGCAAAGTCACTTACCACCCGGATGTCCATCCGATGTGAACCAGTGCCTCCAAAACAATAAGGTTGATTGCAATGTATGACTGACTGTTAACAATTACAGAAATTTATATTTTTTTTATGATTGTGGACCTGAACAGGCTAAATTTGGCCTATTGTGCTAAAGCACTCAGAAACACTTAGGAGGATGGATAGAGGGATAATGAATTGCCAATAGATGCCTATGAACAGCTACCTTAATTTTTTTCCAGAGTTTAGAAGCCGTGCAGAAAAACGTGTAGATGATGTGAATGACGAACCGAGTGTTTCTCGCAAAGATAGCCCGAGATGGTATCAAAGAATATAATTCAGTAGCGCAATAGCCGTTGTAATAACGATAATACAAAGAAAGAACTGAAAGCATCCTTCTATGCTCAAGGGAGTGTATGTAAGAAGTTAAGGACGGGTCATTTATAAGCCTAATCACTCTCTTTTGAATACGATCAACAATATCGAGAGCGTATTGGGGAGCACTAACCCAGAGGTGAGAATTATATTCCAGACAAGGCCGAATTTTTGGCCTTATACAGCAGAAAGGGTTGTCAAGAGGTAAAGTACTGCTTAGATCTGTACAAGAAGCCTATTTTACGAGTAGCAGTTTTGGTAGCTGACAGAAGATGGTCAACCCATGATAGATTTGAAGATACGGTTATTCCCAAAAGAGTAATAGGGTCTGAAAACTTATGATATGAGCCATTCATACTTACAACAGGAAATGATCGATCTTTTTTGGCGGACACAAGCCAACACTGAGTTTTGTTAGCATTAAATTTAACTAGATTAATGCTTCCCCATTCGAGAAGACGTTGAATGTCTTTGTTGATTGAATTTGCCATTTCAGCATTAATTTCTTGATTTGACATAGAAGGTAAATTATCACTATGAGTAGACTGAGATGAACTACAGTGAAGAGTGCTATTGTCAGCAAAGCAATGGATGGGGTTAGTTGTTGAAGAAATAAGGTCATTTATGTACAGCAGAAAAAGTGTAGGCGCTATAACGGATCTTTGTGGTACACCCGCGTTAATGCTAACTTTTGAAAAAAAGACATCAACTGCGACACGTATTCGTCTTCTATCAAGGAAACTAGAAACCCAGTTGATGAGCATATCATTTAACCCAAACGAGGAGAGTTTGGCAAATAAACACTTATGCCAAAGTTGGTCAAATGCTTTTGAGATATCTAAAGCGACTACAACTGTTTCATTGGACTGCTCTACTGAATTGTTCCAAACTTGGGTCACATATGCAAGAAGATCACCTGTTGAACGACTTTGCCTAAACCCATATTGGTGGTCACTAAGGAGTTTGTTAGTTTCAAGGAACGTGAGCAGTTACTGATTGATGACTTTTTCCATGATTTTAGACAAAATGGAAGTGATGGCAATTGGTTGGTAATTTTAGGGATCGGTCTTATCGCCTTTTTTGGAAATAGGTTGACAATTTGCTAACTTCCATGATGAAAGGAAATCCCCAGAACACATAGAGATCGTATAGAGCTTAGATAGGACTGGTACTAGATCGGGGGAACATTTCTTTAAGACAATAGCTGAGACACCGTCTGGGCCAGTCGCCTTATTGAGATCAAGCCTACTGATGATCGATTCCAAGAGCTTGTACCGAAAATGAATTAGTTCCATAGCGTATGAAGAAAAGTTGACTAGGGGACATCTTTTCCAGAATCATTGAGATACGAATTTGATGCACACAAATCCACAAAAACATTGGCTTTGTCTACAGAATCAGGAACTACCGATCCGTCAATATATGTCAGGGGGGAAATGCAGATGTTCCAAAGTTTTTACTAATGACTTCAGCTAAAGACCAAAATTTACGACTGCCTAAAGGAGATGTAGCTAGTTCATTGCATTTTCGTTGTTCGAACAACTTTTTAGTTTTAGTGCAGATATTTCTAGCACCAACGTACTCTACATGACTGTCGACCGATTTATTAGATTTCCATTTAATGTAACTTTTATTTTTTAAAGATATTGCATCAGAACAAGCCTTATTGAACCAGGGTTGGGAACGTGAATGACCTATACGGTACTGTTTTTTGGGAATGTATAACTCCATTCCCATGAGGATGACTTCAGATACTGAAAGAGCGATGTCCGAAGAAGAGGACGACTTAAAACAATATTCACGCCATGGAAAGGTTGCAAAGAAATCCCGTAAATTACTCCATCGGGCTGACTTAAAACACCACAAGGTTCTATCGGTTTTGCAAACAACAGTGGAATTAGGTACAGTAGAAATGATTTCTGTTAGACAAAGGTCGGAAAGACCTAAAGGCGCAACAACGGAAGTTTTATAAACAAGAGGGTTTGATATAAGAAATAGAACTAGAAGATGTGGAGTACGGTTAGGATTATCAGGGATTCTTGTGGGTTCAGAAATCATGTGTGTGAGATCACACTAAATAGCAAATGTTTCTGCACTATGACCAGCAGGATTTGTAGTAGATGAAAACTGAAGCCAATTAGAGTTATGAACATTGAAATCGCCTACAATTGAGATATCGCAAGATGGAAACTGAGACGGGAGATAGTCTACTTTCATACTAAGGTAATCGAAGAAGCCTTGAAAGTTACTGTCATTAGGAGACCTATAAATGCAACAGTAGAATTTCACAAAATTAGGACCAGAATGTTTAAACCAAATCACGTGAAAATTTTTATTTTCTAAGGAAGGAACCCTCTTACAAGCAATTCTGTCCTTGATGTAGGTACACACGCCTCCTTTACATTGAAAGTTAGAGTGAAGGTGGTATTGAGAAAATTGCAAGTCGGGTGACTGGGAGCTTTCAGAGGAGACTTGTGTTTCAGATAGAAACAAACTATCAGGTTATAATTATTCAAGATGTTGGTGAATAGCATTACGATTAGACCTGATACCGCGGATGTTGCAGTAGTAAATCAGAAAGTTGATACTTTCGATGACTGACTTGGGCCCTGCTCTCCCGGACATCCGAATGGGGCAGGATTTTACGTCCGGAATTTATTACCCTAGAAACCACAGCCATCTTATTTTTTAATTTGGGACTTTTAATCCGATAGGAAGACAGTGAGGGCGAGAAAGAAGAATAAGGATGAGAATAGATTAAGGATGAAGGAAAAGGTAACCGGCAACCCTGGCCGAGCTCAGAAAATCGGAGACCCAATATTAAGGAGCCCATGGTAAGGATAGTGGTACCTCACCGGCTGGAATGGAGTATACATGCCTACCACCTTGTAATTTACTGGAGAAAAGTAATATTTTCAAGAAACTACAGAGAGACGAAATTATAGAAATACAGTTACTTTTAGAAAAATAGTATATTCAAGAAAATACTACCAAAACAGTAATAATCCAACGATTTTAATAGGTCGAAGAATTGATTAAATCGTGCAACATGGGTAACGAATGTAACAGAGTGCATAGCGCGGTTACATATAATTTTTCGTGTTCGGGTACGGTTTTTGTTAATGGAATGGTGAGTACGTAACGTGAGAAATTCTCAACGTTTTTTGCATCGACGGCAAAGGGAATAAAATTTATTATCTGATAAATCAAACCGCTAACAATTAATAAAATGCTACAAAACTAATTTGCCTAAATCTTTACTTAATTATGTATTCTCAGGCATAGCTGCACCATACAAATTAGTAGCGATAAATTTTTAATAAAAAAAATATTTGCTTGGTTTTTTTCAAGATTCTGTCTAATTCTGCTACAAATCGAGCATGGTTAAAGCAATACAAATCTAAAAAGGTATTTAATAAATGATTAGAAGGTAAATCTCTGCAATTGCTAAACTATACCTTGAGCAAGCCTTGAAATCAAATTAACAATCCAATGCAATTATTTCCTAAGTAAATAGAAGAAGAAATTACGAATCACGTACAGAATTCAATCTCAATTAGGGGAAGGTAGTAAAATTTTAATTTACCATCACCTACACTAATGGAAGCTAAAGACAAATCCAATTTAAGTCACCTTCATTCTACTTGGTAGAATAGTATTAGTTAGTCGAGAACTTGCAAGGTCAATAAAAGCACTTTTTAACTTTACTAAATTTAAATTTAATTTTTGTATTATTTACTAAATCCCAATAACTTAGTTTTCCTATTAGAACATTAACTTTTAATTATCGCATTTATTGTAATAACGGAGATAGTTTTCATTACCTTTAACAAACTTTAGATATATTTAAGTGGAGAATGTTTTAACGTTAGTTATCTAGTTCTATTAAAACAAGTTGGAGTTTGTAAGTTATAAAACAAAAAATATTATGTTGAAAGAGTTTCATGAATTATATAACGGAACAGAGAATTTCCATGTGTTTACAAAATTACATTTGAATATAAGGCCGAATATATAAATCTAAGAAAACGCAAATTTTAACAATCGACTTTTTGTGTGAATGTATGAATATATTGAAATTAGCGAATTCAGTGAGACGTAAGTAATGCCATAAATATGAACGAACGTGGATCCAAAATAAAAAGGTAGAAAGCAGAATAACTCCCTCCAAAAAGCAACGTCGTCACCGATATTGATTACCATTGCACCAGGACGGGTAGTTTATGAGGTGCGGTGGTGATTTAATTATCTACACGACCACCACCGGGCAGTAAATGGCCGAAGTGGTAGTGATAGAAGATATAAGACAATGTAATATATCTTATGCACGTCACAGGTGCTTTTATGGCATTATCGATTTCGTAACGAAAAAACTTTCTCTTTTTATTAAGTATATACGTGAGCCAACATTAACTATTTAAATCTCGTCTTCGCTTTTTTTTATTCATTGCTTTCTGCCACACAATTGCTTGTTAGACATCAAATATATGTCACGATTTCTTCCTTTTCTCTTTTTATTCTATTCTCATTACCTCTTTTGATATTTTTTTCTGCACCGTTTGATTACATAGCGTGCTTCATTAGCATAACCTTTTTCAATAATTCGTCTTATGTGAATTTCGTAATGCATTCACGGCTTATGACTTTCCTTGTTCCGTGTGAGAGAAGAGTGTAATGTAATAAACTAGAATTTCTAACAATAGAAATAAATTTAGATTAAGGAATGAAGATAAGTTTTTTTTTTATATAAATGCAATATTTTTCAATTGTCCAATTCAGGAAAGAAACTTGTCAACAATTATTTTACTCTTGCAAGCACACGAGCAGAACATCACCCTACATGATGAATAATATTACTACATCAAAAGGAAATCAATGCTGAGCAAGAAAGATGGCCTCATGTAGTGTTGTTGGTGAAGGTTTGTAATTTATAAGTATTGTCAAAATATTAGTAAACCAAAATAAGTAAATTTTTGTTGATAATCGTAAGAACGGATTGATAAAAGGTATTCAATAATAACATGATTACTGCAATTAAAATTAGCTTAAACCAAAAATCCTGGCGCGCTTTGCTATGTCTCTTAATGTTTTTTTTTCGTCCACTTTTTTTAAATAAAAGACAAATAACACAAAAACACCCCTTCTTTAAAATGTGTTCACCGTTTTCTCCGTATATCTTATAATAAACGTATATTTGATAACAGGGCGGCCAAGTAATGTTCTCGAGGGAATGTTATTGTTTTCACACAATACTTATAGGGAGTTGGTTTTGCTTTAATTTTAATAAACTTTCTCTATAATTTAAATAATAATAATAATAATAATAATAATAATAATAATAATAATGATAATAATAATAATAATAATAGTAATAGTAATAATATTAAGATACTTGAAGGAATGATAAATCACAGACTAATATCAGTACTTGAAGTGCAACATAAAATTAGTCAATATCAAGCAGAGTTTAGAAGAGGCTACTCAACTGTCGACCATCTAGCTAAACTGGACAAAATAATTAATGAAGCATATACCAAAACCCAACACACTCTTGTCGTTTTTTTCGACCTTGAAAAGGCATTCGGCACAGTATGGCGTTATCACATAATCAAAACGTTACGAAATTGGAATCTGAAAGGTAGGCTTCCGAAAATCATTCAGAGTTTTCTGCGGATCGTGAATTTCGCGTGCGCGTGGGCAGTGTTTACTCTGATACATACGTGCAGACAAATGGTATACCACAGGGATCTGTACTTAGTACCACACTATTCACCATCGCAATAAATGGAATTTCGGACTCCGTGGAAGGCAACTGTCACTCCATGCTGTATGTTGATGACCTCGCAATAGCGGTTAGTGGACGCGAAATGGAACAGATGAGACTGATCATGCAGAACAGTATAAATAGCATTACAACTGAAGTTCAAAGACGCGGAATGAAGTTCTCGGTGAGGAAAACTGTATGCATGCACTTCTGCAGATTGAGGCATGCACACACTGAGCCAGAATTAAAAGTTAATAGCCACATTATCCCATATGTAAACGAACATAAGTTTCTAGGACTTACCTTTGACAAAAAGTTAACATGGAAAATACACATAGAGCAGCTCAACGCAACATGCAAACTTACATTAAATAAACTTAAAGTGCTTTGTAATCACACATGGGGTGCTGACCAACATTCGTTAATGGCGATAGTAAATGCCCTTATAAAAAGCAGGTTGGAATACGTCAGCGTGGTGTATACAAATGCTGCTACGACACATTTAAAGAAAATCCATGCAACATGGAATCAGGCCCTCCTTTTAGTAACCGGTGCATATAGGACATCACCAATCGAAGCTCTAAATGTCGTCGCTAACAGCCTTCCACTCCATCTACGGTTCTTGGAGAATAAGATCAAATATGGAATAAAACTAATAAATAAAGACCAACACTTCTTACGTCAAGATATAATTGAACCACAATTACTAGAAAAATATGAATGGAGCGGAACGAGGACAATACCGGCCATCGTGAAGATATTTAAACATCTAGAGAACGAAGGATTGCCAAAGAACATGTGGAAAGCCGAAGCTGAATCACTAGATTTTGAATTGATTCGCCCTTCCATAGCATATATAGAAACACATGACATGTACTAAGAATACGTAATACAACATATGAACTACACTTTCATTTATACTGAAGCTATCTCACATCAGGGAAATATGGGGTGTTCAATAATGATCGATGAATGAGAGTTGAGATGGGAATTGCCAGATGGGGCTTCACACTTGACAGCCACTTTAGTGGGCACACTAAAAGCTGTACTATATGCTACGAACAGTACTAAAGATAATGTCGTATGTACAACATCTAAGTCAGCCGTACTTGCCATACATAACATATTCACCACAAATGAAATAGCGAAGAGCATACTACAAAATGTGACAAGGCTAAGGAACTCAGGTAGGTCAATCGCATTCCTATATATGCCAGATAAATTAAGACCACCTTATACCGTCAGCCAAATAGAAAATTTAGCAGTAATTGATACTTACCTGATGGAAGATGTCATAAATTATACCAGAAACCACATAAAAAACAAATGGCAACAAATCTGGGAAAATAACCAAACACAATTACGAGAAACTATACCAAATGTACATCGTATACCAAAAATAAAACACGCAAGCAGAAAAAAACAGATAGTTTGGACGCGAATCGCATTAGGACACTCGAGGATAACCCATTGTCACCTCCTATTAAACAGAAACCAACCGTTATGTTCACAGTGCGGTGGACCCCTGACAGTAAAGCACGTTATTCTGCAATGCCCAGCATTATCACAATATAGAGAAATCTTTAAAATAGGAAGAAACCTTAGCCGTGAGTTGGAGGAAGACCACTACGCGAAACTGCTTGAATACCTGAATTCCATTAACTTCCTAGATATGATATAAGCATAGCATGATGACACAGGAATGTATACCAATAGGAACATCCAAATGATCTAGTAATCGAAGATGTCCCTACGTGATTACCACGTGTATGTATTATATACGTATAATAAAAAAAACAAAAATTAGTAATAATAATAATAACAACAATCATAATAATAATAATAAAAATAAAAAAAATAATAACAACAATAGTGATAATAATAATTTATTTGAATTTGGATTTATTTATTTCATAATATATACATTATGATGTAACGAATCTTTTACGTTCTTCGTTCATAGTTGTAAAATATAAGAAAAAAGGATTTTTGGTTATTAATGATTTATAAGTTGTGGTAGACAGCTTAATTTGCATTTTGGTGTAACTTAAGTTGCATATTTTCTTAAAGGTTTATATACTTCCATATCCTTGAATTAATTTTTTGCGCACATTTTTTCGCGCACCGCTATATCACCTGATTCGTAAGCGTCCTTTTGAGCATTACTTGATGAACGTTGTTTTGATTAGGAAGCCATATTGGGGTTTCCACCTAAATTTTGTGAAAAGTGCCATTGATTTAATGGTAAGATACATTTAACTCGTATTATGTTAAAATCTGAAACATTTGCTCTTTGCAGGCACTTTTACTACTTTTACCACTTTGATTTATAATTTTATTTACACTTTTACTTACTTTTATTGGTACTTATGAGTACACTTGCACTTATTACGTTGCTGTTTTTGGATGATTTCATTTTATGGTTGTATGTTCCATTTAATATAGATCTAAATTTAGATCACATCTTTTATTTGAACTTTCGAGAGAATGCAATAGGCACTGGATTATTCATTTCATGAAGATAAATTTGTAAGAAGTAAAATTCAACTTTGGTATGGTTTACAACGTACCTTTGGTTTGCATTTCCGTATTCGTTTAGATACCAGATGTTATCAAAAAGTTGTGTACAAAAATTTTCGAACGGGTATTTATATCCATAATTTAGTAATTTAGGGCTATTACAACTAGTTTTAAGATATATTTTATATAATTCTAAATTTAAATATTTAATAAACATAGTTTGTATATCTTTTATTTTGACATTTTGGTGAATTTTTTATTGTGTCCTCGGTTTAGCTATTCCGAACATAATCAACAAAAACTTGGCGTCCGAGATACTTTTTATTATTGTTACATTGCGGTTACTATATTTATGTTAAGTGGAAATAACCAAGCAGAAATTGTGGTAATTAAGCAAAAAAAAAAAAAGATTGAACCGGTCTGCTTTAATCTACCTACTGGGACAACGGCATTATCTTTTGTTGAGTGTTTTGAATCTCTAGTTATTTTAACGATTTGTTTTGAGAACATTTACACCCATTTATTTATTAAACAATATTTTATACGTGGCGCTTTTAAACCACATATTCATAATGAGGTCCAACTAAGTCTGTGACTTGACAGTTGGTCTACTTACGGAATATGACATTTGCACAATGTACATTTAAATTGAAATAAAATTTATTCTAACGCTTATTCTAAGCATACATCATAATTTGTATTTATAACAAGATATAATAAGTGATAAAATTGAGTGTATGACAAAAAGAAAAAAAATAACTTATTGCACCTTTACTTACGTATTCTGGTACAGAATTTAGTAGGGAAGGAATTGTGCATTTCATAGTTCTATCGCCGTAATTTTTGTAGTAATCTGGTACGTACAATCTCGTTTTGCGTGTGTTGTAAGCATGTTCTGTTATGATTTTATAATCATCTTTCGCAAAATGTCCAACACGGGTTAGATATTGATAAAATCCTGTTGAAGTTAACGTTCCAAACTTTTCCAATAATTCTTTCTTGCTTGCCGTAGGTTTTTGATATAATAACTTTATTAATATGGATGTGCTCTGCGCAACCCCAGATTTGTACCCCATACCGAAGTATCGACTCCACCAGTGATTTATAAATAA
The DNA here is from genome assembly GCA_036346205.1 of Vesta saturnalis. NCBI lineage: Eukaryota > Metazoa > Arthropoda > Insecta > Coleoptera > Lampyridae > Vesta > Vesta saturnalis. The sequence goes on along the minus strand of JARFJB010000218.1, from coordinate 10,732,232 downwards.
TTATTCTTGTGCTTTCATCTGTTATATTGCTTAATATATACAGAATTACAACCGTCTTTTTAATCTTTTCATGGATGTAGTCTATGTGCTTATTATATGTTAGGTTACTATCAAGGTTAATTCCTAGATACATTGTACTATTTACAGTATCAATTATTTCACATTTACGGTTTTGTGTGTTCTGCAAACAGACGCAAGTATGAATTTTAATGTTCCTTTTAGGAGGTTTTTCCAAATGAGGTGTTCTAAAGGTAATTAATACTGGTTTTTTTTTCTGTATTAATAAACAGCCCTTTTCCATGAACCTTATTGACAACTGCATTTAATTCGGTTTGGACTACTTTTTCGCATGTAAGGTAATCACGGTGCGAGTAAAAGAGAATCGCATCATCCGCATACATATAGATGCTTTCTTGTCTAATTGATTTGTAAATATCATTACACAAATTAGAAATAATAGTGGTCCAAGGTTGCTACCTTTTGGTACACCGTTTGTTGTTTGCCTCATTGTGCTTTGTGTTTTGCCCAATTTTACTGTGAAATACCGTTTGGTAAGATAACTTTCAAACTATCTGTACTCCTTGCCTTCTTTTCCGATTTTTTGTAAACCATGCAAAAGGATAGTGTGGCTAACTGTATCAAACGCTTTTTCATAGTCTATAAATATAGCTATTGTGCACTCATTTTTGTCAAGTTTCGTGTTAATATATTCTGTAAATTTTATTATTAATTTTTCTGTGCTTTTCCCCTTCTGAAATCCGAATTGATTTTCGTGTATAATGTTATTTTCATTTAGATAATCTGATACGTAAATGTCAAACACCTTTTCTAGTGTCGATAGTATACTTATCGGTTTATAATTTCTGTAATCCAATTTGTCTCCCTTTTTATATATTGGTCTTATTACTGATGCCTTGAATAGTTCTGGGAAAGCTCCTTGTGTAATGGATAGACTTAGGAGGTCAACAATTAGTTCTACAAAATATTTTATATTGTTTTTTAAATCGATTGATCTTATATCGTCGTAACCAGGAGAAATTTTAACACGTAAACGATGATTTACTATATCGAAAATGTTAGTTTTGTTGCATTTTGGTAGAAAAAAGAGTAAAATCGTTCGTTAGTAGTTTTCAGGGAATACTTAGGTTTACGCTTGCATGTATTATTTATTTTTTCACTTTCTTCGTTGCTGCAAAATTGTTTACGATTTCCACCTCGGTGGTAGTTTTACCAATAGTACTTCTTATACCTTGATCGACGCTTTTACTTTTTTTCTTCGTTAGTATGTAATTAATTTCGTTCCATATGTTGATTTTCTTACATTCTATCCTTTTCTTTGATTTTGTAGTATAACTAATAATAATAATAACAATAATAATAATAATAACAATAATAATAATAATAATAATAATAATAATAATAATATTAGGAGGTAGAACAACTGGTAATCCAGATAGAGGAAATAGTTTTGTATACTATCCAAAATTTTTGGTAGTAAAACCAACGGAAGTTGGAACATTTAATAGAATAAGTCCCTTTGTTATACAAAGGAATATAGATTATTTAATTGGAATGGTCGCAAATATAAGCAAAATAAAACAAGGTCTTTTAACTGAAGTTAAAACCAGAGTCCAAGCACAGAAACTTTTAAACTTAAAAACATTTAATGACACAGCTGTCGAGGTAACACCTCACAACACTTTAAATTTCTCCAAAGGTGTCGTAACCTGTCACGATTTAAAAAACGCAACTGAATCAGAAATCAAAGAAAACATGGAATCACAAGGAGTAATTGATGCTAAATTTATGACGATTAGGAAAGGAGGTGAATTATTAAAATCTGGTTCAGTATTACTCACCTTTAACAGAGTTTCATAACCCACGGTAGTAAAAGCTGCATACCACAATTTACCAGTGAGACCATACTACCCTAACCCCTTACGATGCTTTCAGTGCCAAAAATACGGACACAGCTCAGCAACGTGTACAAAAGACAAAATATGTCACTGCGGTTACCCAGAACATGGCAACGAACCCTGTCCAGTTCCACCAATATGTGTTAATTGTGGAGGACCACATCTTAGTAGGTCGAAAAACTGTCCTATATATAAAAATGAAACTGCGATACAAAAATTAAAAGTAGACAAACGAATAACTTACCAAGAAGCCAGGCGAGAGGTTTTGATTTCAAATCCCACACCTTCGGCCACATATGCATCAATTACTTCACAAAAATCACTTTCATCACCAACAAATTTTAATGTAAAAGAGATCGTCTCAGAATTGGTTCCTGAAATAAAATCGTTAATTAGAAATGAAGTACATTTTGCTGTAAAATCCATTACTCACATACAAAAAGAAAATATAAATCACTCCATAAAACATATATCACCCAAGAATGATGCAAACACTGAATTATCAGACGTAGAATTAGAATTTTGTACACCAGATACACCAAAAAGAAGAAGAAGCGTAACACCAGCACGTAATAGTGAACAATCAGACACTGATAAAAGAATTGGTACGCGTAATGCGATACGTGCAGCAACACCAGAAGCAGACCCTGGTTTTGAAGGAAATTCTGATTTAAGCACATCTGTTGATATAAATACTATTAGAAGAGAAAAACGTAAAACCAAAGGCTGGCCAAAAGGAAAGCCAAGAGGACCAAAAAAAGACTAGCTGAGTCATTCTTATTAAATTCAACTGTGATAACAAGTCTAATAATTTAAATTTAAGACAAAACTGTGATACTTTTATTATCTGTGATACATTTATATTATTTATTTTACTTAAGATTCTATTTACATCTTATTTATTTATTAGTACTTCTATTAGCTGTGATATTTTTATATTATTTATTTACCTGTAAGATTCTATTTACATGTTATCTATTTATTAGTTTATTTTATGTTTATTTATTTCAAATATTGGTGCTCGACATATTAAAATACTCTAAATCAAAACATTCGATCACAAAGAAAACATTCTGCAATGGAATTGCAATGGGTTAAAACATCATTATTGTCAATTAAAAATGATTATATGCGAATACCAACCCTTCTGCTTGTGTTTACAAGAAACTCATCTTAAAGGAAATGAAAAATTTCATCTAAGGGGATTCCATTCTTACAATAAAAATTTCGTTAACAACGAAAGGGCTAGTGGAGGTGTAGCTATTTACATAAAAAACAACATACCACATAAGGCCTGTAAACTAAATACACAAATACAAGCTGTTGCAATTAAGATTGAATATCCAATTAATATAGTAATATGTAATATATACTTACCATCCTTTAACTGGACATTGAAAGATCTTGAGAGCATAATTGCACAACTGACACCGCCTTTTCTCGTTGTAGGAGACTTTAACTCTCACTCTAAGGTCTGGGGGTCTACACATACAGACGCTCGAGGTCGCTTAATAGAACAACTCATGGAAAATAATGACCTAGTGCTACTTAATACCGGTTGTGCCACACATCTTAATGCAAAGCCTCATCAACCATAGCATTAAAAATGACATGGCTAGCACACAACGATTACTATAGTAGTGACCATTCTCCAATATTCATTTCAACTCAACATGAAATAAATGAGAGAGCGTTACCGAAAAAATGGTTGATAAAAAGAGTAGACTGGGAAAAATACAAAACAATATTAAACTCAGATCAAAACAATGAATCATTGGAAATAGAAGAGCAAGTAACTTTCTTCACTCAAACTGTTTTAAGCGCTGCAACAGAAACAATTCCGCAATCAGGTACAAAAAGAAAATCTATTTCTGTACCTTGGTGGTCAGAGGAAATTGAAAATCTAATCAAACAGAAAAGAAAATTGTTTACCATATTTAAAAGAAAACCATCTACTGATAATATGATTAATTTTAAAAAAGCACGTGCTAAAGTACGCAGAGAGATACTTATTGCAAAAAGAAATAGTTGGCAAGAATACGTGACCACTATCAATGTTCAAACGAATAGCAGGGAAGTGTGGAAAAAAGCTAAATCAATAATTGGCAAACAAAACGAAAGCTTGTCCTCACTTTTAATAGTAGAAGGGAGAAAAGTTACAAAAGATGAAGATATTGTTGAAGCGCTAGCGCAACAATTTGAAAACAACAGTAGCTCAGAAAACTACACGGAAGTTTTAAAAAAAACCAAACAGCAAAATGAGGAAGAACTAAGCTTTAATACAAATAAAAAGTATGACTATAACACACCATTTACCCTCAATGAATTACACAACGCACTTGCAGGATGTAAAAATACGGCTCCTGGACCAGACTCAATAATGTACATAATGCTCCAAAAACTTCCAACACGTAAAAAACAGCACCTGTTAAATATATATATATATATATATATATATATATATATATATATATATATATATATATATATATATATAACAACATATATAATAAAGGAGCATACCCATCACAATGGCAGCACTCCATCGTAACACCCATACCCAAACTCGGAAAAGATATTACGAAACCCATCAACTATAGACCTATTTCACTTACCTGCTGCATGAGCAAAGTTTTTGAAAAATGTTGAACGAACGGCTTATATGGCTTCTGGAATCACAACAACTCATATCGGCATATCAAACTGGATATCGTAAGTTTCATTCTACGGCTGATACGTTGGTCTATCTGGAAAACCACATTTTAAATAGCTTTATACAACAAAATCATACAGTAGCTGTTACTTTCGATGTGTATAAGGCATATGAATTAATGTGGAGATACAACATAATTAAAACCTTACACAATTGGAACTTAAAGGAAACTTGCCTCAAATTATACAAAGTTTTCTATCCTATCGTAGTTTTGTGTTAAAATTGGGAACACTATGTCTAAAATCCACGTGCAAGAAAATGGTATACCACAAGGGTCTGTACTAAGCTGCACCTTATTTATAATCGGCATCAACAACTTAATATCATTAAAACAAGCATCAATTTATAAATGTATCTATGTAGATGACCTAATAATATTTAGTCAAAACAATACAATTGATTGTATACAACAATTACTGCAAGAAGCAATTAACGAAATTGTGACACTTGCCGAAAAAATTGGCTTGAGATTTACAGAGGACAAAACAGCTGCAATACATTTCTGCAGACTAAGAAAAACATGATGAACCACAATTAAAAATCAACGGAACACCCATCGCTCTAGTCGAACATATAACAATACTTGGCGTTACCTTTGATAAAAAACTGTATTTCAAAGACCACATAGAACACCTAGTTACCAAATGCAAGAAAAGACTGAATCTAATTAGATGTCTATGTAACATAAATTGGGGTTCGGAAAGACGAACGCTCCTACAGCTGTACAAATCATTTGTACTCTCTATAATGGACTATGGTAGCATAGTATATTCTTCTGCAAGAAAGTCGTCGTTAAAACTGCTAGACACTATTCATACAAGAGGCATACGGATGGCAACGGGAGCTTTTAGAACAAGCCCAACACTTTCAATATACGCCGACTCCGGAATTCCACCGTTAAATGTCAGAAGAAATATTCTTCTACTTAATTACCTAACAAAGATAATGTCGTTAAAGCAGCACATTAACCATACGGAAAATGAAAATAACATCAAGGAAAGATATCATATACGCACAACAACAAGCAGACCTGCACTAATTAGAGCTTCAGAAATTGCAAAGGAAATGAACATTACAATTCCGCGATTACTATACTATGACCACGATGAATGCCCACCCTGGGTAGTACCTACAACAACATTTATATTGGACCTAATGAACTCTAAAAAAGAAAACACTCTTCCTGCCGTGTATCGTACACATCTGAGGAAAATTATATCTGACCACTTCAGCTATGTAAAAATCTTTACTGACGGATCGAAAACCGAAAACGGCGTAGGAAGCGCGATTTACGTAAATGGCGTATGTTACAATTGGTCATTGAGTAAGATTGTTAGTGTGTGTAGTGCTGAACTATACGCACTTTGGCAGTCGCTTCTAGTTTGTCAGTATTATGACAGTAACGATTTTATGATATGTACTGATTCGCTAAGTTGTACGCAAGCAATAAGTAACATAACCCCAACTAAAGACCCCTTAGTAAACATGATCAAGAGTCAATTGCACCATCTAAATTCCTGCAACTAATAAACGAACAACAATTACCATTTGATAATGCAGAGGCAGAAATATCATGCTATAATCTACCTATACGTATTGATGAACTGGAAGAGGCATTAATCAATTCCCGTAAATCAGCACCAGGTTCGGATAACATCCCATACGAATTTCTAAAACAATTAACCCCCATCCAAAAAAACAAGCTACTAAACATATTTAACCAAATTTGGCAGAAAAATGTTTACCCGGAAACCTGGAGAGAGGCAATAGTCATACCGATTCCCAAACCCAACCAAAACAAGAATAACCCGTCAAATTTCCGTCCAATCTCTCTTACAAGTTGTATGGCTAAAACGATAGAACGAATAGTAAACTCGCGTTTGACCTGGCTTCTGGAAACGCGCAAGTTTCTACCTAGCAACCAAATGGGTTGCAGAAAGTTTCGATCTACCAACGGCAACTTGATGCAAATTGAACACCACATCCAAACTGCTTTTGCAAACCGACACCACTCCGTAGGAATATTAGGAAATATTTTTAACTTTATAAAAATTTTTCTAGAAAGTCGTAACTTTAAGGTACGAATTGGTACTGAGTACTCAAGCGTTTTAACGCTAGAAAACGGAATCCCTCAGGGGTAAGTTTTAATCGTAACCTTATTTGCCATCGCTGTTAGTAGTATAACTGCAAATATCGACCAACGGATTCATAATTATTGGTACGTAGATGACCTCGCTATGGTATATTCATCTAATGAAATCACAGAAATTGAAAGGGAACTACAAGCAGCGGTAAATACTGTGACACGCAATGCCAGTTTGTTAGGATTCAAGTTTTCTAGTGAAAAAACACGCTTTGTTCATTTTTGCCGCCTAAGGCATACACATGCGGAGCCTATGATCACCATGTATGGAAATGCTATCCAGATAGTGTCAGACGTAAAGTTTTTAGACCTCACAATCGATAATGGACTAAGATGGAAAACTCATATAGATGCCCTAAAAAAGGATTGCAAAGAAAGCATGAACATTATTAAGTGCCTTGCGAATACCAAGTGGGGAGCAGACAAAGATATAATACTTAACCTTTACAAATCCATAATCTTATCTAAAATAGATTATGGATGTGCAATTTATTCATCTGCTCGTAAATCCACATTGCGTACCCTCGATACCATACACGCTACATGCTTAAGATTATGTATAGGAGCCTTTCAAACCAGTCCACACCTATCTATTTACAGTGAAACCGGATTACCACCACTGAAATACAGACGACAGATTATTACAATAAACTACAGTATCAAACTGTTAACAATACAGGACCACCCGAATAAAGTAATTCTGTGTAATAAAGAATTCCTTAAATCTTTTCATCTCAGGCCTAGCATAACCCGCCCACTCGCCTTCAGGTACACTGAGCTCCTTAACGAACTAGGAATCGAAATACCTCCCCTATATAACATGCAGTTTTGCGAGGTAGCACCGTGGTTACCCCTATCTGTCTCTTACAACTATGAACTTGTCCAAGTAGCATCCAAAAAAGACATGCCACAAAAACTTCATGACATATTAAATTCTTATGTAGACAAAGAAGTAATATACACAGACGCATCCAAATGTGAGCAAGGTGTTGGCAGTGCCATAGTTAATTCAAGTGAATCCCATGCTTGGAAACTACACAATTGGTGCAGCGTTTTAACCGCTGAACTATACGCACTGTGGCAAGCTCTGAGATACTCCGAGTACAGAAACCACAAAAACATAATAGTATGCTCAGATTCACGAACTGCTATTGGAAAAATTCAAAATGACTATTCTTTAGAACCACTAGTCACGCAAATCCTAGCAACTATCCACCACCTAAACACCCTAAATAAATCGATTGTATTCATTTGGATCCCATCACATGCAGGAATAAAGGGTAACGAAATTGCGGATAAAAGCGCCAAAACAATAATATTTTCTAACGAAATCAACACCATACCCATTCGTCATAAAGACGCTCAAACTAATATTACATTAACAATAAATAAGCAATGGCAAGAAGAATGGATAGAATCAAATCACAGGTTAAATAACTATAAAGCAAACATACTGCTAACAAAATTATCACATAACCTAAGTCGAAAAGAGTCAGTATTGATAACACGAATTAGAATAGGCCATACCAAATTCTCTTCCGATTAGAAGACGTGTGTTTTGAGTGTAACGCCACCCCAATTCATCACATACTAAACAAGGTAGTGTGCAACTACGGCAATAGAGTCAACGCTCAGCATTCCCATCCCTTATTTGCTCTGTTATTCAACGCAGAAGACCACCAAGTCTACGAAAATAGGCCATCTATAATGCGTCCTACTGGAAATAGAACTTCCGAAATAACAAGCAAATTTTCGATACAATTTCCACTTGAAACATACCAACTTGGTGTATGTGAAACCCCGCCATGGTCTATTTCTCCCCTCAGTATTCACATAGATCACTCCCTAACTAACAAAGACCAAACTTGTACTGAGTTAATAAAAACAAATTTCAATAACCTTTTGTCTGAGCATTACAATTATACCGCCATCTACACAGACGGCTCTAAAACTGGCCTCGGAGTGGGATGTGCCATCTACGACTCATATACTACACACAGTTGGTCGCTGCCTAGTTACGCCAATGTGTACACCGCAGAACTATATGCTATTTTGCAAGCATTAGTCTATTGTGATATGTCCAACAAATCTAAATTCTTAATCTGCACCGATTCCCTTAGTTCGCTACAAGCTGCATCCGACGCCTTCTTACGCGACCCTCTTGTACAGAAAATTTTGGCCACTGTGGTATGGCTAAGCAAGATTAACAAAAAAATATGTTTCACCTGGTGTGCGTCATACTGTGGAATAGTTGGAAACGAGTTAGCAGATATCGCCGCCCGTCAAGCAGCAAAAAGTAACACCATTGATTGTAGGCTAGTACGTCTAAACGACGTAAAAGTATTTCTAAAGGAATGTATCGAAAAAGACGCTTTTGAAAACTGGGTACAAAACAATTCGCAATTTTCGAAGAATAAAAAACAACCATCTAAATGGATCCTTGCGAGTTCCATCCACCGAAGACTGCAAGTGGCCATCACCAGATTACGAATAGGACATACAAATATTACTTCTAAGCATTTACTCTCCGCAGAACCGAAGCCAATTTGCACACATTGTGAAAAAACGTTGAATGCCACTAACATACTGACTAACTGCCACACATACGCCGAACTAAGAATCAAGAACAAGTTAAGCAATACTATAGAAACATGTTTAAACAACGAACCCAGCAACATAAATGGGTTGATAAACTTCCTAAAAGACTCAAACCTAATAAAAAAAATCTAAGGGAACTAGAAAGTGAAGACCAAAACTATATTAAGAAAATACTATAAGAATGTCACACGATTGTCAAGAGAACTTTAAGTAACAGTGCCTAATTGACATAAAAGTGCAAATGACCATTGTAGTAGGCGCACTGTAATTCAAAAAAAAATAATAATAATTTATTTGCATGTTACTGAGCAAAGAACTTACGTTTGTCATATCACAGGAGTAAGCATAACACACATCAATAAAAAAAGACATTTAAAAAAAGACAAACGTATAAACATATCCACGTTAAAATACACAGTATGTGGGCAAGTAATCAGGTTACATTAGATCAATCATCACAAAGAAATTCCTTGATAGAGTAGTACACTTTGATAGTTAAAAACTCTTTTAATTTATTTTTTAAGTTTGATCTAGTTAGCGCTTGGATTTGAGGGGGAAGATAATTAAAGAGATTTTGAGAAATGTATGCAGGACTATTTTGCGTTTTGGATCTGCAATAGTTGGTTCTGATGTTATTTCGCGATCTTGTATAATGGTCGTGTATTTCGTATTACCATCTAAATAAGTGTAAGTTGTCCTTTGCATACAATATACTTTCCAATATAAACAGGGATGGCAATGTAAGAACTTTCAAGTCAACAAAGGACATCTTACAAGCATTCTGATATCGCTGTGCATTTATGATTCTTACTGCTCGCCCCTGCAGTCCAAAAACATTACGCCATAACTTACTATAGAATGTATTAAAGAGTAGTAGGCGTTTATTAAAACATTTTTGAAACATTTTCCGCCAAATGGCTTAAAACGAAAATATTTTTACTAATCTTTCTACTTATTATTTCTGTGTGAACACTAAAGTTTAAGTCTGGATCAATCTGTATACCTAAGAATTTTACTGATTGTGTGTTTACATGAGAGTGAGGACGTAGCGAAAACAACAGGTTTTCTGATTTTGTTTCATTTAATTTTAATTCGTTTGGTATGAACCATTGCACTTTTCTTTGTATGAAAATAAGTTCATCTAACGATTGCCCATTTACATAAAGGGTTGTGTCATCAGCGTAAAAAAATGCAATCAGCATAAATATTCACAAAGCCTGGAAAACCGTTAAAATAAATTGGAAACAACGAAGGACCAAGAATGGATCCTTGGGGAACACCTCGAGTTACAGAAAGTCTATTTGACAGAATTCCATTGAATAAAACGTTAAATCTATTTTGTAAATATGAAGAAATTAATCTTACCCTGCTTTCATTAAAACTATATATAATTCTCAATTTTTGCAACAAAATATTGTGCGATACACAATCGAATGCTTTGATTAAATCCAGGAACATTGCAATTGTATACGCACCGTTTTCGAAATAGTCTAATGTATTATTTACAAACTTTGTCAATGCATATGAGGTACATTTAAGTTTTCAAAAACCATATTGGTGAGAATAGAAAATCTGGTTATCTTCGAAATATTTGTAAATTTGCCTACACACCGCCTTTTCAAAAACCTTAGAAAATGTCGGTAATATAGATATAGGTCTATAATCGGCAATTTCGTTTATATCTCCTGACTTAAATAATGGCACTTTAACTTTAACTTTAACTTTGTTAAAGGATGAACATAAAGGCTAATATTTTTTTTAATGAGATAAGTAGAAATGTCGTAGAGGTCTTTAGCACTACTATTTTTGAGACTCATTAATATATCTCTTGTTTCGGTCTGAGATACTTTGAATTCACGTTCTCTTTGCATACATCTAAAGCGCAGAATTGGGTTTACGGCAGATCCTTAACTGTTTTGGTTGCCATATTTGCAAAAAAATAATTAAAATTGTCCGAGCTTATATCAACAGATGGAGAAATACTCCTTGAATTCCTGTCTGAATTAATTACTTGCCAGATACCTTCCGTCTTATTTACTGCTTGTGAAATAACATTGTCATTTGCTGTAATTTTCGCAAATCTGATGGCTATCTTATATTTCTTATGTTTAAACTATATTTATTGCAGCTATAGCGTGAGGAGCTCTGCCTTTTTCTTCTCAATAAGAAAATCGATAGATTAATACACGAATTACTGCTTGCGTGTCAACAGTTTTATATCTAACTAATTAATTAATAGAAATTGGATTGCTGTATATAGGATAGACGGCTGGTATGATGGTAGATACGGGCGGCTACTGAATTGATATGGTGTGATGGTGGACAACGAGCTTGGTGTTCTCGTATTAAATATGTTTATGTCGGAATGATTTATTCTTTTACAGGTGGTGTGCGTCGTTCGTGCCTGCCTTAATGGTGGTCAGAAAATGGCGGTGGTAGTGGATGATGGAAACGTTAGTGAGTGAATCTCTCACCTCAAATATGGCTGTATAAGGTATTTAAACCTTTAGGAATGGTTAGTTATATTTTTATACAGGCGGGCTGGATAAACTAAACGTTTCAGGTGGTTTGGTATTAAAGAATGTTTGATATAGGGATATTGCTTTAATCTAGTTTTTATCGCGAAGTGCGTTACAGGAAGTGATCGAATTTATGTATTCAGAAAAGAAGTAGATTTTTAAAACGAAGAATTACGTTAAGTAAGAGAAAATGTAATACTCGCTTTGCGTTTACTTCAATTCTAGGGACTGGAACCTTTAGGACAAGAAATAAATATCGGATCTTGGTGTGGTTGATCTCTTTGGTTCCAGCAACACAGAACGTTAGTAAATCGCCTGGGGGGGAGGGGGGGGCTGTATGTGGAGGTTTGTGTGTAAAATGTAATTAGTGTCGACTAGCAGAACTGGGCAGACAGCTCCGTTGTGCTTTCTATTGAACACTGTGGGGCTGGCAGAATTTAGGCAGACAGCCTTTCTTTCTGACTGCGTAATTAAACAACAACAATGAGAATTAATCTCCCGCCGTAACGTCCTCTACAGATATTTGTGTATTGTGGTTATGTTTGGTGTTAAAACAAAAGAAAAGAAAGTTTGTGGTTAATCCATTTCGTTTACCGGTATCTTGCGAGGTCGTCATCGAACAGACGGAGGGATGCGGAGGGCGTATGGAGTATTATCTAAGGATTTTTCTCCCTTCCTCGGAGAGGTCGGCAAGGAGTTGTGTTAGGATCGCGAGGGGAGGGGGTTTCGTTTGGGTTTTTAGGTGGGAATTGAAATCGGTAGTTGTAGGGAGTGGTAAGGTACTCCCTGGTTGGGATTGTGACGGCGAAAATTCTTTTGTTTGCAAAGTTTCTTTGTAATGTTTGTATTCTGTGTGTGATGGGTGGTAAGCTTGTCTGTTGTATTGTGAGGTCGTTAGGGCACCTTAAAGATGATATGTGTATTCGTCTGAATATTCGACATTGATACGAAGCGATAGAGGAGAGGCGATTAGGGTTTATGTTAGTGTATATGGGTTATCGGGAATCCAAAGCAGAGCGTATTTTTTTATGATTGTGGCTAAATTAGGCCTATCGTGCTAAAGCACTCAGGAACCCTTAGGAGGATGGATAGAAGGATAATGAATTGCCAAGAGATCCTATGAACACCTTAAATCTTCTCATATCATAGGTGAGAGGAAAACAGGAACTAGAGAGATCATTCCAGAGTTTAGAAGCCGTGTAGAAAAATGTAGATTGCGCTCGTTTGGTACAACAATGGATATTTGTACTGTGAATGAGCGAACCGAGTGTTTCTCGCAAAGGTAGCCCAAGATGGTATCAAAGAATATAATTCAGCAGATAATAACCGTTGTAATAACGATAATACAAAGAAAGAACTGAAACCATCCTTCTATGCTGAAGGGACTGTATGTGAGAAGTTAAGGACGGGAAAAAGCCTATTTTACGAGCAGCTGTTTTGGTAGCTGACAGAAGATGGTCAACCCATGAGAGATTTGAAGATACAGTCATACTCAACAGAGTAATAGAGTCTGAAAACTTAAGAACTGGGCTATCCATACTTTTTGGCGGACACAACGCAACACTGAGTTTTATTAGCATTAAATTTAACTAGATTATTGCTTCCCCATTCGAGAATACGTTGAATGTCTTTGTTGATTGAACTTGTCATTTCAGTTTTAGTTTCTTTATTTGACATAGAAGGTGGATTATCACTATGAGTAGACTGAGATGAACTACAATTAAGAGTGCTATCGTCAGAAAAGCAATGGATGGGGTTAGTTGTTGAAGAAATAAGGTCAGTTATGTACAGCAGAAAAAGTGTAGGCGCTATAACGGATCCCTGTGGTACGCCCGCGTTAATGCTAACTTCTTTTGAAAAAAGCCATCAACCACGACACATATTCGTCTTTTATCAAGGAAACTAGAAACCCAGTTGATGAGCGTATCATTTAACCCAAACGAGGTGAGTTTGGCAAGTAAACACTTATACTAAACTTGGTCAAATGCCTTTGATATGTCTAAAGCCACTACAACTGTTTCCCCGGACTGCTCTACTGTATTGTTCCAAACTTGGGTCACATATGAAAGAAGATCGCCTGTTGAACGGCTTTGCCTAAACCCATATTGGTGATTACTAAGGAGTTTGTTAGTTTCAAGGAACGTGAGCAGTTGGTGATTGATGGCTTTATCCATGATTTTAGACAAAATGGAAGTGATGGTAGTTGGTCGGTTTTTTTGGGAATGGGTTGAGCATTTACTAACATCCATGATAAAGGGAATTCCCCAGAATACATAGAGATCGTATAGAGCTTAGATGGGACTGGCACTAGTTCGGGGGAACATTTCTTTAGGACAATAGCTGGGATACCGTCTGGGCCAGTCGCCTTATTGAGATCAAGCCTACTGATGATCGATTCCAAGAGCTTGTACCGAAAATGAATTGGTTTCATAGCGTATGAAGAAGAGTTGACTAGGGGCACATCCTTTCCAGAATCATTGAGACACGAGTTTGATGCAAAAAAATTCACAAAAACATTGGCTTTGTCTACAGAATCAGCAACTACCGATCCGTCAATAGACGTCAAGGGGGTAAATGAGGATGTTCCAAAGTTTTTACTAATGGCTTTAGCTAAAGACCAAAATTTACGACTGCCTAAAGGAGATGTAGTTAGTTCATTGCATTTTCGTTATTCGAACAACTTTTTAGTTTTAGTGATGACACTTTTGCAGATATTTCTAGCACCAACGTATTCTACATGACTGTCAACCGATTTATTAGATTTCCATTTAATGTAATATTTATTTTTTAAAGATATTGCATCAGCACAAGCCTTATTGAACCAGGGTTGGGAACGTGAATGACCTATACGGTACTGTTTTTTGGGAATGTATAACTCCATTCCCATGAGGATGACTTCAGATACTGAAAGAGCGATGTCCGAAATAGAGGACGACTTAAAACAATATTCACGTCATGGAAAGGTTGCAAAGAAATCCCGTAAATCACTCCATCGAGCCGACTTAAAACACCACAAGGTTCTATCGGTTTTGCGAACAACAGTGGAATTAGGTACAGTAGAAATGATTTTTATTAGACAATGGTCGGAGATACCTAAAGGCGATAGAACGGAAGTTTTATAAACGAGAGGGTTTGATGTAAGAAAGAGATCTAGAAGATGGAGAGTATGGTTATGGTTATCAGGGATTCTTGTGGGTTCAGAAATCATTTGTGTGAGATCACATGAAATAGCAAATGCTTCTGCACTATGACCAGCGGAATTTGTAGTAGATGAAAACTGAAGCCAATTAGAGTTATGAACATTGAAATCGCCTACAATTGAGACATCGCAAGATGGAAACTGAGACAGGAGATAGTCAACTTTCATACTAAGGTAATCGAAGAATTCTTGAAAGTTACTGTCATTAGGAGACCTATAAATGCAACAGTAGAATTTCACAAAATTTGGAACAGAATGTTTAAACCAAATCACGTCAAAATTTTTATTTTCTAAGGAAGAAACCCTCTTGCAAGCAATTCTGTCCTTGATGTAGGCACATACGCCTCCTTTATATCGAAAGTTAGAGTGAAGGTGGGATTGAGGAAATTGCAAGTCAGGTGACTCGTAGCTTTCAGAGAAGACTTGTGTTTCAGATAGAAACAAAATATCAGGTTGTAATTGTTCAAGACGTTGGTGAATAGCATTAAGATTAGACCTGATACCGCGGATGTTGCAGTAGTGAATCGGAAAGTTGATACTTTCGATGACCGAGGTCGCTTGGGCCCTGCCCTCCCGGACACCCGAATGGGGCAGGATTTTACGTCCGGAATTTATAACCCTAGAAACCACAGCCATCTTATTTTTTAATTTGGGACTTTTAATCCGATAGGACAGTGAGGGCGAGAAGGAAGAATAATGGTGATAATAGATTAAGGATGATGGAAAAGGTAACCGGCAGCCCTTACCGAGCTCAGAAAATCGGAGATCCAATGTTAAGGAGCCCATGGTAAGGGTGGTGGTACCTCCCCGGCTGGCATGGAGTATACATGCCTACCACCTGAAGATACATGCCTACCACCTAAAAAATATATGTTTTGTAGGTGTGTTGTAGTGTTTTGGGGTGGGAACCTCTAAGTCTACCCCGGAAGGCGCCCAGTAGGTTTGCTCGTTATGTATTCGTTATACATCGGGAAGCCAATTAAGGATTTTAGTAAATATGGTTCCTAAGTAGGTGACTTGAAATGCGAGTCTTTTGTGGTTTAGGGTAAGGGAAACATTACTGTCGGCTAGGTTTGGAAATTTGTTTTCGCGGTAGTTAAGACGTCGGAAGAGGATTGCTTGGGTTTTGGTGGGATTGACAGAGACTCTCCTCCGGTTCGCCCAGTTGGAAAAGCTCCGGTGGGTTTTGGATATGAGGCGGGAGGCCGTTCCGCTGTTTCCTCGTTTGTTGGTTTTATGGAAATCTGTGAAAGGAAGGGGCGCGGCTTCTGGTAGTGGAGTTAATTTAGAGATTAGCTGTTGTGTCAGTATCTGGGATAAAAGCGATTCTGACGCTGAAAATTCTTAATGTTTCCGAAACGACGTCGTAGGGAATAAAGTATATTATTTGGAATTCTGCAATTTTGGTAAAATTGATTAACTAGCGAATAATTAATTAAAAAAGTTTGTAAAAGGTTTAGGCTCTTTACAATCCAAATATCGAAATTTAGTGAAAGTTGGAGTACGTGGGTACAATATGTTGCTGTTGATTTAATAATACATTTTATTACGAAACGAAGTACACGCCATATGAGTGTTAGGTAAGAGGTGAAATTTATCGCACGTAATATTAAGGGATGCAATGTAGATTAATGGTTATTCAGATTGCAAACAATTTGGAATGATGCAAAAAACAATTTAATTAAAAAGAGAGTTAGTAAAAAAAGTAGGTTAGATACAAATTGTAATAATGTTAAGTATAAATTTAATGATCAGGAGTTGCTAAACAGTGAAAATAATAAGTTAGTCCCTATTTTCGACGTTCCATATCTCAGAACATTATAATACAAACAAAATACTATTAGTGACTGTAACCGGGTAAAAAAGTTTAATGGTTACAAAATGAGTGAAAAATTAACAAAAAAGAGAAAATTAGTGTATAAGAAAACACTAGTCTTTAACATTGAGTGAAAGGGAAGCACTGTTTTAAAAAAGTATAAAAAACGGAAGAGTATTAAAGAATTTAGTAATAAGGGGAAATGATAAAGAGAAACAAGGCGAAAATGCTGTTTTACTTTTTCTGCCAGCCGATGGGAAGGTGTAGCGCAATAATGATGTTAATTAAGTTAGAGTTAAGAATTTTGTGAACGTACCTCGTGTCAATGAATTAATAGCGTAAAAAGACTAGATTGTACACATTGATACTAGCGATGGGGAAATGGTGGATTTTTACTAGATAAAATGATAAGAAGTTAGTAGGTATTCAATGTGACTTCAGAAAAAAAAGGCAGAACTCCTCACGCTATTGATTCAATAAATACAGTTTAACTTACAAAGAAAGTTTATTAACATTAAATCAAACCCAACTCCCTATAAGTATTGAGTGAAAACAATAGCATTCCCTCAGGAACATTACTTGGCCATCCTGCCATCAAATATACGTTTATTATAAGATATACCGAGAAAGCGGTGAACAAATTTTAAGGAAGGGGTGTTTTTGTGTTATTTACCTTTTCTTTAAAAAGAAGTGGGCGAAAAAAGAACGCATTAAGAGGCGCAGCAAAGCGCGCCAGGATCTCTGGTTTAAACTAATTTTAATTGCATTAATACTCCTATTGTTGCATACCCTTTATTAATCGTACGCATTGTTTTTACGATTATTAACAGTAATTTACTTATTTTGGTTTACTAATATTTTGACAATACTTATAAATTACAAATTTTCATCAACAGCGCTACATAGGGCCAGCTCAACATTGATTTTCCTTTGATGTAGTAATATTACTCATCATGTTTGTAGTTGTAGACAAGCTTCCTTCGTGAATTGGAAAATTGAAAAATATTGCCTTCATACAAAAAAAAAACTCAACTTCATTCCTTATTCTAAATTTATTTCTATTGTTAGAAATTCCAGTTTATTACATTACACTCTTCTCTCACACGAAAAAGGAAAGCCATAAGCCGTGAATACGTTATGAAATTCACATAAGACAAATTATTGAAAACGGTTATGCTAATGAAGCCACGCTATGTGATCAAACGGTGCAGAAAAGAATATCAAAAGAGGTAATGAGAATAAAATAAAAGAGGAAGAAATCGTGACGTATCTTTGATGTCTAACATGCAATTGTAAGGCAGAATGCAATGAATAAAAAAAAGCGAAGACGAGATTTAAATAGTTTATGTTGGCCCACGTATATGCTTAATAAAATGAAAAAGTTTCCTGACTACACCTTTTACCTGCTTTATGTTCATATTTTCGAACAATAGTTATCATGGACGTTTTTTAATGTTAAATTATAATTAGTTGCCCGCACTGCATTTTTCCAATAAGTGTAGGTTACTATAATCTGTTGTATCTGAAAAAAATAAATAAGTATTCCCTTTATTAAGGTTTTGTACCCGTAAATTGGAAATAAGTTTATATACTAGTATTTGACCTATATCGCTATAATTCTTATATATTTCTACTAACAATAGTTTGTTATACAGGGTGATTCATAGGTACACCGACATACGGTACCCGCAAATAAAGGGCATTTGGGTGATTCGAAATAACCTAGGTTTACTAGGTCTAACGCTTTTAATAACTGAGATATAGGTGTTTTATCTATTCAGTCCGATACTTTTATAAGCCATAGCTTTGGAACCATCCTGTCGATTTTTTCGTATTTGGTACAGGTATATGGCTTCAAAAGCCCAATCTTCCACTGCAAAAAATTGTGTCAAAATACAGGTCCGTCTTTAGGAAAATTTTTAAAACTTGATAATTCCCAAAACAACACCCTGTACACCAAATTTCTAAAAATTGGACCGAATACGAAGTACGGAAAAAATAAGTTACACTGAAAAATTTTTATAAGTGCGCATTTCATTCTACCAATCAAAATTTTAAAACCAAAGTTCAATAAATGGATTATTATTGCTTAACACTACTAACTCTTCAATATTTAAATATTTACAGCTAAAACAAGGGGAAAATTTAAAATATATGTCTAGAGATTTTTTTATGCGGCATTTTAAAAATATGGTTAAGTATCCGATGATAATTTTAATATGTTATTTTTATTAAAATGTAAAGATTAAGTTATGGAAAAAATGAAAAACATTTACCTGAATATATGTTCTGAGTAGCCTTTCTGATTATTAATAGGTTACCACTCATTTCCTCACAAGCATTATTTATCACGTTCACTGCGGCCCAAATTTTCATGTATTCGATTTGTGTGCATTACATATCCCTGGGGTCCTGTACTTGTGGATTCCTTGTATGCGTTACATATCCCCGGGGATATGTATTTTGGTTTTTGAAAAATGTGTTTTAACGAGTTGGTATTCTGTTATTAGGCTAGTTTTATTTTGGTTTTGGGAAGTCAATACCCCATTGTACTTTAGGTCCTGACCGTTTTTGTTTAGTATTATTAAAAACACCAAAAATTACGTATACAACTTTAAATCACATTGTTGCACAAAAATAAAACAAAGTAACACAAGACAGGCAATTATAGGTGATACAAAAGCATTGTTTATGATAATGTAAGATAATTGAAAATAAAAAGCTGTAAACTGTTACGAACTTATAGAGAAACATTATTTGTGATAATTATTGAAGCAAGGAAGACAGTACCTTGGTTGATTGGGACATTCGTTGCAATAACTTATGATGCGAGTACCTTTTTATCCGCTTCGCAACTGGACAGCGTTTTTCTTAAATTTTCATAGCATCCTTTGCAAGACTTCCTCTTGTTTCTCCCAGGTCCTTCCGGTTTTACATACGTGTGTATGTTCTTTTTTTCCCTGTTTTAATTCCAGAAGACTCGGTATGTGGTATCATTAGATCGTTGATTAATTGCATCCTAAATTATATTATTGTCGTTTTCGTATCAGCAGTCATGTTGTAAATAATCCACGAATTGACAACACTTGTGCCTACAAAGATTTCTAGTGCTACTTTTCTATACCACTTTAAGCTTTTTCTTACTGCGGTATAGTATGATGACATCTGATCACTAACGTCTACACCTTTCTTAGCCTTATCAACTACACACTTTAGTTTTAGAATTTCTTCACCTTTCCTATTCTTTTTTCCAGTTGAAATAAGTTCGTCAAAGTGAGACGGTTCACTTGTTATCATTAGGACTGGTCTCTTATCAACCCACTTTATAATCGTGACGTTTTCTCTTTGACTTCCAAAAATTTCTCCTTTTTTTATTTTCTTAGAAAATTCTTTGGGAACTCCTCTGCGATTTATTCGAAGAGTACCACAATACAGTATTTTCTTATCTAATAATTTTTCGGTTAGTGGGATGCTGGAGTAAAAATGATCAGCAAACAAGATATGCCCATCTTGTAGATTTAGTGGCTTAAGTAAATCAAGTACTACAGTCTGTGAATGGCCAAGTGAAGGATTTATGTAAATCTTTAAGTTGTGTGTATATGCATTAGGAGAACAAAGTTTGTACAGTTTTATTCCATACTTATGGGCTTTATTAGGAATATACTGTAAAAGGTGCAGACGATCCCTGAAAGGCACCATTGATTCGTCTATAACCAGTTCTTTTCCTGATTTTAAAATATTTGGAAACTTTTCGATCAGAGGGTTAATTAGTAGTTGTAATTTATATAGCTTATTATTTGTATCAGCCGTCTTGTTGTCTGCAAATATAAACTTAGAATAAAAACAATGTATCCTTGGACCAGTATAAATTCATTCTAGGAACTGGGGATAAACCAGATGCTAGCGTTATTCCTAAAAATTTTCGGATTTCATTTTTATCCGTATTAATCCAACTCTTAATTCTTGATTTATTGCTGTGCCGCATATTTATTAACTGTTGATTTGCATAGTTATTAGTCTCAGATACGATGATGTTTAGGATATCACCTGTGACAAAGAGGTTAAATACGTCAATTGGTCGCTTTACCGTTAAATTATTAACCTCCGAGTCTAGCTTACATTGGCCATGCAGTAAGTCAAAATTTAAAGTGATTGCGGAGATATTCTCCCATACATTGCTGTCATGCAAATTGGGTGTTGACATACCACTTGCTTGTTCAGAATCTGTAATACATTCATATTCAGTCTCTGTTTCTAAGTCGGCAGCTTCGTCTGTTGACTGTGCGTCTTCAGAGGGAGCGTAAGTTCGATCGTTCAGAGAATCGTCGCTGCTGTAAGGCTCGGACTCTTCTTCAGTGGACGATTCCACTGCATTTGCTTCTTCGGCCTGCTTTTCAAACATTTCTGCAGATAACTACAGGATTTTAGCAGTACGTGTAGTAATGGCACAGATCGTTTAACTTGACACAAAACTAACACAACACAGGCGAAAAATTCTTAGTAACAAACAACAAATACCGCATTAAAGTAAAAGGGCAACGCAATAAAATACCAGAATGATGCAAAGTACTTTCATGCACACGTTTTCAGAAAACAAAAATAAACGAGAAGAGTTTTATTACAATTCGTATAACACAAGTTATTTATTTGCCGACAAAAAGATTTATAAAGTCTCTTTCAAATTTTTAACACTCTCTAAATTTATTTCCGAAGAAAAACAATGTATTTTATATTTTAATTTTCTGAAATTCTTATTAACCGACTTTTTTCTGTTTCCTGCGAACCAACACGTGTAAATAACTAATAAACAGCGCGATGCGGAAGGTGCCGAACGACTAGATCGGTTAGAAGTGAGTCATACGCAACTGAATCGACTCATTAAGATAATCTGCGTACATATCGCCGGCGTCCTGTACCGCACAGATTTAAATCACGATTACTTGTGTGCGTTACATATCCCCTGGGATATGTACAACCAAGTGTCGCCGTCAGTATTCTCTACAATTAATCATTCGATTTGGTACCTACAATACAGAAATCTGTTGAGAAATAAGCATTTAGCGGCAACCGCACATAGGAGGAGTTTCCGGAATTTTAACGAAGCACATCAACAATGCGCGCTACATATCCCCGAGGATATGTAACGCAGTGAACGTGTTATGCTGTGAACAAGTTTTTCTCTGCTATTGATCTCAGAGACGTATACTTTCGATTTCAGATATCCTCAAACGTGGCAATCCACTGGGTTGAAGTCTGGTGAACGAGTAGGCCAGGCATAGAGTCTACCTCTACCTATCCACTTGCTTCGGAAGTTGTCGTTAAGAAAATTTGGCACAATTAGTCTGAAATGAGGAGATGCACCGTAATGCTGGAAATACATTCCTCTAATATTATCATCTGCACCTTCTAACAACACCGGTAACATATTCTGCAAAAAATTCAAATAGTATTCTCCAATTAAAGTACAAGGTACATATGGTCCAATAAGACGATTGTCTAAAACACCACACCACAAATTAACCGAAAATGTATATCGTGAATGTGTTTGTCTCGTAGCAAAAGGATTTTCGTCAGCCCAAATATGAGAGTTTCTGAGATTGAAAACCTCATCCCTGGTAAATATGGCTTCATCGGTAAATAAACACGCACTAATTATTTTTCTCGTTCTTAGTATAAAATTTAAGTTTAATTCAAAATCACGAGGTTCCAATCTCTGCACATCTTGAATGTGATATGGGTGTAAACCCATTTTTTTAATCTTCTCCAAACGGTAATATGGGGTACACTTAATAAACGTCCAATGCGCCTTGTACTGGCTTGTTTTCAACAACATCTAAAATAAAATAAAATAACTTATTTACTTATTATTTTTTTACATATGTATTTATTTATTTATGTATTTATTTATTTATTTAGGTATGATGAACAGAAAGGAATTTATTTTTATCATTGACTAGAATTATCTACTATTAAAATAAATCTTCAATTTACCTAATATGTCGTCTTCTATGTCCAAATGTTGTCTTTCATGGCAATCGTTGGCTTTTAATGTAGGAAATCTACTATGTTGTCGAAGATAACGAAAAATGTGTGCAAAAGTCTCATGATGTGGCGTTCGACGATTAGGGAACCGTCTTTCATACTCCCTTACTGTTTCTCTACCGATTCCGTTGCAAAAACCGTAAACAAAAATTATGTCTGCATATTCTTCATAAAATGTACGCTGTTAAAAATATTCGTGAAATATCAGTGACCTTTTTTGTTTTTCTAAATATGCGCTCCAATTTTTAATATTCTAACATACAGGGTGCTATTTTAGTACTTACCCAAATGGTACAATTTTTTAGGACAATCCTAGAATTTAACTTACAACCTATAGGATGGTTTTAAAGTTATGGCGCATAAAAGTGACAATAACGCATTTAATGGATTTAACTTTAATAATTTTAGTACTAGAATATAATTTGTACTTGTAAAAATGTCCTGGATTTTAACTTAAATTTTCATAGTAGCCGAATCGGTTTTTACTGTTATACACCTACATCAAATATGAAAGAAATCTACAGGACGCTTCTAAATTTAGGGGTCAGGAAAATGTTAATAATACATTTATTGAATCTTGGCTTTAAAAGTTTTATTAGTAGAATGAAATGCGCACTTATAAAAATATTTCAGTGCAACTAATTTTTTTCCGTACTTTTCAAATATTCGGTCTAATTTTTAAAAATCTGATATACAGGGTGTTGTTTTGGGAATTTGACTGTACCAATATGAAAAAAATCTAAAGTTATGGCTTAAAAAGTATCGGACTAAATTGAAAAAACACCCTATATCTCAGTTATTATAGGCGTTAGACCCAGTAAACCTAGGTTATTTCGAATCACCCAAGTGCCCTTTATTTTCGGGCAACGTATGTCTGTTTACCTATGAAATACCCTGTATAACATTATCACAAAAAATTTCAACTTTTTAGACAGTGTGGGACCTATATACAAGGAAAGCGCATTGTTCTCAAAATACGAATAATGGCAGGTCGTGGTAGCAGGTGGCCTACCTATGGTGGCTTTATTGCAGTTTAATCAGTAGTGTAGAACTGTTTGTGGAGGAAGGTTCGTAGTGTAGTGTTTTTTATACCAACATTCTTTTTATATATATATATATATATATATATATATATATATATATATATATATATATATATATATATATATATATATATAAACATAAATATTTGAAACAAATAAGAAGGTTGGCTGTTTTTAGTAATCATCTGTTGTATTATTGACCATCTATTTTCAGGCGATGTCTCATTGTTGTTGAGGTTATGTCTCATTATTGACACAATTTAGTTCATTGTTAAAGAAGGAACACATCTCACCATCAACCTGCTTTCTACTTAAACAAAGGTAAAAGCCATATTTTTAGTTCAGTTAATGCTTATAATGTGCAACATATTAAATTTAGTAATATCTATAATAATGTAGATACATTTGTGTTGAATTTCTCCTAACCTCAAAATAGATCTTTACCTTAGGCCTATAAGGAAGAAATGTTTATTACTTAAGTATTGTAACACCTTATACAAATATTATTTGTTTTTTTTTCCGATGCCTTTATCAAATAAAGAAAAGATGGCCCGCAGAAGAGAAAGGATGAAGATTGATCGCGAAAAAAGAACGGCTGTTTTAGAAAAAGATAAATCAAGAAAAAAAGCGGCAAGGCAAACATTCAAAGCATCAGCTACTGAGAAAAAAATTAATAAATTTAGGTGTAGTGAAGTACAAAGAGTTATGGGTTACTATAATAAAAAAAAACAACTGAGAACAAACACATCAAGGCGATCAGCCTCTGACTCCTGAGAAAGGACAGTCACCTTCCAACACCAGATAGTCTTTGGGTAAATCGTTTAAACGATCAAATTGAAGCCTTCCCAATTCACCAAGAACTAAGAGGTGTGTTGTTAAACGTTTAGTGGATGGATGCGGTCTAAAATCTCAAAAACGTAAAAACGCACTAAAACTCCATGTCCTAAACCTAAATGGAGTTGAATGCAGTTGAAACAATAGTAAACATTTTTAACAGTGATGATGTTTCTTGGCAGGCGCCTGGGAAGAAAGAGAAGATTATTCAACGTCAAACAGGCAAAAATGGAAAAAAAAGTCAAAACTTATGTGCAGATCCGACATTTAACAATATCTCTCGGAGAGGGCTACAAGTTTTTTAAGGAAAAACACCCCGACATTATTGTTGGCATCTCTAACTTCTGTAACCTAAGACTTAAACACTGTTTGTTTTGAGAAAATTCCACACAATGTGTGTATGTGCATTTACCATGAAATTGTTAGTTTGTTACTAACGTAATTTGAAATTCCATACTAACTGATTTTAAAGCATTTATTGACTCTTTAGTTTGTGATTCAAGCTCTAAACAGTGTATAGCCCAAAAATGTAACAGCTGCAAAAACAATATAGATTTTTATGCTCCCGAAAACAGCCGTGATGAGCCGTACTTTTATTGATAAACAGTTGAAGGAAAAGCACAAAAGGTTGAAGTCATAGGTACTGTTGAAGGGGTTCTTGATGAATTGAAAGCTCAGTTAAAACCTTTTTTGGTTCACAGTTTCGTTAAGCGAGCACAAGCTGATACTTTTAATAATATAAAGTCAACAGTCAATGACTCAGAAATGTTGATACTAGACATTTCTGAAAATGCAACCTTGTTGCATCAAAATGAAATTCAGTCAGCTCATTGGAGCTACCCCCAAGCTACAGTTTCTACAACACACACATGGGTATCGAATGACATACAAGAAATCTGTGTAATTGTGTCTAATGATTTGAAGCATACCAAAACCCAGATTTTCTGTTTTAAAGAAAGAATATCCAGACATTGCTATTCTAAACGTTTTTTTTTACGGCACATCAGCGCAGTTCAAAAACAGGTTCATGTTTTCTGTTTTACACTTGCTTGAGGACAAATTCGATATCAACATTAAATGGAACTTTTTTTCCACCTCCCACGGGAAGGGCGTGGTGAATGGTATCGGCGGGACTATTAAAAGAAGTGTGTGGAATTGAGTTAATTCTAATCAGAACTGTGTTCTCAGGACAACTAACCAATTTGCTACCATAGCAGCGGAAAGGAACCCAAATGTAAGAGTAGCCTATGTTCCCAAAAAAGATGTAGACAAGGCATTAATTGAAGTTGAACAACTATGATTCTCAGCAATACCTGTGCCAGAGACCTATTCTGTGCACTGTGTATCTGTCACTATCCAGCTTTACGTCTTAGTTAGGGAAACCAGTACAGACCCTTCTATGGGAAAGGTAAGACTTTTAAAAGGAGGACTTGATGATGATCGTGAAGAAAATGAGATAGTGGGAAAAGATGTAGAATTAGTTGTTCCAACTCTACAGCTAAACGATCTTCAGCCTTTTGACTGGGTAGTAGTAAAACATGAAGACATACTATCCAGGTAAAGTTAAAAAAGTCAAAGTAATACACCTTGCAAAAAGTGGTACATACTACTATTGGCCTAAAGATGAAGATTGCATTTCCTACCTAATGAAAGATGTTTTAAAGAAAATTGGATGTCCTATTCCTTGCAGAAGTACAAGAAAACATTACAAATTCCACGATCATATTAATAATGCCGCTTAGTTGACTTTGGTTTAATATCTTTAAAGTGTCTGGCAGCTGCTTGGCTAACTAAATAAAATCATATATGTAGTTCAATTCGTGTGTATTTTATTTTCTAGCACCATAAATAGGGAGGTGTGTACAGCACAAAAAAAAAAAACAACTCTGCAATGCAATGAGTGCCAAAGATGTATGCATTCAAAGTGTTTCCCGGCATATCACGGACTTGTATAAATATAACACTACTTCTGTAAACATTAATCACCTTAATAAATATTAAATATTACTGTTTTGTAAATATTTTTATAAATGAAAAAATTTTTGTGTATTAGGTGTTCATATATGCGAAACCCGCTTTTTACATGCCCTGAAACCGCCAATGTTCGAATTTTCGAACATGCTGGAAATAAAAATATTTAATGTGAGAACATCCACTAACCCGTTGTCCACCATCAAATTTCTCATTTGTAAATAACCCTGTAAATTTAGTATCCACCCGCTAACACCACCACACCAGTCGTCTAACCTAAACAGATAGAAATACTTGAAATAATACAAAAAAATAGCTATCATTCTAATTTCTACTAGTTACTAAAAGCTAGAACACATTGAACACGCTAATTTTATAAACCGCTAATTAGAATATCGCTCTATTAATTAAATAAATTACGTTAAATATATTAACTAAATACGTTAAAATTCTATTAAAATAGTTAGATATAAAACTGCTGAAACGCAAGCAGTCATTCGTGTATAAAAATACCGATTTTCTTATTGACCTGTATTCCAGATAGAAGAACATTCAGCTTTATGCCCTTATCTCTTTGAAAATATTCCAACGAGAAGTAAAATGTTATAGTGCATTTCTTAACTGTAAAATTTGTATAATTTCCATGCACTATTAAACAGGGAAGTAATCAAAATATTGCCTAGTTTTTCTTTATTTACTTTAACGTAATTTGAGTTGGTATATCTCCGCTTACATTAATTGTTTTACCTGTACTATTAATATCATTTTCTCAGTCACCATAAGGAGAACAGTTGGAGTGTGCGAGTGGATGGAAAGCCGCCCGGAGAGCCCGAACTGAGGAGCGTCCCTTTATTTTAATTAAGTTTCGAAGCCGAGTAAAAGAAATTTGTTTTTGTTTTGTATAGAGTTTTGTTTTGTTACTATTATCACAGTGTAAGTGTATATATTTAGTTTTATAAAAATTATAGGACAAAATATATATCAAATCATTTCGTTTTACTGGTTAGAGTGAAACACCAGGTAGTAACCAAACAGCCGTAACTAAAAGAACTCAGGCCCACACTTCGCTGTTGAGCTATAGCCGCGGTAAAGCATAATAAAAATAAACGTAGCCCATTTGGGGTTTACAGGATTTTCGAATATGCATTTAAATTTTTGTTTTATGTGGTTCCTAATGATCCTGTAGGATCATGGTGATATGCTATTAAATTTATTTGGTTTATGCCTAAAATTTTTCTTTAACCATTTTACCTAGGGCTGTTATTACATATTTTGGAATATTATACTTTAAAATTAAATTATTTACAAACGCTCTAGCTACTACTTCCATTTATTCATTTCCCATAGGACATCAGTCTACAAATTTTGTTAGTTTGTTCTGAATAGGTAACGTATATTTATTGTTTTCGATACCTTCGTTTAAAGGAGCTACTTGATCTAAATACATTTTCTCAAATACGCACGATGCTGTGGTTGTTGTTATTAGTGGTTGTTGGTTTGGTTTAGAATTTTTGCACGCTACACGTACTAACAAATTTTATGATATCACTTTCTAATTATCCCAAACATAATTTGTTTTAATGTTTGCTTTCATTCTATCTATTCCAAAATGTCTACCCGTTGATCTTATATGAAAACCGTTTATAATTAATAGTCTCGTTTTGTGCACTATATTTGTTTCGCGCTAATTATGAAATACTTTAATGTTAAATTTTCTAACACTTCCTAGATGTTCTGTTGCAACAATGCATTAGTTCCATTTTTAAATTGCAATTGGTTACGAAACGGTGTTTCGCAAGCGCTTGATTTTCTATGGTTTTAAATATACAAATTTTTGGAATTCCATTTTATTTACGAAGTCGGACAAGTCTTGAAGACGGCCCATGATATGGTTTTGGAAGATCGCCCATTAACCATGAAAGATTTAGTAGAAGTCCTAGAGATCCCATTAGGTAGTATAGGCAGTATTGAAGCTGAGCTGTTGATTTTCAAAAAGCTGTGTGCACAATGGATGCGGCGTTTGCTAATAATGAAACAGACATGCGTTCGAGTGAGACATTTGTGCGTCGTTTCATCACTATACACACTTGCGTATACCACCATGATCCTTAATCAAAAAAATAAGCTAAGAGGTGATGTGAACGCCGTGCTTCGACTCTGAAGCGAGTTAGGGTCCAGAAATCGGTGAGAAGGTGTTAGAAAAGACCTGGTTTACAAAAGAAAAGAATCATTTTTCATCAAGACAAGGCATCCGCTCACTCTGGCTCGAAAAACCATCGCGAAAATCATGAATTAAAGTACAAATTGTTGCAACATCCACTGTATTCGCTACATTTAGATCCCCCTGACTTCAGTAACAGCCGTGGTAGCGTATTTCGACAGTCTTACGGGTTCTCACTTCAGGTGAAGGATTCATAAATTGGATGATCACTAGAACATGTGTATTGAAGCTCAAGGAGATTAGATTGAATAATAAAATGTAAAATGTAACCACAAAATCCTGTTATTCTTGGCGAACGACAAAACTTATTGAACAACTAGGTATTACAATGTTGCGCGGCAAAAAAGAAGAAAGCCTTAAATAGATGGATTTAATTGAGAATATAACCTAAATAGGAAATTTCACTTTTAACTAATCTAAGTTGAAGTTGATAGGTCGCTAACGTACCATCAATTGTTTCAACAATTGGAGGCAAAAAACAGTTGATGGTGGTTAGATTAATGAGCGTTGCTAAAATGTACCAAACGGTTTTTCGCTGTTTCTAAAGAAATTTTTTTCTTTAAAGATATTGATATTTTACATTGGTGGAAAGAGATAAATGGCCTAGAGGGATAAATTCTAAATTAAAAATTATGTAATGTTCTCTCCTGCTCATGTGTTTTAAAACAAAATAATAATTACGTAATGCCATGTGATAATAAATTACACACCGAACAACCTTTACTGAAAACGTTTTTATATACAATGAGTATTTACCGAGATGTATAGGATATTCCATACTTTTGATACAGCTTGTACGTTGCGACATTGTATGTTCCGCTAAAAGCACGACACCTGAGGCATTCAACTTTCTTTACAGCATTTATTCCTAAATATCCACAGTCATGCAGATAGTACCATCTGGCATTGCATTCACGTCATTCTGATAACATTATCCAATACACAGCTGTCCCTCGTACTCAATCTACCAATACGACGGCGTAGCAAAACATATGACAAAACTACTGCGCTTTGTCTCTAGGTAATTTTCTTTGCTTATCAAATCGATGTTTGTCTTTTACATTCCATCTCTGTAGAACATTATGGGTTGGTGATGTGCTAGTTCATGAACTATTTAGTTGTCAATATTTGTGCTAATCTTTTACCTAAGTTTTCATAACCAACGCTACGTGTACGACCTAGTCTTCCGAGCAGGTGAGTATGCTAATGTCTAAAAGTTTAAGGTCAATTTATTGTCTTATTAAGAAAAACCTAACATCTGTCTTTTTAGTAAATTTTGTTCAAAGATACACTATAATTGTACTCAAAATAAAACGCCTATGTTTTGCCACTGGCTCTTATATTTTATTCTTTAAGTAAATTGTAATTTTGTGTTGTGGGGTATAAATAATTATTTAACTAATGGTTTATATCTTTCTTTACTTGTTTCGAAATTAATTTAATGGCATAATATATATTTCAAAAAAATTCTAATCTAGTTTGATAGAATATAACATCTTCCATGGAATAGTTTATGTTTAACCGAAATTAAACGAGCCAAATTAATTGAAAGTCTAGTCCAAAGCGCTATTTATGGAATAATGGTCACTATATATTCATTTTTCACCGAGCTTATCTTTTCTTTGATTACACATGAATCATATATCTAAAATTCCTTTAGAACTTTATTACTCTGGACTTTTCTGTATCATTTCCATGTATATTATGGTCATACCGTTGCGATTACTTCGAAAAATAACTTCTATGATTGACTGAAATTACATGGTCACCTTCTGCTTAAGTTTATGATGTCTTACTGTAACTATTAATTCTATCATCTACAGTCAACCTATCTATCGTTGAAATAGGTTAGGCTACAATTGTGTTCATTTCACCTGACGATTGTCGAAGTAAGGAAATTATGATAACTAAGTGTTTAACACTGCCAACTTGCAACAGTGGAAATTTTGTAGCTATTATATTAAATATAATTGTTTCCGTTTGATTATTCGTACCAGTTGTACTTTGTCTAAAATATTGAAGGTTGGTTAAATGAACCAATTATAAAATTTACTTACTTATGTAATATATGCTCGTAAATGTGTGTTACTTGCATTTAATAACTGTTAACCATTATTCACCATTTTCTTTGACTCTGACTGTCAGTTTGCGTTAACACAATATAAATGATCCAATTTGTAACTGCCCTTAGTGACTCAAGTTTAGTAGTTAACATATAAAACTTTAATCTACATTCTATTTCATTTGTATGTATCTTTTATCTTGAATAGAGACTTTGTGCCAAGAGCATCAATTTCTTTGTTAGTAACTTTAGATGGAGACAGTTTCACATAAATCTCGGTTTGTTTGAAGTTAACTTACTAACCATTTAGTTAATCTAGTAATTTACACCCTTGAGTTCAACAGTTTACGTCTTTCAGTTGTTATTGCGTCGAGTAAACAATACCATTTACAAATAACGTTTACTTTAATGTGTTACTCATTTCTGCAGAATTACAGTTTCGGTAATGTAATTACTCTCAATATGTCGTTTTCTAAACGGGTATTCGTAGTAGCAATCTACAGTTTACAGCAAATGTGTTATTGTATAAAACAGTAATTTTGGCGACTTAAAATTTAATTCCTTGTATGTTTATTTAATAAACAAATTATAATTTACAGTATACTTAATTTCTTGTCTTGATTTATCCGTCTCTTTGTATATATGTTAACTAAGATTTTTTTGTTTAGCTTCCCTCTCTGTTTTTAAATTTTTAGGATTATTATTTTAGAAAATTCATGGTGCCTACTATTATTACTAAAAAGACTTATGCTTACACATTTATACTAGTTCAGTGCAACCTGTAAATAAAAATAAAGCCTCGTTACAGCATACTACAATACTTTTACATAAGTACGGATTGCGGCCCTTGCTTAAGCTAGTTATGATAAAAACAAGATGTACATGAAAATAAATGTGTGTTACGTTACCTCAGAAATGCTTCCAATTCGTAAATTAATTTTAATGCGGAAAGGAAAATATCTGAAAATAGGACCAAAAATAGCAGTGTAACGTAATGTCATTTGACAGATTTCTGTAAACGTAAGCTTCCTATGTCTATGTGTGATGTGAACAGCTAAAATTGCATCTCCAAGAGATAACTGATATTGTGGACATACTATTTTAACTACATAAATTATCATAACACAGAAACTTTTATATATGGTGTGTAAATAACTATAAAAAAGGCATTTTCAGTCCTTATACTGGGTTGTGGAAATACTGTGCAATTCTAAGATTGCCTTGTAATCTCTGGGTACCGTATTTTAGTTTATATTTTACTTTTTGGATATTGCAAATTACTGTGCAAAATATTTACAGTTTACAGTTAAGAATAGGTGCAGTATATCCAAACACTCATGATAAAATGTCGAGTTAATTTTTTATCTACCGGACTGACAACAGTAAGATAAAGAACGCTTGTGCTCAGGTTAATCCGGAATCTTTGGTAACATAATCGTATACAGCAAGAAGGGAGTGAGAAAGAAAGGGAGCCACCAGATTTTGCGTTAATTTGTCCCCAAAACTTGAAACGGGACAAACAGAAAAATAAGAATAGTCAAAAGTATTCGTTGTGGAGGAAGGGTAATAATTAAAACAGTATTTGTACCAGAAAACAACCACAGTACTTTTCTTTATACAATTTAAGTTTAACGTGGTGAACTCAAACTAACTGAGGTACTTTTAAGCAACCATATAAAATTGACGTTATCCGTGAAACAATACCGCTAGATAAACTTACCTTTATTACACTAAAGTTTCTTGGTTCAATGGAGTTAAAACTAAAATACGAAGTAACTTTCTGTCAGTAATAGCATCCCGAAGGAGAGTTCTCAAAACATAAACTAGCAAATAGTAAGATCGGTAAGCCATTACAGCAGTAATAACCAGCGCGGGAGTTCTCAAAATTTGTTTCTTTTCGTAAGGTAATTATATGGCCTGTAAAGCACTGCAAAGTTCGAAACTAATCGATATCAATTAATAAATGCAAATGCAAAGAAAAGAGAATCCCGATGATGTGATTTTAGTTATAGTAAATAAACTAGTATTAAAGTATAGTTACAACATAAACAACCCCTAAACAAGAATTACTAAAGAGAAGAAAATTTAAATAGTTATTAATACAAAAAGGTCCGTAAGCATAATTCATTGCATAGATATACTGACAATAGCTAACATTACACTCCTTGAGATTAAATATAACTAAACACGAACGTGTTGTCAACATACAGCAGCGTGTAATTTTAAAATTTATGCTATGAGCAAAAAGTTACATTTACTTAAGGTCATCCTGTTTTGCATTATAGTGATCAAAATCTTTGTGGTTGTCTCAGTAACTGAGAAATTTACTTAAATCTACTTTACCTCACTTACCGTTAATCATTTTCAGTAAAACCAACCAATATAATTAACATGATACTTAGATTAAAAGAATCTCATACCCACATAGTTGTACTCAACCCGTGCTTATCAAGCTATTTATTAAGTACATAAACACATAAAATTAGTCAATAAATACTGCTGCAATAAAAGTCATTTCTAGAATTGTACTTGGAAACACCGGAGCACAATTAAACGTACCTACACATAAACTGTTAAGATACGTTTAAATGATTGACTTTATATCAGCAATTACAGGTCAAGTAACAGTCAGTCCGTATAAAATTGATTTGCTAAAGGATCGACGATACAAGAATGCCAGTAATTGTTTCAAAACCAAGCTTTCCTGTAACGAGCACTGATGACTCAAAAGAGCGGGTAAGTTGATGGTACATAATCGGATTTAATTCACAGTTATGTTTCGATACATATCATTGAAGGTGTATAACAACGTCCAGAGACAACGTAATTAATCAGGTAGGTACTCACAGTTTCCATGGTGTCTACCAAATACTCTCGTATGCGTTCAACGTTACCAGGTATGCAGATGGTACGTATAGTGTGATCAACAAACAGACGAAACAACGTTATGAGCTAAATGTTTTCATTGCTGCATTTATGTTTTGCTTTCTGAAGTATCACTATCGTCCCCTTGAGAGAATATGTAATAACTAGTAGTAGATATATCCCTTAATTTAGTAAATTAGGCAATAAACTGCTTTAGTCCTAAATAAATAAGTAATTGTAGTAAATCTGGCAATAAATATGAAAGAAAATGTAGGTTTTTACTTCGAGATCGCATTCATTTGCATGTCACATGAAGAGGAATTACACCCGTTAACATTTTTAGACCTAAAGCAATCGAAAGTAAAAATGTCTATAAAGTGACTTAAGGTGCGTCTCCACTGAAATTGTTGGCAATTTCTGTGTTGGCAACTGTTTACAATTCTTCAAAAAGTCACCAACTTTTGTTTCCCTTTTTTACACACCAAATTAAAATAAGTTGTCAACAATTTGAGGAACATTTCAGTTGACAACTAGCTGTCTCCACTAGTTGACAACATGTTGTCGAACGACGATGATATTATGCTAGCAGCCGCAGCGTTTATTATTTTAAGCAAAAGAAAGGGAAGCATAAATATTGGGTACGACCATGATGTTACACGTCCAAACCGCACTAGGCGTCGTGTATGCTTACTAATGTAAGCGGGTTGCCAAGCCAGCTAACAGGGAGATGGGCGTGGTCGAAATAATAAGTAAAATGAATGATTAATACGCTCAAACACCTTACACCGATATTCAAACAGCTCAGTCCGGGAAAATATGTCTCCAGGCGCCACCACAATCGAAACTTCGCCAAAATAATTGTCTTAAGCTGGGTGTTAATTAACCCTACTTAATTGTGGAAAGTAGGATTGTGCTTACTCAGTAAACTCTCACACGAGGGTTCTAAAACAAACACTCGTCCCAAACAATTCAACTCAA
The DNA here is from genome assembly GCA_036346205.1 of Vesta saturnalis. NCBI lineage: Eukaryota > Metazoa > Arthropoda > Insecta > Coleoptera > Lampyridae > Vesta > Vesta saturnalis. Next base: position 10,697,312 of record JARFJB010000218.1, on the reverse strand, counting down.
ACTCAAATATATTTAGTACTACCCAGGTTATTAGAAACTTTTTGAATACACCTCCTATACCAAAACTTCCAAAACAAAATTTATCACTCAAATTCAACTGCATTCACGTAACCAACAGTTATATTTTTTACGTATCCCTCGTATACATATAAAGTTAAATCTCTACTTATTAATGAATAAATTGTTCGTCATTCAATGATCGATAATTAATTTTTAAAATTCCTAACCAAAAGAAAGGCAATGTCATCGGCTTAATAATTGTTACTCCAATATAATAGTGATAAAGTGCTGCAAAACAGTCAAACGAGAATAATCCTTGAAGGTTTAATATTCCTAACATGAACGATATCTTTTAAATTTAATTTAATTTTTATAATACTTCTGAATCGTATGTGACATTCGTAAATATGTAAGTTCTCAAAACTCATCCCTCTTAGTTATACTTAATAAAATTTTAATTAACAGCTGATCCATCATTAGTGTACTGCGTTAATGAAACTAACATGAAAATTTTTGCAATCAACCTGGCAAATATAACCTTTCCGGTTGTTCATTAATCTTGAAACCAAAATATGCAAAATCTACATTTTAACTTGTCAAAAACTAGGTCACCAATTAAGTAAACGTCACAAATGTATCTCATAACTGGCTAAATAAATAACAAAATAAGTTAACGATAAATATATATTGTCCTGTACCAAAGTAATAAACAAATGTTTACATACACAAAACAGCGTGGTTGATAAACCACTCCACCACGTTACTGTCAAAACAAACTTGCGGTTCTACAAAAATTCTTACTGCTAAAACAACCAATACAACATAACTCGAGACCGATTATCTTTTTCCTTCAAAACTACTTAAAAATTACACAACAATACGCAAATTACAACTAACCAAAGAAAAGATAATCGTGCTTATCTGAAAATGTAATTCTTACTTAAAATTGTCCATTAATACTACGCTTTTCTTTTTTCTTTCTTCCCGTAAATCAATTATTTGTAGTCCATTTGTATTCCTTAAATTGCCTGAAGGCACATAAAACAAATACTCCACAATTTCACCAACACCTATTCCTTTCTGCACTCGCGATTAGTCCAACTGTGGGAGGCTATTACTCCAATAAACCGTAATATTCTGTACACATTTGGTTGCCTCTTAAAAGTTTCTCGCAACCTTTAGGACAATTTAGTCCTTCCTTAACACAAATAAACTTTTAATGCAATATAAAATTACCTTAACATTGGCTCAATTTATTCCGAAAATTTCGTTTACTTAAAGGTGGTCCCATAAATAATTTTAACTAAATATCGGTACAAGAACACGCGCCGCACTCAACACTGTAACGTAATAACTGTTATCTTTTATAAATCTGCTTACGCACTTTTTACTTTCTTGAAAATAAACAAACTGATTTTATCTTCAATCTCAATTTAATTAATTGTTTTATTTATAAATGTATTATACGATTCATCCCCTTTCGGGTTACGCAGTTGTTTAAACAATGACTGCCTTCAATATTATTCACAAATATAACTCCAATTCAACCCATTCTAATTTCACACTTCACCTCTCACCGAGCTCTCACCAAAAAGCAACAACCAACAACCATTTGATTCTGAAGATAAAGACACTGGTAATATTATTTCTGAAACTTGGAGAAACGACATGCAAAACGATACACCATTTCACAATTTAGATAAGAGAGCTCGGAAATCAAGTAATGCAGCAAAAGACGTAAGACAAGAATTTTCAGAATACTTTATGTCGCCAGAAGGGAAAGTTCCTTAGCAAAATAACTATTAGCAAATTATATACAATAAAAGTAAATTAAAAAATAAGTGTACTGAATAATAATAATAATATTGTTGCACACTTACATGTGTTTCATTTAGTCCCTTTTTCGCAACTAAAAAAAGAAGCCGTTTGTAGGCAAACCACTTTGGAGTGTCGGATGCCGCAGCTCCAGATTTATTGTCCTCTTTAATTTTCTTTTTCTCTCTAAAAAATTGTGCAGTCAAATTTTTTATTTTCCTTTGTATTTCAAGTTCGTGTAGCCCCATAACATCAGTGATAGTTTTCCATGCATCCTTTTTCTTATTTTTATTTTTATAACCTTCATCGGACGAGTCCCATAGTACACTTTGGGCGCGATATAAATCAATTAACGTGTCGGTTAATTCGTTCGTCCACGTGATGACAGACATGTTTCTGTTTGCAATTAATGTTACCAACTGAGCAAGCGTACACACAGAAGCAGTTAAATATCTGAAACACGCGTATTCCTTTGATGTTTACCGACTAATACGGAAACACGAATCTCGACATTTGTTTACAACTTTTGTTGGCAACTCAAGGTAATTTCAGAAACGTTTATCACCAACACGTGTTGACAACACAAAAGTTGACAATTTTTCTTTGGTGGAGACCCGGCTTTAGATAGATTGAATGCATTACTTTTATATTGAACCTGTTAACTAATTTAGTAAATAAAGACGTAAAGATTTTTTGTTCAATGAATTAGATGCTGTCAAATTGTCAAGTGCATAAAGATACTATTGCCCAAAATAGGTAGTGTACCGTAACCCCTATTAAGATAACCGGGGATCAGCCGTTTTGGAAAGCACTTGGATGCGTGTACGTGATGTTGACCTAAAAATACGATAACAATTTCAAAACGGCAACATTCGGTTTGCTCTTGTATAGCCTTCAAAACAAGAAAGGGACCAAGGCACAATTAAAACTATAGTCACAGTTAAAAGTCGAAAAGTTGACCTGAAAGAGGACAGGTTAATTAAGGATCCTTAAAAATGATATACATAAGACAAATAAATACTGGTCGTTCAACACAATTCTTCATTTCCTCCAGAACTCTTCCTGAATAGGCAAAAAAATTATTACTCCCTAGGACAAAACTTGTAGAAGTAAATCAGAATACACACTGACTATTAGTAATCATAACTAGGTCACAATAATCATAAATCCTCGACATGAATAATAAGTAAATTAAAGTTATATTAAATCGTTTATAATAATAAGTACTCTTCAATCCGTAATAATAATAAACCACTCAAGTTTTTAGTGCTTTAGATATGCTATAAAACGATTCTGAATGAAAAAATTAACTCACACAGCACTGTCAGACATCCAGCAGGAGACGACATTGAAATGGGTGGCTACAATAAGAACGCAAAAAGACTTGCCATAAACATAAGCGACAAGCGGGACATAGAACGGTTAGCGCAAAAAAAAGTATATCCGCGCAAATCCTGTCCTATCCAGATGTCCACAAATAAGGCTAATTAATTCAATAAAATAAACTAAGGAGCGTACTACAGAACTATAAAGCAGCCCAAAAAGGTATGTGGCCCAATAATATTGACACAATTAGTGATTGAATGCTTACAACAAAACCCCCAAAATCTACTAATAATCACAACGATGATCCAGAGGTGACACATATGCCACTAAAGATATTTAAATTCAGCGGCCGAAGGTCTTATGCTTATCACTTACAGATACATTTTATAAATCACATTAAATCCTACATTTATGCAAATAAATTATAAAAAAAATAAGGAGTACTACAGAACTAAAAGCATCCTAAAAGTAAAGGATACGTTTCAATCTATTGACACAATTAGTGATTGAATGCTTAAAATAAAACTAAAATCTACTAATAATCACAACGATGATCAAGGACACATATGCCACTAAAGATATTAAATAACGACGGCGCTATCACTTACAGATACATTTTATAAAATTAACTTACATTAATAATACTACATTTATGAAATAATTCATAAAAAAAATGTTAAGAATACAACTAAACTAGATACGATTAACAAGTTCTAATCATGACACGTTTATGATTAAATGTTAAATGTTAAAGAATGTTACAACTAAATTGTCATACATTAAAACTAAAAGGATCAACTGTAGTATGGAAAGTAGTTTAAATATAACAACAACTAAAATCGTAAGTATAATATGTAAAGTTTGACAGCTGTTTACGATACAATTAGTATTTTTAATAACGATGTAAGCACACGATATAATTAAGGCACAACCGAAGCTACGGAAATTCAAGCACGATCACCTTTAGTAAGTTATGTACTGAACAACTTTTATTAATTCATAAGTAACAAGTAAAAGATTTAGGTGCGTATGTTGCTATATCAGTCACTAAGCCAAGCAGAAGCAAAACAAATATCTCTTATAGTTATATTGAGCACCCATAAGTAGCTAAAGGAAAACCTCCAACTTCTGTAATAATTCGTCGAAGTAATATCTAGAGGTAAGTAGTGCCCACTGCGATTTAGGATGTCGTAGTTGACTGTTTATTACTGCAGGACTCCGTCACGTACTAAACAAAATAGAACTCACCAGTAACTTGGTTGTGTCGGGAATACTCAAACGTGTTACGTGATTTAAACTTGTTGTTTTAAGTAGAGATCGAGCCAAGAACCATATCCCTTGAATTGTCTTCGGTGTAGAGTCATCGTAAGCCACCGTTTCTAGCTTTACTGATCAGTGCTGAGGAAATGACTGCCAGCATACCCATGAATCCCCCTTGCAAAGGATATTCACGTACAGGTGAAGAATCGATTACAACGTAACACACAGGAGAAACGAAGAATACAAAACAGATTAAAGGGATAAATGATCATGTATATTATAAGGAATCTTATATCCGTATAAAAGAAAGGACTAACTTCTAATAAGATAATACTAAGTAAAAGTTAAAGATTAAAACCAGCTTAAACTTGGATGTTACTTACAATTGTAACTTTGTAAAATTTCTAATACGATGTTTCCTTAAATGCTAACTAAATAAAATGGCGTCACCGAAAAAAATCAAACAACTTTTTTTAAATTTCCTTTTCGACTAACTGCAGGATCTATATTTATCAACAAATTTTTGTGAAATCCTCGCGCTGTTGACACGTCTAACTTTTCCAACTAAAAATAAATTACTAACAAATCTGCCAGAGGTACAGTGTGTCGCCTACCAACCACTACGTAAAACGCTCAAAGAGTAAAAACCACGTGTATTAACTGAAACCGTAACAAACCTAGTGTTATAATAGCAAGCAGTGTCAGTGAATGTTAATGACACCAGGTTAATTTTTCTAAAAAAATTTTGCATGGCCATAATTAAACTATTATTTATTATTACGTATCATGGTTATGAATGGTGAACTTAACTTCTTAAATAATTTATGTATTTATGTATTTTATTGAGCCTAATGCAGTTTTTATCCTTAAAACAATGAAGCATCGTAGTTGAAAGTAAATTTCTGTGATTTGTTTAATTGACACGTAATTTCATAAAAAGTTTAGCATTACTTCACGTCAAACGTAAATTATTCTCTGATAAACCATCTCCGCACTGTGCGAAGCAAGATCTTTGATGATATCGAGGAAAAAAGTTCTATTTCGGCTTAGCGCTTTATTACTCTATATATATATATATATATATATATATATATATATATATATATATATATATATATATATATATATATATATACAGGGTGTCCAGTTTAAGATGAAATGCATGGGGATATTGGAAAGCGTTAGAGATACGAAGATGGTTAAATGGAGAAAAAGTTGCGTCATTATATGCCCAAGAAGTAACCATGGTTACATGTCAAAAATTCCTTCCATTTACTAGACACAGGGTGATAACTGAAAATATGCGTTTTCTAAAATCGCTATATCTTGTTTCTTGCAAGAGATACATCCACGATTTTGCAGGATGGGGTAACAGGTAGCGAGGATTTCAAAATGATTTTGAAAAAATCTAGGCCTACTAGATTTTGAGATAATGCACGCAACTTTCGATTTTCTTATGGACGCCATATTGGATTTTTGCATTTTGAATTCTTCATAAAAATGCTTTTCAACCATATATCATATGTTTATAATCTGCCAATGAAAAAGTGTCAAATTACACAATTAAATTTATATCAAAGCAACCTTAACATATTATGTATTTTAATTAAATGAAAATTAATCTACAAATTAAACTAACTATTGAGAACAATATTATTGATTATTAACATAAATCATAATAATAAAAGTGACAAAAACAACAAAAATAAAATTTAATATTATACTGAATTTTACTATTAATTAATCAAATGCTCGAATAAACCTTCATTCTCCTGCAAACACCATCTGCATCGAGTTAGCACTGCATCACAAGAGTTCCTTATCATCTCGTATTTTTGAATTCTTCATAAAAAATGCTTTTCCACCATATATCAGATGTTTATAATCTGCCAATGAGAAAGTGTCAAATTACACAATTAAATTTATATCAAACTAGGCCTTTGCCAATCAACCATCTATTCAATTATTGTAACCATGGTTACTTCTTGGGCATATAATGACGCAACTTTTTCTCCATTTAACCATCTTCGTATCTCTAACGGTTTCCAATATCCCCATGCATTTCATCTTAAACTGGACACCCTGTATATATATACACACGCACAGGATACATACGCAAAGCCCCCATGCGGACGCGTACTTACACACTCACACTCACGCGCGTACGAACGCACGCACGCACGCACACGCACACGCACGCACGCACGCGCGCACGCACGCACGCACGCACGCACACACACACACACACACACACACACACACACACACACACACACACACACACACACACACACACACACACACACACACACTGTAACGATTTAAAATAAATTCTTACTTTGTGACAAATTGTTGTTTATGTGACCGCCCGGTATTTTTATAATTTCAAAAAAATTAATTTAGTGAATAAATTCTTACACAATGGCCTAGATACAGTTTTATTAATTAAAAAAAACTGCAATTCACAATTTTAATATATAAACATTTCCCATTTCACATAAAAATATTTCAGGTTCAAAGGACGAGTTTTCTTATCAAATACGCCAAACGCGATATCTTTTGGGACTGTTCAAAACTTGAATAAAATTATTATTACGAGTTTTGTGAGTATGTGCACGAAGCAAGGTGTGTGTCCAGATCTATTCAAGTAAGTTTGTTGATGAAGCAAATTAATTCGAATTACTACTGTTGATAAATTACCGATCGCTATTCCGCTATTTTTTTTACATAAGATACAAATCGTAAATCTTATATTAGTAGATATTTTACGTGCAGGAAATATATTTAACTAACATTGTATTTGCATGTGTGCAATTATCCGATAAGATCAGGAATTTTATTATTTATTTTATTGATTCAAGGTTTCCGTCACCGATTGCACTTTAACTTTTGAAATTTAGTGTAAGCATTTACACAGATCCGATTTCTATTCTGTAGCTCAGCTGGTTAAGTTTTGTAATCAGGATTTTTCTTTTATGCTAGTCTTAAAAGAATAAATTGCTGAATGATTCTTGTTTTATATAGCCGCCTTTATTAGTGCCTAACAAACACATTGTTTTTTTTTATATTTTTTTTTGGAATTTAGTTGTAGTTTTCCGTGACAAGCGATACCGGGTGATACAAATATTGCACCCACTACAGTTATTAATTTTATATCGACTAACATAAACTTTTTATTAGCAGCAAGTAGCCGATTATTAATTACCAGTATTTTTTCTGATTTTCTTTTATAATTTTGGATCTGTTATTTAAACTGTCAGATCATAACATTTATTTTAGTTATACTATTAGGCCGTCTCAAACAGATTACAACGGTTAATTAGTTTATTATTTTATAGTTTGTTGAGACAAACGACATTTTTAGCTTATATTCTTTTTATGAATTTAGTTTTGGTTTTCCGTCACCGTTGGCAATTGTATATATTTTTCCGTGATTCTGTTAATTATTTTAATCACTGGAGTTGTTAGTTTTGTTTTACCACTACCATTTTTTTAGTGATAGCTGACCGTGTATGAAAAATTATTAGTTTATTTCTTTACCGTCTTGAATACGTTTTTGGTTCTTGCTTGTTATTTTTTTTTTCAGGAATTTAGGTATTTTTTTTCTGCCACCGTTAGCGAAAAATTGTTTTATTAATTGACATCGCCAAGCCCTATAGTGCGTTTTGTTTTTTTTTTCAGCTGCCCGAGCGTAACATCGGAACCTTCTTGTATTATTTGTGTCCGAGAAATATTAATTTAGTTTATCCCACTTGCCCGCGATAACAAAACTAATTTCTTCACTGAGACCGAGAGTTTGGTTTATATTTTTTTTGTTTGACGAATCGTTTTGTTGTTTAATTTCCAACTTATAAAATTAATTTTTTTAGTATTTATCCGACATAGAAAACATTTGCTTCCGACCTCCGTATCAGGAGTTTTATTTTTTGGTAACTGAATTATTTTTAAGTTATGCTACCGAGACCGCGAATTTCCGGCTCAACAACGACACATGTCTTAAATACCGGCACTGATTCAAATCTTCAGAAACCCTGGTAGACCGACATCCTCACTGACGTTACTTGGACCGCTTTTACCCCTTTAATTCTCCGCGAAGAGGAATTTAGGCCTCTATACCACCAGTTACCTAGATTGGAGCTCGAGTAACCCGATTATACCGCGATAGTCCAACCACAGTTCACCGCCCGACCCTCTCAGACAATTTTGATAACAACTGACCGTCTACCGAATGTAAAAGCGTTGTAACACATACACACACACAAACGCACACACGCACACTCGCAAACGCGCACGCGCTGACGCACGTACGCACGCACACACACAGGCACGCACGCTCGCACACACACACACACTTATACGTACACGCACATACACACACGCACACATGCACACACGCACACACGTACATGCGCACACGCGCACATACGCTCACACTCGCACACACGCACACTCGCACACTCGCACACTCGCACACGCGCAAGGTGTTTAGTGGTCTGGTCTGGGAGTTTGTACCTACTGGCAATTGCCTTTTACAATTTATGATACCAGTGGTACCATATACCCTCACCAGCCACCTCTAGACAAATATAAATATGAACAACAATCAACAATGCTAATTCGTACAAATACCAAAGTGAGAGGGCCCTGTACTGTCTTTTATTTTAGCAGATTTCAGCTTAATGAGTCCGCGTACGAATAAGATACCTTCGCAAGGCAATGTTTGATTCTTTTAATACGTTACATAGGCTGGTAAAATTATTGGCTACGAACTTTCAGTTATATAAAGATACATACTTACACTACGAACTTTCAGTTATATAAAGATACATACTTACACTAGAATAAATATTCCTTTAATTGATCACATACACAAATCATTAACATACGCGGTTTAACGCCGAAAGAAAAGACAACTTAGTGTTGGTGAATTCAAAAGCAAAATGTATACGCAAGAATTATTTTTAAAGACAAACTGTTTACAATGAAGGTATTTAATTAACCCAAAAATCGATCTGGCTCGATTGACACTCTAACTGGTAACTAACCTTTTCCCCGATTTCAAATCCAACCACTTCGCTCGCGCAATCAACCCCCATCTTTCAAAAGTAATAAAAAAACAAGAAACATTTCGGTTGAAACAGTTTCACATTATTATTGCACAACATTTCAGTTTTAAAAATATGTATTCGTCTGCAACAAACCCTACATTCAACTCTCGAAGTTTCAAGTAACAAACAAAGATATCTTTTGATCGCCGTCTGTACCGACTCAATTACTTATTAAGCTAGTGACATTTTCCCATTAAGAACCGGCGCATAATAGATTCAATGATTCGTTACGCCCCTTCAGTAAAGAATTTTTAAGCGTGCACTTGCTACTCACACCCCAACCTGTATTTTACAACCCTAGACAAATATGAGTTACAAACAATCCCATATTCCTTACATAAAAAATTAAAAAAAAATATTTTGAAAACAGCAAATTACGACGTATTATTAAGGTATTAAAAATCCACTAATTATCTTTTCAATCGTGGTAACAATGGCGATTTGACAAACGTTTATTACAATAATAAAATTTTCGCGCTCCGCTACCTACAAGGTTTATTAAAATAACCGGGTTGCCAACCAAACTCACTTAACAAGGCAAGAGAATTTAGTAAAATGTAAAATATCTGACGCATTCCTTCAAAATTCACAGTTACTCTGAAATAAAGCACAAATTCAATCATATTGTTACTTAATATTATACACTGTGTGCATATTGATTATGCCACGAAGAATTAAGATAAAAATCCTAAATTATAAATATTTCAAAAACCGTTGCAGATATACAAAATATGCTTATTACAAAAAATGTAGATGGTTCAATTGTCTTTTGAACAATGTAATAATATACAGGGTATTTTATTTAAGATAAGATAGTTATTTACATTTAAAGCAAAAAAACTATAAATTCCTGTTTCTGGTACACCATCAATGTCTGCACTAATTACACGCTGAGTTGCAAATTCATAAATTTGGTAGTAATCTCAAAATAAAGAATAAAGATTTTTTATCTAAAGTACAAATACTTCAAAAACGGTTAAGTTTAGCTATACGACACGTTTAATGGAAAGTGGTTGTTTTTCATAGTAGAAACGAAATCCATAGTAAAAACTATACAATTCAACTTAAAATAAGAAGGATAGGTTATTTACCGCTGTTATGGAAAAGTCTGTATATGCGAAAAGATCTTTAGGTTATAGCGTGCTTAAATAAAAGCAAGTTCGCATAAAACATTTTATTCTATTGTGTACAGTTTAGCCGTAAATACACTCTGACACACTAATGAGCAACTCTGTGTACTGGTCTAGTGCAAATAATCTTCTGACCACGCATCCAAAGTGCTCTAATTACTTCGATAGCTGCTGGGTTATTCTCTCTTGGTTATGCTGGGTTAAAGGATTCCAGTCGCAATCGTTTTACGATTTTGTAAAGGAGCAATCGTACCAAATTTGGCCCCCGTTCCCGGTTTCTCTTAACAAACCTGTCTTGCAAATAATAATTGTTTACTTCATCACCCACTGGAATATGTAACTTAAGAAATAAGCCACTGCACGATATTATTATAGCAGTTCGCGTCGGTCTAAAAATGGACGTTATGTTCGGCCGTTCAGGATTTTACATACGTCATCTGTCTAAACATTGTTTGAAGGCTGGCTGTTTCCACTATCCACTTTCCTTTTATATCCAATATTTTCCGTCCAATAATAAAGTTTACATATTTACCTTAAGACATATATGCGCCTCCAGTGTTGGGTAAGATCCATTTATTTAGGATCTAGATACAGATCCAAATACATTTTTAAAAACTGATCTAGATAAAGATCCAAGATCCGTACGTAAAAATGGATCTAGATAAAGATCAAAGATCCTTGAAATGGGATCTAGATCTTTTATAAAGATCCGACATTCCTAAAATTGTTTCGAGATTTTTCTAATTATTAATATTATCTTTAATTGCTAGTATTGCTACTGATGAGTAGTACTCCCATTCCCATGATCATTTTTCATGTAATATAAATATTAGTCCGTAAGGTTAAATTATTAAGAAAAATAATATACAAATATAATTTTTATAGGTTTTTATTGAAAACTGACATTAATTATTTAACGCACTACAAATTACAAAATTAGTATTAGGTACACATTTACACTCGCAAGTTGCAATGTTAATTGTTAATTTAACTTACATAGTTGTTATACAATTATAAGGATAAGGACATTTATCTAAATTATTATAAGTATACATTACATAATTACATTTTATTATCTAATTTTATTTTATTTTGTTTTAAAATTAATAGCATCTCAAATATATCATCACCTAATCTATTCCTACGAGGAGTTAAAATTAGTCCACCCATACTAAATATCCTTTCAACGGGGGCAGATGAAGGAAGTATAGAATTATATTTTAAAAAGATTTCTTTTATAGCAGGGTACATATTTAATTCCTCATAGTTAGTGCTTGTGTCTTTAAAATCATTTGTGCATTCTGAATCAAATGTTGTTTGCGATTGAGTATTTATTTTTAAAAAATCAAAGAATTCGTCCGTGGCAGAGGATTTTTTCAGTAAGTATGAACTGAATTTCTGATTCTGAATTATTAAGATTTTCTTGAAATCCGGAATTGTTAAGTTCACACAATAATTGCGTTTGACAGAATGCTGTTTCATTTTTAAAGGGGTAATTTTAACCACCATAATTTAAATTTTGGGTTAGAAATTGTGGATAACAGGTATGGTCGACTACTAGAATTTTTAATATCCATTATATTAGAGAAACGTCTTGTAAAGCCGTTCAATAAACATTCTCTTAATTTAGAACAAAATGTCAGTTTTGTCATTGCTTCTAAGCTAGCTTTAATTTTGAAAAGTGTTGGCAAAACAGTACCTAACTGACAAGTTTTTTCATCTTTTAAAATATCTATTGCAACGGCTATAGGTTTTGTAACAGACATATATTCGTTTAAAAACACAAAATCTGACAGTTGGAACACGTCTAATTTTAATAACTTACAAACATCACTTAATTTTGGTTCAATATTAATTAGTTTAACACATGCGTCATACATGGAATTCCAACGAGTAGGACAAGGAACTTTCAATTTGACACCGCAAACATTTTCTAACTGATCCGACGCCTTAGTTGACCTACTCACTAAATTCCATAAAGAATAAGCTTTCCCAAAAACAGTATCGTACATTTTTTTATACCTTATGTTTTCAAATGCTTTAGCTCCATCTATCGTAATTACAAGGCTGAGGGTATGCGAACAACACTTAAAATGTTCGGGCAAAAGCACGTAAGTACTGTCAGTATTAAAAGCAGGTAATGATTCAACATCTACGTCATTTTGATTTTGCAACTCTGTTAATTCGCTATCGCTGCTCTTATTACATATAGAAGCTGTAAATACGTTAAAAGCTTTATTAAAGTTGCTTGCGTTATCTGTTACCGTTCCTGAAATTTTACTGAGATTTAATTTGTATTCGTTATGAATTTCACTTATTAATTCCGCAATTCTGTCAAATGTGTGTGCAAATTTAAATCGCCTACAGCTTAATGCAAAAGATTTACGTTGAAAGCTATTACTATCGATAAAGTGTGCAGTCATACCAAGATAACTTTTGTTATTGGTGCTCCAAACATCTGCAGTTGTACAGACGTATTTGGTTTTATTTAATTCTTCTATTACATCACCAATAACTGCTGATTTCTCTTCTTCTAATTTACTCTTGAGCGTTTTTCTGTCACAAGGTTTTTTGCCAGAAAGTCCTTCTACTAACCTAATAAATGCGGGTTTTTCGACTGTACAAATAGGTCTCATCTCTTCAATTATGTAATCTAAGACGAGTTTGTTAACCGAGTTCTTTGTGGTAGAACTGGTAGATCGTTGAAAAATGTTAGTCTTGTTGAAATTCTTCATTGATAAAATTTCGGTTTTACTTTTTTTTGTTGTCTTTTCTGCATCGAATTTGCTAAATGTTACTGGATGCTTTCTCTAGAAAAAAAGGAGAAAGTGCATGTTAATTTATAAAATTCAGATTGAAGTCACTTCAAGTTTCAGTCAAAATTTAGATAACACCAATTTTGAAAGCGACTGAATCCCATTTTTTTATGAATACAGGTATCATAAACATTTAAAAAAGTTTTTTGATGCATTAGGGACTTTAAGAAATAAATCTCAACCTTTTGTAAACGTTCTTTTACACACGAGAAACTAAGTATTTTGCAACAAAAAATACTTTACGTAATTCATATAGAATTTAATAAGAAAAATTAAGTCTACAAATCACGTTTTGATATCAGATATCAGACGATGTATTTCGTAAGAATCCAATAAATGATACTAAAATTCTGCCAAAAACTATATTAATACATACCTTCATATGCCGAATAAAATTTCCTGTTGAAGTCACATGACCTTGTATTTGTGCGGGACAATTTAGACACTGGGTCACTATCTTGTTATCACATTTTGATACAATTTTATAAAATTTACCGCTTAAGATTGGCGGAACTTCCATTAATTCAGCTTCGTCACTCATTGTTGATCTAACTAACAATTAACAAATGTGCTTTACTTAAAGTCTTATTCTTAAGAACTGAAGACAAGATTGTTGTTTTTCTATACCTCCTTTTGTTCGATTAAATTAGCAACAGGGAATTCCAGTTCCACTTAACTTGAGTACCTACTTTAATGGATGGATTACCCCATTGTCATTACTCATTAAGTCATTAAATTAGCACTTAGCTGTCATTACCTGCCTTTGTAGCTTTGGGAAACAAAAACAACCGACGGAAATATTAACAAAGAAAATGAATAGTTCTATTATTGGTTATTTCGGAATTTAACTTGCCTCAGGCAGTAGGTAATTGTGTAAATGTGTATGTATCTCTGTGGGGTACGGATGTAACGGTCGTAACGGAGCATAATGTATTTTTTAAATATAAAACTCTGTTGTCTCAAGCCAGTTAAAAATTTCACAAAATACCCTTAAAATACATTTTAAAATATTCTAATGGATCTTTGGATTCAAGTACTAAAGATCTGTTAAAATGTGATCTAGATCCAGATACTAGATCCTAGCAGAGCAAAGTATCTAGATCCAGATCACAGATCCGTTTAGTGGATCTAGATCACTTTGATCTAGATCCTACCCAACACTGTGCGCCTCTATTAAGTAATACTTAAATTCTTTTAGTTTATACCCTAAAAATTTGACTAAAGATCATAGTTTTAATTATAAAGCATATTTCGTATATCTATGAACTTAAACTACTATAGTTATACTATTTTGGCAAATATTTTAATATCCAAAACAGGAAGTGACTCAAATTTTCACATTTCAAGATAAACATGCATTTATTCTCATCGTAACTACTGTATTATATATACATAGACTCAGTGTACTTTAACCATCAAATTTTATTTTACCTGACAGTGGAACAATTGTGAATTAGAGGTTTAATGCCGTAGATCACATAACAACAAACTCTAAATTTTTATATAGTACATGGTTATCAGGTAATGCCAAAATTTTGAGCGCTTCCGTTTTGAAACGAAGAAATTTTTGTAAGAAAGATATAACGGCAGTCTAATAATAGAAACCCGGTATAAATTCCTAAACTTTTTGTCTGATTGAAGTTGAAAACTATTGAGTAATGGGCCAGATTGGCCTAAAATCTAGTTTCATTTTACAGTTAAAACAATTTTTTACATCTTCAGAGTTTTTTATTTTGCGTTCAATTATGATCGTTATCGATATTTTATGATACGTTTAAAATTGTTAGTGGCGTAACAGGAGTCACGTTTCGTGAAATATACAAAAAAAAAGGTGTCATGTGTGCAAATACTCACACGATTAAAATGACACGTTACAGATACAATAGAGCACGAATTGTGCTATAATCCCAAAACATCCTCACAAGGAAAAGCGCAGTTACTACGTGTCTTAGAAATTAAGTTATTCAAAACCAAGTTTAGACTTAACTAAAGAGGCAACTCGTTACAACGAACCAGCTATAAGCGTATCTTTTTAACTACTCAGCATTTAAACCTCACATGAAGCTCTCTTAATTGATTTATGAGTAGATCTTTTGCGCATGTGTAAAAACATGTCTGCAGTTTATTAATACTTCAAAAGGCACTTTTCGAACTTAGTGGGTCATTTACAGTTTGTGCCCTTTGTTGTTATAAATTCGTTATTATGGCCCTCCACTAGTAGGCCAAGCCAATTACCACAATTAATCTCATTGTGCAAAGTGGTTATTTGTAATACTATTTACGTATCTGTAAATTAAATAATGTCATTGTCAGTTTGATAAACTGCGTTTACGTACTTTCTACCCAACTCAGATAAATGAGGTCTAAAGTAAATAATAAATATTTCCGTTATAATGCATCTTATGTGAAAAGAATAGTATGAAAACTGCAGATTTAGTGCTTTTCGTACTTACTTAGAGTTTTACAACTAAAACCATCTGGTGCCTCCTTTGAACCACATAGTCAATTTCACCAATGCGTAAAACCATATATTGAACAACCAAAGCTAGACATAAAACTGAAACATTACGGTCATTTCTGGCACAAATTGTTACAACCGAAAGATGATAAACTCTGAAAGTGAAGATATAAACCTATGACAACATTATTGGAAGTATTTGGAAGGGGCAATGTTGTTCGTTTGATGGATCAGAACATTTTATAGGAAAGGTTTAGGAGGTTTAAAGTAGTTAAAAGCGACGATGTAGAAAACGAAAGCAAGGGTAATGAGCTATAAACAGCCAAAACAATCGTAAAAGCGAAGATACCTTTTTACTAGCAAACAAGTAAGATTGATAAATGCTTAGAAAACGAGAAATAAATTTATTGTAAGTCAAAAACTTGTGTTTTCATAAAAAAAGGCTCTAAGGAATTCGATGTTAAAAAACTTATTTATATACAGCTACGAAAATAACTGATGAAACGAAAGAGGGTTATTGCATATTTTAACCTTTTTCTTTTGACACTATCTTACTTCGAATACAAGAAGAATTTAGGATATAGAGTTGTTTGTGGATAGATTCCTTTACGTTCGGTTATGTAAAAGTTAATCCCTTTTGATTACAACAGATGATTATAAAGTAAACATCAACGCACATAAACTTATTTAAATTAGTATTTCAGTATATTGCCTTTGCAAAGTAGAGTTCCTTTGTATTTGTCATTATGAAGAGCGACGTTAATTATACAAATTTCACGGTTGAAAAACCAGTAATTAAACTTTTCTGAATCAAAAATGAAACAAAAAAAGGAGTAAAAGTAATACTGTAATTATACGTTTCTTGTTTTAAATGTGAAACATCAAAGGAACCATTAATTCATAAGATGAATGATGAATGGCAATTGTGAAACGATAACGCAATTTTCTTGTTGATTTAAGTTAAAATTTAGATCTCTGTACTTCTTATATTTAGATTTAAGTCATTATTTATTAGTTCATCATTTCCATGACAGGCGAAAAATTCAGGAAACCGTTCCAAGGTATATGAAGGTTGTTCCGTGTAGCACAGTTACTGAATAAAATCTTCTGCGATTAGTTAAACAAATCATCTTTGTCTACGACTATAGTACAATATAGTCGTTATATGTCTCGGCAGACAATACTAATAGTGTACATTATACACTAATTTTCATTAATCACTGTCATTGTCCTTAGCAACGGGATTAATAAAAATAAATCACTGTTATTTTATGTACTGTCATGGTATTCGACCAATACATTCAATCAAGAGTATCGTTTGTAGAAGAGAATTGATACCTTTCTCTCTTTTAGGCGTTCACGTATTTGCGAATAATACTAACGTTTGAATAAAATCGAAGCGACTTAGCGATTTATTTGTTACCATGTCGATGTAACAATCATGCATCATTTTTCTGTAATTTTTAATTAAATTTAGTTCATTCCCAAATCTATACTAAATACTAAATTTACTAAAAAAACTAAAGTAAAACGGATATTTCGTCTACCTCTAAAGAGCAATGGGCTTGCCGCTCAATTGAACTATATAACATGAAAATTCGCGAAGTTCAAGATTTGGGAACAACACTACTTGTTACAGTCCCTAATACCAAAAACAAAAATTATACCCAAATTTACAATAACTGTCGAAATTTACGAAGTGTGTAAAGAGTATATATTTAATTGAGAAGTGAGAAGTTTTTCTCAAGATGAGAAACGTAAAATTAACAAAACAAAAAATTGCCATTGATCCATTATAAAAATGGGTAGAGATATTGCTGATTTTTTGAACTACCAAATCCAGAAAGCTAGTCTGGACGGGAAGAACTTCCGCTACGAGTTTAGTTGATGCGGGTGGTGATATTACTGCCTTAAAAAGGCATGGGGGCTAGAAGTCCACAACGGTAGCAGAAGGTTACATTAATGACTCCACACAAAATAAAGAGAGTACTGCTAACAAAATTTGTAATACAATTATAATTATTAGCGAAGCAAATATCGGTGAATTATAGGATATTAAACTAAATGAAGTGCCAGCATTACATATTAAAGAAATGTTCTAAATTTACAATTAATATAAATGTTGCTAAATAAAATCTTAGTATTACAAGTGTTAATTCCTCTTACACTGGTGTGTTTTTGACGATAACTAGATTAATTAGCATTTCATCAAACAACTGAAAACAAATCATTTACATTTTCATCATTTGAATTAAATTAAAAATATTTGTAGTCGTTCACAAAGCATAGCATCCAACTCGCATATAATGGCTATTAATCACGAGGACGATGTTTGCGGAACGAGCCGCAGGCGAGTGAAGAAAACCGCTCGTTGTATAATATACTATTAAAATCATTATCTTTGCGTAATTAAGAAGTGCATTTTCTTTATTATCTTACAGGCTTATATTTGCGTTTTCGTATTTTTCATATTTCATAATTTCGATAGATTTCATTGTTATCGAAACGTTTATATAAAGAAGATAAAAACCTCCACAAAATTGTTATACCATACTTAAGGTGCGTTATATCATTTCGAGTAAACGTCAAGTTGCTGCTAACCTCTAATTGTGTAGGAAAAATACATTGTATAAAAGTTAGAGTTAGAGGCAACCAAGGGTTACATAATACCGCCAAATAGTGCGGGTTAGTCCAGGGTTAAGTATTTTTAACGTTGCTTTTTGTTCACCTGTCAATTGCTGGTTTTTGTGTTTATAAGAGAAATTGTGTAGTAAAAGCATTATAATTATTTACATACAAAAATGGCTTTGGTAGATGTTGAAGGTATAGAGCAATTAACAGAAAATGAAGAAGAAGGTCGAGATTTGTGAGGTTGCGTTGACGCACCCTGTATGTAAGATGTTATAATGACGTGTATTACGTGTTTTAAGTACGGGTGTATTGAGTTTGAACGAAAAAAAAATTTTTTTTGTGTATAGTTTATTACGGTTTATTGGAGTAATATCCTCGCGTAGTTGGACTAATCGCGAGTGCAGAAAAAAATAAGTGTTGGTGAAATTGTGGAGTACTTGTTTTATACCTTCAGGCAATTTAAGTAATACAAATGGACTACAAATAATTGATTTACGGGAAGAAAGAAGAAAGAAGAGCGAAAGATTAATGGAAAATTTTAAGTAAGAATTATATTTAAGAACCTTGACAATTCAGATAAGCACGATTATCTTTTTGTTTAGTTGTAATTTGCGTAATGTTTAGTTGATTAATTAGTGGTGAAGGAAAAAGATAATCGGTCTCGAGTTATGTTGTATAGGTTGTTTTAGTAGTAAGAATTTTTGCAGAAACGCAAATTTGTATTGACAGTGGTTTTTCAACCACGCTGTTTAGTGTATGTAAACATTTGTTTTTTTTATTATTATTTTGGTATAGGACAATATATATATATATTTATCGTTAACTTTATTTTGTTGTTTATTTAGCCAGTTATGAGATACATTTGTGACGTTTACTTAAGTGGTGACCTAGTTTTCTACAACTTAAATGTAAACTTTGCATATTTTGGATTTAAGATCAATGAACAACCTGGAAGGTTATATTTGCCAGGTTGATTGCAAAAATTTTCATGTTAGTTTCATTAACGCAGTACACTAATTACGGATCAGCTGTTGATTAAAAAATTTCATTAAGTATAACTATGAGATAGAGTTTTGAGGACTTACATATTTACGAATGTTCTATACGATTCAGAGGTATCATAAAGGAACAATTATTGATCATTGAATGAAGAACTATTTATTCATTAATAAGTAGAAACTTAACTTTATATGTATACGAGGGATACTTAGAAGATATTCGGTTAACGTGTTATAACTTTGGTATTCTGGATGTACAGGGTACAATCAGGAAGTTTGTGACGACCCGTGTATTTCAGTTTTTATTTATAAGTGTTGGTTACGTGAATGCAGTTAAATTTGAGTGATAAATTTTGTTGTGGAAATTTTGGTATACGAGGTGTATTCAAAAAGTTTCTAATAACCTGGGTAGTACTAAATATATTTGAGGTTGAGTTGAATTGTTTGGGACAAGTGTTTGTTTTAGGACCCTCGTGTAAGAGTTTACTGAGTAAGCAAAATCCTACTTTCCACAATCAAGTAGGGTTAATTAACACCCAGCTTAAGACAATTATTTTAGCAAAGTTTAGATTGTAGTGGCGCCTAGAGACATATTTTCCCGGACTGGGCTGTATGAATATCGGTGTAAGGTGTTTGAGCGTATTAATCATTCATTTTACTTCTTATTTCGACCACGCCCATCTCCCTGTTAGCTGGCTTGGCAACCCGCTTACATTAGTAAGCATACACGACGCCTAGTGCGGTTTGGACGTGTAACAGATTGTGTTAAGAGCTCATCGAAACTTTAGTGAAAGGGTAAATCCTTTTGAAGAATGGAAAGATGTGGAGTTGAAACAAAGATTTCATTTGTTAAAAGTGGTTGTGCATTATATAATTGACAAAATTGCGTTAAAAATTACGCCACATACAAACAGGTACAGAGAATAGGGATCTTCATTATATTTTAATATAATGGACACTTCTAGAAATCATGCATTGTCTTCAGATGATATGGTTCTGATAACACTTAGGTCTCTGACTACTGGAACATTGCTAACAGTTGTAGAAGAACTCAGTGGAGTGGACAAAACGGCAACGTCAAGAGTTATAGTTATTGTTGTAGAAGCTCTGGCTTGTCCACGCTCAGAGTTTATCGAAATCCCAACTACTCAAGTAGAAATAACCAACGTACGACAGGGATTGTATAAAACTACCAAGTTGCCTAGGTATGTTGGAGCCTTGGACTGTACCTATGTACGTATTCAATCACCTGGAGGAGAAGATACTGAACGATTTCCCAATATAAAGGAGTATTTGTCGTATAACGTACAGGCTGTGTGCGACAGCAATTAATAATTAGAAATATCGTTTGTCGTTGGAGTGGCACGTCACATGACACTACAATATTTAGTAATTCCTCCTTGAGAATAAGATTGAAGAATAATGCTTTTGGAGGTGGTGGTTTGGTTGTTGGAGACAGTGGTTATGCAATTAAAAAATATTTAACAACTCCATTGACAAATGCTGTAACGCTAGCAGAAAACTCATTTAATGAAGCGCACATAAGCACCCTAAATCCGATCGAAAGGTGCTTTGGAACTTTAAAAAGGAAATTTCTTGGTTTGGCATATGGGATCAGACTGCACAGTAGCAAAGTTGAACCAATTGTGGTAGCATCAGCAGTGTTACATAATATGACAGTTACAATGAATGATGCTACGATTAACGGGAGAGGAGAAGAAGGCTGTTGAACTGACAATGAACGTTAACGAATATGTAGCTGAACAAAGGAGCCGCAATTTTTTTAAAATAATATTGCACGGAATATATTAATTACTAACCATTTTGCAAAACTGTTGTAAATGTAACCATCATTTATTTGTATTGTTTTGACATTGTACTTTAATTATTAATAAACCAAATTACACTAATCACTTTATTAGACATAAATGATAAATGGGCTATCTATGCAATGATAAATTAATTCATAATTGTTTTCTGAATATTTGCATTTAAAAATCGTATTTTTCTCGCTTCATAGCTAATGTAGCCTCCAAAACCAAATAGGCTTCGTGTTCATCACGCATCAGTTGGAGCTTAAAATTCTGCTGTTCCAAATAGCATTGTTTTTGTAAACCTGCAGCCTCTGTTTTAGTTGCTACCCATTTACTTAATTTATCCCCCTGCGGCTTCTGCTTTTCAGATTCACCTATGAATTAATGTGAGTCACATGTACTCAAATTATTAATTGTATACTTACCATGTGTTATTGTTTGGGACCCGAATGGTTTTTAAATAGGTGTTTTTAATTTTGCAGGAGTGTAGCTCTTCCAACACCATCATCACACTGATTATAGTTTCTTGCACTACCTCAATATCAGGTGACGGCTCTGATACAATCAGCACCATGTAAACATTCGGTGATGGTGCTAATGCAAAATTAAGCCATTACATATTTTACATTACATATGTTTTTAAAACAACACCATTATATTTCGTTAAAACATACAAAGTTACTTATTTGGCCAAAGAACGGACTGAGAGGTTTGAATTGTTGCCATAATCTCGTCATAGTCAAAGAGTGAAAATTCGCCAGTCATCTGTGTCCCTAAAATATTTTTAATAATAATAAAAAGTTAATAATAAAGAGGCACCCTACAGTCACAAATATATCTTTGCTGAATCATCTAAAACCAACTGCCAAAATAAAACACACTAAAATTATAGCAAAACTATACACCAATCTAAAATTTCATTTCTACCAACCTTCTAAAATAGGAGGTTAGTTAATTCTGATTTGTTTGTGGTTCATATAACGTATGCGGTGCTTAACCCCAGGTTAAGGTTAATCTTCGATTAGGAAACTCGCAAGGTAACTCTAGTTGATACAACGCACCCTTAGAACCACCGTTACCGGTCAAATTGGCCGACATAAGAATAGACTGTTTTTTATTCATAATTTTAATTTAAACTTGCAAATTAAAGCAAACTCATACTAAAAACACACGTTTTAACTTAGACAAAATTAAAAAACTGACTTTAGTGATGAACCTACATAAATAAAGAAGCAGTTTCCATTTGATTACACACACCTTTTGCAATATGCCTGTTGATAGTTACACTTTCCACATAAATGTTTTTGACACGTTTCGCACATATCCGTCGTTTTGTTTTCGCACTTAGTTGTTTGACATATTCGGCGTTTTCGTTTTTGTTTTGTTTTTGTAGCTCCCACTAATTCTTTTGTGTCCACATCGGTCTGCCTCCATTTGGGAATTCTTCGGTTAGTTCAAATAAAAAATCTCTCCTTTTTATCTTTTTTTCCGGCCATCTCCTGGTACAGTACGTATAAATTTATTGCTGCCAAGTTCAGTATATACCTGAACTCACCTGCGGCGAGATCCAGCTTTTGCAGAATACATGCGAGCGATTTGGCCGATAACATCAACCCCGTATAATTTTTGTTTTTAGATCAGATAGTTTTTTCGCTGGTTTGAGACTTTGTCGGTAATAAAATTTCTTACTTTTTTACGTATAGTTCTAATAATCGCAGAACAACATTTTCCGAGTTCAGGTGTAAATATTAACGTAACGTTAATCACTTGCCTAGCTAAGCAACAAATGTAGTTAATAGGGTCTGGACATTATCTAAGAGAACCACTACGAGTCAAAACGAGAAACTTAACATATTCTCTCTATACTTCAGAAGATTCAAAAATAATGGATTAGGAGATGAAGTAACCCCAGAATTTAGCAGGTAATTGATGTTTTTTAAGTTAATGGGATTACCTGCTTAAGAAACAAATCAATGCTTAAGATACCCGGTCCAATAATGCATTAAATAAGATCATTGTTTGAATATGAATAACTCAAAGACAAACTATATTTGTTAATTGAGAAATGTCAACATTTAATTGTAAAAAAGGTATTAATTCGATTTGTAATAAGTGAGATTCTGTTATTGCATAGGCCACCCACAAGGCACATGTGTACATGACCACAGTATTCAAACAGTAATACTGCTTCTAATAAACTAACAAGTTAACAAATGGTAATAAAATTACCTTTAAGGCAGCAAGATTGAATGCTTTCACCAGTACAGAAACTTTCCTTTTTACAAAACCTAAAAAAATATAGTGGAAGCTTGCACATGGAAAATTGTTTTTGTTTGAAAGTACATACGTGTGGAAAAAAAGTATGGACTACCCCGAATAATTTGGTAGTTTTCAAGTTTTATGAAAAACGCTCGAACACGTCAAATTAGCTTTTAAGTTTCCCACATTCTGATAGAATTCATTTATTTTTTTATTGATATCTGTCAAAATATGACGTCAGTGACATTTTTCTTAACCCTTAGCGGGTGTATCACATGTCTGACATGAGATTGAAAATATTGCAATTCAGGCACATGGTTATGAACACAGTCGTGTCCCACAGCTCGTATCTCATTTCTCACATACAAATGTAAATATTGCTATTTAGACGTCTCATGTGTCACATGTTTTTCAATAAACTGATGACGACCTGGGCAGGCGTCAATGATCAAGGAGCGACGACCACACTATAATAATGGTGTCTGCATGTGAGAGATGAGATACGTCTTCTAGGACATGCCGCTGGAAAAGTTCTTTACCTGCTAAGGGTTAAATGACAATATTTGGCGTATGATACATCATTTGAAAGCTCTTTCCTAGATTTTTGTGCGATTCTGTTGCGCCGTTTCACAATTGCGGCCGTTCAATTGTGAAAATTATCTTACATTTACTCTCAGTAAAGGAACAACTGTTTTCCTGTTTTATCAGAAAAAAAGCAAACTATTAAACATGGTTTTATTATCAATCAAACTAGAACAAAGCGCAATATAGAACAAAATTCAATTACAAGAAAAATAATAAACTAAGAATGATGTGTTGAGGATAAAACACATTAACAGAAAAAAACTTAGTTTAGTAAACAATGAAAATGAAGACCTTTGACAGCACCCAAGTCCAGAAACAAATTCTTGAACATTTCGTATCATATCTTGTGAAATTTTTCGTATTTCCGTATCTGTTGGTATATTTAAAAAAACCGTTGGATTTCAAATAACTCCACAAGAAGAAGTCCAAAGGGGTCATACCAGGTGCTCTGGCTGGCCAGACCCCGTCAACCAATCCATGTTTCTGAAAACATCAAATTGATATTCCCGAATTTCTGTTGCATAGTATAACGGGGCTCCATCTTGTTGTAGCCAGATTTCTAGACTGGACAAATCGGGATTATTGTGGTCAGGAAAAAGGGTGACTATGGTTTGCGATAGTTCTAACTACAAAAAGTTCAGGTAGGCTTCACCTGCAAGATTTTCTTTACAGAAAAATTATCCTAACTCTCTATCATTCAATATGCCGGCCCATACATTAACCTTCTGAGGTGATTGACAATAAACTTCTTGAATCCAATGTGGATTTTCTTTGGACTAATATCGACAATTCCGCCTGTTTACAGTACCATTGCGGTAAAAAGTTGCTTCATCTGAGAATAAAATATTTGCGGCAAAGTTTTCATCTTGATTACAAATTGGTTGCAGGATTTCACAGAATAGCAGACTTCAGTTAAAATTATCCTCACTTAATTCTTATACCAGGTACACTCCGTACGGGTGGTATTTTTCTTTATACCAAATAGTTTGCACAGACGTATGACCTATCTCCATCTAAACTGCTAGTTACCGACTGGTATTATGCGAATTTTCTTCAACAGTCAATAGCACGTCAAGCTAGATATCTTCATCTACCTACGACCTTCCACTTTAAGAGAAATTTTTAACATGGCCATGTTTTTCGTAAAACCTGAAAATTATCAAATTATTAAGGGTAGTCCATACATTTTTTCCTCGCTGTACAGATAATTAATTGTACCAGTGAGTACTTCTAGAGTAATGAATTAAATAACAACTCAAATTTTAGCACCAATAATATAGATTTAGCTTTATTGCATTTGAAATGGCCCAGCATTAAATTTAGTCACAAAGGCACCAAAATATTTGTCCGCTTAGCTGTTGCTCTCCAAATGTTCTTATCTTGATTATAGCTCTCAAAGTGTCCAACATGATATAAGTAGATAGAACAGGATGTATTGGCATTACAGTAATCCAATTAAATACAAAATTTTAGAAAATCAAACAAGTACGCAGGAACTGTAGCTCATATTGTGTTTACAATTATCGGCTCAACGACAACTACCTCTGCAAATCCTTAAATATAACAAAAGCAAAATCATCTCGGACGCATGCTGCTCGTTAAAATTTGGCAAAGGTTCCCAAAACGAAAACTTTCCCAAATCCTACGAATATGTGACATTAAATCATTAACAGTCCTTTCGCAAATGTCACTGTAGTTATGATCGCTCCAATACCTTACCATATCGGCCCAAAGGTTTTCTATTGGATTTAAATCTGAGATTTACTGGGCAAGCGCAACAATTCTATATTGCCAACATTATCTGCTAACCAATCCATAACCCTCGTGTAGTATAGAAACTGCAATTGTCTTGGACACAGCGATCGGTCCATCACGTTCTTCGTCCGGGTATAAAATATCAATTTAAGGTAAAAGCACATCTTCCAACACTTCCATACATCGAATGCAGTTAAACTCTTGCGGAGATACTTGCACCAATTGTTCAGGTCCAGCACAGATCATCCATACCAATACACCTAAGGACACATGCTCGATTGTTGCTAATGGCATAACGTATTATTAATTATACCTTTGGTTATCGGGGCGCCATAAAGCGACTGGGGCATCTTGCGATAATGAGAACGTCTTTTCAACAG
Organism: Vesta saturnalis; assembly: GCA_036346205.1. Classification (NCBI taxonomy): domain Eukaryota; kingdom Metazoa; phylum Arthropoda; class Insecta; order Coleoptera; family Lampyridae; genus Vesta; species Vesta saturnalis. The sequence continues at coordinate 10,670,977 of JARFJB010000218.1, read as the reverse complement.
AGAAAATCACCGTCGACCAATCTCTGTCCAAATTATTATGAAATAATTCCAAACGCACTATAGCATGCTTTGGAGAAAGTACAATCATATAGCCGATTTTCTTGAATGAATTCCATTTTAATGTAAACGTCTCGATATTGTCTTTTCACTGCAATCGTTGTTTAATTTGAACGCAGTTAGTGAAAGATGCATCGCACACGTGCGCTTCTAGGACGGTGAGTCAACAGTGATCTTTCACCGCCTTCTTCCTATCGATTTCACCATCTTCTTACTTGTCTTCTATAAAATTACAAATTCAACTAATGTTACACCAATCCAGTTAAGAAACTTGCAATAAATACAAGCAAAAATAACAACAATAACAAAATTAATTACCGATAGGTTACATCGACGGGACACTTCGCTTATTGAAAGACTACTATTCAACAAACCAAGAATAATTCCCTTTGTGCTGAAACGAACTATCCGTTTGTCTTAAGCGACGGGTAATTTCTTCTTATTGAAATAAAGCTTCACAATATAGTTACGACAAAGTCAAGACGGGTATATCTGAATATTTAGTAATTATATGTTCTTCTATTTATACCCACTTTCACAAAGCAACTTTAAATTCTATTGTAACATATTATATGTAAAGATAAATATTTGAATTGAGTTGAAAAGCGTTATAATTGCTAAAATAAAAACTGGGTATTTGACATAAAATTTCCCATAGGTAGGGTGGCATTATTTAATTTACACACATCCCAAATGCTTTTCTAAAAAAACCGAAAACACTAAAAATGTCATTTTAGGTTTTTTTTAAGAAATCTTAAAATGAAATATAATGACCACTTATGGGAAATTGAATCCTAAAACTTTTATGAAGGAACTAATTTTTTTGTATTGTAATTTAACGAATCCTCTTCAATTTATTGGCTCTATATCACGCCCTGAAGGCGTCTGGACCTGCTATGTGCAACAAAACAATAGAAAATCTGCCTGACCAGTTTCGCGTTTAAAGGGATGTACAAGATTTATGTGCATTTTTAAACTACTTCGAGGATGGGAATTTGCATTGATGCTGAGTACGGTATGTTAGTTTGATCTGAATTTAAATTATTCTAGAGCTCTTATTACATTACCGTACAGTTTGGTGCTTAATTAATAATTACTGTTTTGTTAATCATTACACATTTGTTACATTACACTACATAAGGTTTAAAAGGATAATATCAAGTATTAAAGTAGCCTATTTTTGTGAACAGACACGTTATAAAATGAATACAAAACATAAACTTATCGGGGTCATGTCAAAAAATTAGAGAAGGGCAATCAATCAGGATTAAGACACCAAACAAGGGACCGATAACGCAAACTTTGGTGGATTCGTCACTTTGTAGTTAAAATAGTTTAAACCCATCACTCAGTTTAGGCTTATCTTCGTAACTTTGTGTAATATCCTCAACACGTTTGTTGGAATGGGTACATGACCGATTCATTTAAACCTAACTTCACGTTAGCTGTGCCTAATAGTTAATAGTCCAAAATCTTTTTCACTTGTTCTCTCTTTAGGTCTTACTTGAAAAAAAAGGACTAAAATAGTTTGTGTAAAAACACAAGTAATATTGAAAAAGGATTAGCCCGAGCTCTTGTTTAGATTTGCTGAGACTAAATCCAAGCAAGCTAACTTGTAAGTACTTCCCTAGAATTTCAAGTTGTTTACAACTCGAATAGTACTAAACCTTTCAAGCCCTAATCTCCATCTTAGATAATTTTGTTTTATTGATTTATTACAACAAGAATAAATTCCTTAATTAAATTTTGTTTCAATCTCACTTAATTTTACAGAAAAGTAAAGAGTACCTATTTATTAATTAACTAAATGATTTTAGCGCAATGCGTAAAAATTCCATGAATACGGAATTGTATTCAATTAACGCGTTCATATATTTGGGGTTAAACAAAAACTAAAATATTAAATTGGAAAACGATTATAATCGATAACTGTAATTTTGCAAAATATTTTGTGAATTATGAGCAAATACAATTAGGCGGTAATTGTTTTATTAATAGATCTCTCTCCGTGATAGATTGGTAGGTTTGTACACAATTATTGGTGTAAATAAAAATTTAGCACTATTAATTAATATGGAATTGGATTTTCCCAGCTACCATTAGCTTAGTTAGAATTTTTGCTGTTAAATATGTTGTTGGAAGTGTTTAGTAGGAAACCACAGCAAACTGTCTCAAAATAGAATAATTGTTTGAACTTAGGGTTCAAGTGTCACTTTGTATTGGTTACCCTAAATTGTGGCGGAAATAGTAGTTGTAAATAGTTATCGTAATTGGTGTAGCATTGGTCTATTACTCGCATAAAGGGTAATTAGCAACAAAGAACACGTTTAATTTGAAATTTTGATCGAGAATCATGAGCTTATGTTTGTGACGTAATTCTAATTTGATCTAAAGTTGTATAGTAAAACGCTTTATTGTTAACTACAGAAAGAAGTGTCTTTAAGGCTGACCAATAATGAAATAGGACGAGTCTTTCTGATTAAAAGTTCGATATTTCAGTTAAACATTGTTTATGAAAATCAGATCTAATCACATCCATCCATTAGTCATACATCTGTAAAGAAATGAAGTTCTTTACATATCCTGATTGAAAATATATTTATTAATAGTTTTCCGTAATTATTACAGTTAGAATGAAAAAATACTCAATTTTTATCCCCCACTGCCGTTATTTCAGAAAAACGCAAATAGTGTATTAAAACATAAGTTGCAGTATGCCAACACGAGTTCAAGTTGGGAACCTGAGCCACAAAGCGGTGAGAGTTCGATTAAGCGAGCGCTTAGAAGGCCTTCTGCAACGAATGTTTTATACTGTTTTGGACTTATTTCGTCTTCTTGATTAATTACTGACGGCTTAAAAAATCTGGTTGTAAAATAATTGGTTTGGCAATAGTGATTTAATTTGATACTTAATTCTGCAAAAAGGCACTCGTCACAACTCCAAAAACGTCAAAATCGGGTAAAAATGTCAAAAAGGAGCCATCTGTTAGAAACATTTATAGCGGGAAAACGTCATGAACTAGATCTTAATAATGGGGTCTAATAGGAAACCATAATGTTCCTTCGAAATAAGATACTCTCCTACCTGAAAATTCTACTCCAAAAATATATACGTAAAGTTCACCTAATTCTCAATAAAATCTTAAACTTAGTATAAAATCCGCAAAATGCGATAATAAAACCAAAACTCATTAAATATTTCGATAGACTTAGCGCTCAGATACCCCAAAAATTAATTGATCAAAACGGTAATTAATTATTCAATTTCAAACGAAAATTACGTCACATTAAAACTAAACGCGATCCAGAATTTATAGAATCCTAAAATTTACTAAACATCGAGATTGGTATGTTTTACCTCAATTCGAGAAAATATACAGCTGCCATAACAAATAATCAAATTCCTTTACCTGTTTGGAAAAATCACGTCAATCAAAGATATCTACAATCGGCATGTTGATTCCTTCAAAATTAACTTAAAAAACATTTAAGACTTCTCGCAAAACTAACCCTAGCATGAAAATAAGCCAGTTGTTCGGTCATGGTAGATATACTACTCCACTTCTGACGCACTTTTGTCACTAGATTTGGAAAAAGTCACCAGAAAAGTCACTATATTTCAAGGTTGGTAACATCACCTGCTTCAAGGTCACGTGGTAGGAAGGGTTGTAACATTGCCTGCTTCAAGGTCACCGCTTCAAAGCCACGTGGCAGGAAAGGTTGGTAACACTGTCGAGCCTCTTCAAGGTCCCCGCCTCAAGGTCGCTCTCACTGCCAAGGTTCCTAACACACACACACATACCTCGGTTCAAGGTCAATGGTTTTTCAAGGTGGCTCACATTGCTTAACTTCAAGGTCATCCATGCTCGCACGCGCCATTCGCTTCAAGGTCACACGCTCCATGCATCGAAGTACATTCCTTAAGGTCATTGAAGTAACTATATTTGAAAAAATCACTAGAAAAGTTACTAGATTGTTTTAAAACGTTTGGGAAACATCAAAAAGCCATGAAGCAAACGTCAAAAATTGTGAGGGGAACGTCAAAACGTAGATACAGGCAGAGCCAATAAAAGAATCGTTTAACCTTTACCTACACTTATTAGCATAAACATCTGCCCGCGAACTGATTGTAATAAGATACCAATAAATTGTAACCTTGAATAGGTCAATTTGGGAAATACAAGAACCATTTAACCTACCTTTTAGCATAGACAACAGTATGTCTCAACCGTAATATCCCACTGACCTTGAAAATTGATTTCTCAGGATTGAGCTTAAAAAGGAATAGATTTATAGGAATTATAATAACTTCTAAGACTTATACAAAAGTCACTGATTGGTTATTGATTAGGACCACCCTGAAAATTGTAATAACTGAATTAACACCTCGACTCAGCTAAGAATAGCCTGCTTGAAAGCCATGTGACCTTGCTGCCTCCTGAAGGTGACCTTGAACATTTTCCGACACATGACCTCTACTTGAAAATAGAATTCCCACATCTACAACTTGACTGTCTATCTAATGTCTCTGATCTCGCGAATTTCAAGAATTAGCACCTTGACTTGACCAAGAATTGCTTGGTGATCTTGAAGAATATACTTTACACGGTGTACGACAGGACCTTGGGAAACCATGTACTTAGACGTGACCTTGAGGAATATACGTATGCAATGTGCGAAAATTGATGCCAATACGTTTTGGGTGTTGACTTAGATGACAATCTATTTTTAGATTTCTAGGAATTATGACCCCGACTCGGCCAGAATAAAATTTTCAATCGGAGAAGTTTGGGTAAGATCGGGACACCCCTGCAGGTTAACACACGACCATTACTCAGTCAAGAATTGCTTTATTGAAGGCCACGTGGCGTCATTGATTAGGAATGCTGCTAAATCTGACTTCCCGACATATAGTCTCAACCAGTTTGGTGACCTAACCTTGAAAAGTAGAATCCCCCGCACCGTGAGAGGTCTATTTGGATACCCCATGCAGCTGATTTCTATGAATTATGAGCCGACCAGAATTGCTTGAAAATCGCCATTGTCTTTAAAAATTGATTTCTCAGAAGTGTGACCTTGCAGGGAAAGTGTACCTGACCTAATGCACTTGCGGGTTTCCCTTAATAAATTAATAAGTGGATCACTATACGTGACCTTGAATATATACAGACAATGTGTGTACGCAATGGTCTTGAAACCGAGAAAGTGTATCCTACAGAGTACATGAGCTTGAAGAGCATCCTCTTATGTACCTTTACCGGTAATGTATTAGGATACCCCTACGGTTTGATGTCAAAATTGATACCAATACATTTTAACCATTGACAATCTATTTGATAGCCCTACAGGTGATTTCTAGGAATTATGACCCTGACTCAGTCAAGAATTACTTGAACAATGGATCGCCTCTGTTCATTTCTCAAAGGTGTGACCGTGAAATGGTGGCGGAAACGGCTACCTATGTTGGGTAATCGATCCCTGTTTTGAGAAACGGCTATATGTCTTTGGGAACTGGATCCGGTTCTTAGGAAAACTCTCTATCCTGATGGTTTAGGACAGTAGTATTATGAATCCGCATACTGTAAGCATAATCTTTTTATTAAAATTTAGCCAATACAGGAACTTTTATTCACATTTTAGCATAGACAACGACAACCTGTATGATCTTACCCAAACTTCTCCGATTGAAAATTTTATTCTTGCCGAATCGGGGTCGTAATTCCTAGAAATCCAAAAATAGATTGTTATCTAGGTCAACACTCAAAACGTATTGGTATCAATTTTCGCACATTGCATACGTATATTCCTCACGGTCCAGATTGTTCACGTCCAAGTACATGGTTTTTCTAGCTTATGGTCATTGTACACATTACCTATATCAAAGTATATGGTTTTTCAAGGTCATCTCATTGCCTGCGTCCAAGTCGAGGTGATAATTCTTGGAATTCTCAAGGTCAGAGATATTAGATAGACTGTCAGGTTGTAGGTACGGGGATACTATTTTCAGGTAGAACTCGTGTCGGGAAAAGTTCAAGGTCACCTGCAGGGGTAGCAAGGTCACATGGCTTTCAAGCAGGCTATCCTTAGCTGAGTCGAGGTTTTAATTCAGTTATTACAATTCTCAAGGTGGTTTGCAGGGTATTCCTAGAAATCAATTCCTAATAAATAACCAATCAGTGACTTTTGTATAAGTCTTACGAGTTGTTACTGTTCCTATAAATCTATTCTCAAGGCCAAAGGTGTTATTTCCAGGTACGCCCACCATTTCAAGCTCAGTCCTGAGAAATCAATTTTCAATGTCAGGGGGGTATTACAGTTGAGACGTATTATCGTCTATGCAAAAAGGTAGGTTAAATGGTTCTTGTATTGCCCAAATTGACCTATTCAAGGTTACAATTTATTGGTATCTTATTACAATCAGTTCGCGGGCAGATGCTGTTTATGCTAATAAGTGTAGGTCAAGGTCAAGGGATTCTTTTATTGGCTCTGTGTGTATGTATGTTTCGACGTTCCCTCGCATTTTTTGACGTTCTTGAATCGTTTCCCTACCGTTTTTTGACGTTTCCTTGACGTTGTTTGACGTTTATTTGAGGTTATTTGACCTTTTAACGTTGAAGAATGATGTTGTCCATGCTAAAAGGCAGGTTAAGTGGTTCCTGTATTGGTTAAATTGTTTATAATAATAATAAAAGAGTATGTGGATTCATAATACTAGTGTCTTAACCAGGAGCTGGCCCGTTTCCCCCAAGAACCGGATCCGTTTCCCAAATACAGATAGACGTTTCCCGACGTTTTCGGTCTTCTGATTGGACGCTGGATCCTACATGTGGGTGATTAAGTATACAAATTGAAGGTTAGTTAATCCGCCGTACACGTTCGGGCTCCCCGCTACAAGGTCCAAATTTGTCGATTCCTAGACGTTATTACAATTATTGGAAATCAAGCTGGCCTGCAACGGTATTCTTAGAATTCCTAAGGTTAAACGGTGCTTTTATTGGTTCTGTGTGTATCTACATATCGACGTATGTATGTTTTGGTGTTTGCGACGTTTTACAACGTTTTTTATGTTTTTCGGCGTTTCATGACGTTATTTTGAGGTTTGCGATGTGTTTTCCTGCCATGCCGTGCGTATGAGGTATGATTAGAAATCTAAAGATAGAACCAGTTTGTGGAAACATGAAGGTTGTTTTGGGAATATTAAATAAGCGTTCCTATTGCTCAATTCTAACAAGAGAATCAGTTCGTGGAAATAAGAGGGTTGTCTATGCTAAAGGTATATCGAGGTTCCCGTATTGGCTAAATAGTATGCTTACAGTATCTTACTATTCTAACCACCAGCAGGAGGTAGTTTCTCTAAGACAGATAACCGTTCCCCAAACACAGATAGTCGTTTCCCCCACAGAAACAAATTGAACCAGGTCGTACAGGGGTAAAGTTTATTGATCTGAGGGGGGTTAAAGTATATTGGCTCGAAGGATATCATATTCTTAAAAAGCAACTCATGGGAAGGTTGTTGTTTATGCTAAAAAGGTTAAGTGCTGTCTAAATTGAGTCAACTTTTGCCGGAATTCTTAGAAATATGAAAATAGGTCAAGGTACAGATAGAAGAAAGTTTTTATATTATCGAAAAGCTAAATAATCCACTTAAATCACCTACTTTTAGAGGTAGCTTTTCCAATAGAAGTCAACAGGGTTATCGTTCATGGGCAGTTTTTAGCAAATTCTAAACCGTTTTCAATGAGAATGACTTTTTGTGGGTCTGAAAAAGCTGGACAGAAAGCAGTAAGTGCAGAGGAGTGAGCGATTGGAGACGTTAATATAGCCAATAAAACTCGATTTAGAGTGTTATATAATGAAAATAGAAAATGATGAAGCTATGTATTAACAATAAGAATTATGTAAAGGTAGTGTAGGAAAGTAGAAGCATGAAAGGTAAAGAAGTATGGTGAACATATAGTGTTAGAAACGGAGGAGTTTAAATGTTCATTACATCAGCGCTTTTACGAGTATTTCAAAGAAAAAAATTTAAAACGCTGCTAAATACGAAGGATGTGTTCATGAGTAGTTTGGGTGCAGTCAGAAAACCAACAAACATAGTAATGTCCCCCAGCATATGTAAACATGCTTTAACTAGAATCATTTTACAAATAGTGTATTTATTGCTGAAAAATGTGTTACGGTAACTTTAATTAGTAACAAAATTTATAAAGCCAAGGCTCGGTGGTTCAGTGCTAGTAGGCATTGGGGTGGGTTAATACAGTTAAATAATTATACATAATATTATACAGAAATAAAATAAAATAATAATCAGGAAAAATGGACGCCACTACTTCCAAGATAGTTATATTTGTAATTTACCTTAGTTCGAAGTACGAAAACTAAATAAATCATAGAAAATTATGAATAAATAGACACAATGGGGTCACAAAATTATAATCGCCATCAAAAACAGATAAATGGTCTAAATGGTAACATAAATTTGACAAGTAATAGAGATACCCTAAGGATTGATTAATAAAAAAAGGAAATAAATATTATTTTAATATAACATTGAATGATTGATCCAAATTACCTTAAACTAATCCTCGAGCAACAAAAAAGGAGGAAAAGTGATATTAGTTACGTTAATCTTACAAAGTTTTGGAATTCGGTTTACCCAAGTAAACAAGCGATCAAGTATATCAATAATCTCACCTGAAAATAACTTCTTTCCGGTGTCGTTTCCTTGCGCAAGTAACATCCGAAATTACAGAAGCTAAATGGAAAAGAAAACAATAATATTCGGACCTTAAACAATAGGTTGGCCCTAGAAATGGATACATTAATTACTTGATTGACAAAAATTCGAATACTGAAGGTACACTAATAAATTAGGTTACAATAGGCAAACACATAGTTAAAGGTAAGAGGTTTACAATATTGATAAATAATTGAAACTTAAACAAAATTATGAATTTAGAAAGAAATCAATAAGCAAATAGTGACAGTGAAATTTTCGTATAAATTAAGACTATAAAGTAAATAATAATTTATTGAAATGACTAAATTTTAGCTAGCGTTATCTAATATTCAAAGTAAACAATTACTAGGTAAATCGTTAGCAGACAGTAGTTTTCTTTATAAGTCATTAAATTAGAATTCTTCAGTCGTAAGAAAATTCAAAATGCAGCGGTGTTATTTTCTATTGACGACGCTGGATCAACTCGAAGTGAGGGAGTAGGTAATATCGGAGAGTAAATAAGCCGAACGAAGGAAAAAACGCTACGAAAGAAAATATAACATTAAATGACGGAATGATTCACAAAATTACTGACCTTGTAAGCTGGTAAACAAGCGTTAGAATTAGATAAGGAGAAACACAACACTCTTGAACGCTTAAACCGTAATAATTATCACGTAACTTAAGTGACGCGAACTAGCATCAGGTTCGGCACAAAATTAATTTCATTGATCGAGAAATCGAAAATATCGTTTTATTTTAATTAGAAAATCATGTAATGAACGCGGTTAAGTGAAGCAAAGAATATCAACTCACTTTTTTGTGTGTGTCTGCAAACGAAACAGAAAACAAAACGAAACTAAAACAAACAAGGGTTCGAGATTAACGAACGCAAACACCAATGAAATCAAGTAGACTGCAAACGTACGCTATCCGACAGTAAAGAAAAATGAAAACAATTTATTCCATAGAATAGCGATCCTAGAAATGTGACCAAATGTCAAAAAGCTTCTGTAGTACTAGTTTTTCGGTAGTATTATATCCCTCGTGCAGTAAACCCATCAAAGTTAAACGGTTCCTTATTGGCGCTCCACATCTATGTTTGGGCGTGGGAACTTTTTGACAAACGTCTAATTATTAGTACAGAATACTACCGTCCTAGGATTTTATCCGATATCAACACTCTTCCTCTAGATGGGAAGGTGATACATATTATGTACTATAAGCTATCGAAACACCGAACTAGGAAATATGGTTTGATAGGAATTAGTTCTAGGAAATCTTATGTAAGGATTTTCAGGCAACCAATGCATGGTCTCGTTAAAACAGCTAATGTAATCTCCCATAAGGAAATAGAACCCCTTTCCCAAGCTGACGTACGTTGGAGTCGACTTTAAAGAGGCGAAATTGGACAATATACAACGTATAAAAGAACAGTATACAGATTTATTGGAAAAGAACAAACAGTGACAGAGTTTAACAAATTGGCAAATGGCATTTATGCTAACTCTCTAAAAATTCTGTTATTATTGAAGCGTTATAATGAAAAAATACAATGACTCATTTTTATAATGGAGATTTAAATTAATTTTTAACAAAGCATGGAAAAGATGTATAATTATCAAGATTTAGCCCAAAATCTAAAAAAATTGGCTAAATGTAGACGTTTCACGCCTCAGATTTATGTTCAGCGACTCGAAAAACGTAAATTAGTACTGTACCTAAAATTTAGGCCCTTTTTATTCCTAAATTGACTAGCCTTGGACTTAAAAGAGCAAACAATGATAGCTATATAAACTGTAGTACAGAAATGGAATAAACAATGTAAATTTGATGTACTATGCCCAATGTTTCTGTCAATTAAATAACTAAAATTTTTATATAAAATATTGTAAATGATCCATAAATTAATAAAAAAATCGATTTAGTTATAGATTTATTGGTTTCAATGTATGCAGATCTCTTGGCAAAGAAACATGATGGTTTTTATAACAATAAATCGCATTTATGCATATGTTAACTAAAATTTCTTTTATTAGTAAAGCGTTATAGTGTTTTTTCATTGTTTAAAGTAACATGAAAGGTTTGCTTTCTTTATGTCTATTGTAAATCTATACATTGTATATGATAACTAGCACGTTGTCAAAATGCGAATGGAGAATATCAATATAGTTATCTGAGGGAACAGAATTAGGTATTAAACAGATTAGCTATAGAAATAAAATTGTGTTATATATTGCAATTAGAAAATATAGACTCGTTAACAATGTATAGATTTCGAAATAGACAAAAGAATTGTAATGTTGCTTAAATAACATTTGTATAAAATGTTTTAATAACCCATAAATTAATAAAAAAATCGATTTAATTATAGATTTATAGGTTTTAATGTATGCAGAACGCTAGACAAAGAAATTTGCTTGCTTTTGTATCTATAAATGGCTTTTCATTATTAGTAAGCTATATAAGAGGTTTTCTTTGTTTTAAAGGGGATACAATAAGCTCCCATTCATATAGATAGTGTAATTCTAATAAATTGTTTTTATTATTATTAGGTGTTAGAATGAGTTTTCATTGTTTTAAATCAGTCTCACATTCTTATTGGTGATGCAAGTTAAAAAAATGTACCTTAAATCTGCCTTCCCGACATATGGTTTCAACCAGTTTGGTGACCGAACGCTGAAAAGTAGAATCCCCCGCACATTGAAAAGTCTATTTGAATACCCCATTCAGCTGATTTCCATGAACTATGAGTCGATCAGAATTGCTTGAACATCGCCTTCGTCCTTGAAAATTGGTTTCTAAGAGATGTTACCATGCAGGGAAAGTGTACGTGACCTAATGCACTTGCGGGTTTTCCTCAATAAATGAATAAGTAGATTACTATACGTGACCTTGAAGAATATATACGGGCAATGTATGTACGCAATGGCCCTGTAACCGAGAAAGTGGATCCTATAGTGTACGTGATATAGAAGAGCACCCTCCTATATACCTTTACCGGCAATGTATTGAGATACCCCTACGGGTTTATTTTTAGGACCTATGACCTTCGAAATTGATACCAATACATTTTAACCATTGACAATCTATTTGATAGCCCTACAGGTGATTTCTAGAAATTATGACCCCGACTCAGCCAAGAATTACTTGAGCAATGGATCGCCTTTGTCCTTTTCTAAGAGGTGTGACCTTGAAATGGTGGAGGAAACGGATACCTGTGTTGGGTAACAGATTCCTGTTCTTGGAAACGACTCCCATGTTTTGGGAAACGGATATCTGTTTTTGGGAACTGGATCCGGTTCTTAGGAAAACTACCTCATCCTGGTGGTTTAGGACAGTAGTATTATGATTCCACATACTGTAAGCATAATCTTTTTATTACAATTTTGCCAATACAAGAACTTTGACTCACATTTTAGCATAGACAACAACATCAACCTGTACGATACTCCGACCTCGAGAATTAACGTCTTGACTCAGCCAAGAATTGCTTAAGTGACCCTGAAAGGTAGAATCTCCCACGTCTTGGAAAAGTCCACTTAATACCCCTGAGAATTGATTTATAAGAATTAACACCTTAGCTCAGCCAAGAATTGATGGGTGACCTTGAGGAATATACGTAGGCAACGTGTATGATGGCCTTGAGCAAAACAACTTTGACCTTGAAGCGTCGGTTGAACAATTGATCGCCTGTGTTCAGGAAAATTGATTTCTCAGAATTGAGCCTGAAAGGGTGGAGGTATCTAGATAACAATTTATTTTTAGGAATTATGACCCTAACTCAGCCAAAATAATGGATCGCTTTTGTTCTTGTCTCAGAGGTGTGACCTTGAAAATTGTAAGCATAGACTTTGAAGCTTCGGCCTTAAATGGATCACCTTTGTTCTTGAAAATGGATTTCTCAGAATTGAGCCTGAAATGGTGGGGGTAGCTAGATAACAATCTATTTTTAGGAATTATGACCCTAACTCGGCCAGAACAATGAATCGTCTTTGTTCTTTTCTCAGTGGTGTGACCTTGAAATGGGGAAACGGTTACCTGTGTTGCGAAACAAATCGCACTTTGATGGGGGGCGTGACCTTACAAATAAACTTCCAAGAATTGCTTGATGACATTGAAACACGCTTAGCATAGACAACAATCTGTATCATACCCCTTGAGAACACCTCAGGGCTTGAGACAGACGTCAATGAACTGCCTAGAATTGATGGGTGGCGTGACCCTGAAAGGAATCAAAATTTGATTTAGAATCGATCTTGATTTCTTGGTGAATCCTCCTACATACCCTCAATTGTGTGTGACTTTGAGAAACGGGAAGGTTGATCACGTAACCTTGAAATCCTAAGAAGACCTTGGAGCAAGGTGTGTATACGTTAAGAACATTGACAGTGAGAGTGACCATTTTCTACCACGTGACCTTGAAGCGGACAATCTGTACGGGAGCATCAAGGACCTTGAGAACCAATCTAGTAACTTCTAGTGCCTTTTTCAGATTCAGTTACTTTAATGGCCTTGACGAATATACCTTGATGCAGGCAATGTGTATGATGACCTATACCTTGAAAAACCATGTACATGGACGCTTCGACCTCGAAGTGGCGCACGCGTACGTGTAAGGATGACCTTGAAGAATATGCAAGCAATGTGAGCGACCTTGACCTTGAAAATTCTAATTGACTTTGATGGTTGAAATGTGCATGGCCTTGACCTTGAAAACCAATCTGGTGAATTTTCTAGTGACTTTTCCCAAATAGTAGTGAATGTGGGTCCTCATACCTTAAAGAATATACACAGACAGAGTGGACCCCTTGAAAACCTTGACATTGGTAAGTGACCGTGTACGCAGGTAATGTTTACGATGACCTTGAAGGACAGGTAGGCAATATAAATGACCTTGAAAACCATGTACTTGGAAACAATGTGATGACCTTGAGAAGTATATTTCGATACAGGAAATATGTCACCTTGACCTTGAAAACCATTGATCTTGATGTGGACAAACTACTTCAATGACTTTGAAAAACAATCTAGTAACTTTTCTAGTGGTTTTTTCAAATCTAGTTACTTCAATGACCTTAAGGAATACACTTAGATACATGGATCGTGTGACCGAGAAGCGAAGGGCGCGTGCGAGCATGGATGACCTTGAAGATAAGCAATGTAAGCGACCTTGAAAAACTATTGACCTTGAAGCGGGGTGTGTATACGTTAAGAACCTTGGCAATGAGAACGACCTTGGAGCGAGGACCTTGAAGAGACTCGACAGTGTTACCAACCTTGCCTGCCGCGTGAGTTTGAAGCGGTGACCTTGAAGCAGGCAATGTTACCAACCTTGAAATCTAGTGACTTCTGGTGACTTTTTCCAAATCTGGTGACAAAAGTGCGTCAGAAGTGGGGTAGTATATCTACTTGTCAACACAATGTTACATTAATCATATCGTTCTATTCAAATTAAATCAACTACTTTATCTAATAGTCGGTGACATTAGCTAGTTTCAACGTCGGCCTTTACTAAAAGTTACTGTAATTACTATTCGTAACGTATTTGACACATAATCTTGATACACATTGGTCAGTATAGCAAATAAAAAGAAACGCTCCAATAAATTTGGATCATGACATGGATGACTACGCTTGTATTAAAATTTAAACGATATAATAATAAGACGTTAATTCATTAACATTTGTCAACCACAGCAAAACAGTGCACAGAAATGATTACCTTAACTTGGGAGCAGCCCTTTTATTACACAATACACCTGGTGCGAACCCAGAAGATGAAATCTGTGACGGCCTGAGTAACGGGATTGAAACTGCCTTGAAAACTGAAAATATGACCTAATTCGTGAATACCTCAACTTCCAAGCTGCGTTTTGATTGGTATTACAATTGTACGTTACACTAATATTTATACTTCCACGTTACTTATTAACTTTAACAAGTTCTGAATCACACTTATTATTTTAAAAGAACGAAAAGCTTATTTATCTACAGCGAGTTATTTGTTATCGGGTCAGCTGTACACATGAAGCAGCCAAAAAACTTAAACCTGAACTATATCACTATTGATCCGCACTCAAGAAGAATTAATGACGGGCACTTATTCAATACCTAATCCAATACAGGCGTAAATAGTTCACTACCTCCAAACAAATAAGTCCTCCTGCGTGTGGCGGAGCCGCAAACAAGAGCCTTAACGCTACGGCATTCTTATCACTCCATCAAGCTACATTCATTTCACGCCATATTCAATATCATCTTCCTTCTATGTTAATTAACCAATCACACAACACATTTACTCAAACTACAAACACGGTAAAACGCTATGCCCTTTCCGTAAACGTTCTTGAGAAATTACTTTACAGAAAAACATTCTACTACTTACTATCCCACGCCATATTACCAAGTAACTCAATATTGGCGCCTAAGAAAATCTCGTAGAAAATCAACCTTAAAGTATGTCAGGTTGCGATGACGCACCCTGTATATAGGATGCTATAATGACGTATATTACGTGTTCTGAGCACGAGTGTATTGAGTTTGAACGAAAAAAAAAATTTTGTGTATATGTATATAATGTGTGTGGGTGTATGATACGCCACTGGAATTTTAGGAAAGATATTATTTAGTATGTAGAGACGTGTATTTGAATGTTATAAAGACTTTAGTGTTGAAAGAAATAAATGCTGATGAATGTAAATGTGAAGAGAAATTTGTCCATGGGACGATAATGCTTTCCACTGGATTGCTTCTGTTTTGCTGATGATAGAGATGGAATGTTTGAAGAAAGATGGGTAATCTTGATTAGGAAATGTGAAGAATAAATGTAGAATGTTTTAGAAAATATGTAGAGAAAGATTGGGTATGTTTAAGTGATAATTTCAGAAAGTTTTGTAATGTTGTGCAATTGTGTTGAGAATAAATGTGTGTATATGGAATTTGAGACATTAGACTGTACTGATTTTTGCAAATGTTGCGGAAGGAGATCGAGCGCAGATTGGAGATAACGGTTAAAAGTTGTGTAATGGTCCAGAGGGCCACTGAATGAATGTAATGACGGAAGATGGTTTCTTCGAAGTAATGTAAAATTTGTAAGTGAAAACAAATATGGCGATGTATTGTAATTACACGCGTGCTTGTATAGAGGGAAGCAGCTTTCAGAACTATAGAATTTTGAATGAATATTATTGGAGAATATAACGCGGAAGGAAGACATGTTTAAAGATGGATGACTGAAGTTATAAATAGGGAAGTCACGAGATTGACGAGTTAGTTGGTAGTAGGTAGTTAGTTGAAGTTAGAGGTAGGAAGTGAAGCTTTCGGTTTTGGCTGTTGGCGGAAGGCGCGTGCGAGTTAGTGTGGGATAGACTGTGACGAAGTGGGAGTATGTTTGTGAAATTTTAATGAAGCAGTAATTTTTTTTTAATTAACTGCGTTACCCGAACCGGGGATAAATTGAAAAAGACATTCATAAACAATACCATAATTAAATTTGACGTTGAAGGTAAAAATTAGTTTGTTTATCTTCAAAGAAAATAATAAAAGTGCGAAAGCAGATTTAAATAAAGTTAACAGTTGTTACGTAATAGTAGTATCAAGTTTAGCGCGCGTTTTGATAACGAAATTTAGTTAAAACTATTTGTGGGACCACCTGTTAAGTGAACGAAGGGTTCATTGTATATTATAAACCAATGTTCAAGTAACGTATATGACATTGAGAAGTTTATTTGTGTAAAGGACTAAATTGTTTTAAAAGTTGTTAAGAAATTTTGAAGAAGCAACCATATGTTTATCGTTATTATATGTGTTTGGGTAGTAATAACCTCGCTAGTGAACCAATAGCGAGTGCATAAAAAGGATTAAGTTATGTTGAGCCTTGTGTAATGTGCTTCAGGCAATTTTTAAGGAATTACCAATGGACTACATATAATTAATTTACGGAAGAAAGAAGAAAGAAAAGCTAAGGATTTATGGACAAATTTTTAAGTAAGAGTTAGATTTAAAATTATGAAAAACTCATTTAAGCACGTTTATCTTTTGTTAGTTTATTTGTGTATTGTTGGTTAAGTATTAATTTAGTTCCGAAAGATAATCGTTCTTGAGTAATATTGTATCGTATTGTTTTTTTTTTGTTAGTAGTAAGGATTTTTGCAGTAAGGCAAATTGGTATTTTTGGTGGTTTAAGATTTCCACCAAGAGAGTGTAATATATGTAAATATTTGTGGTTGATTATTTTATGCAGGACAATATATATTTATCGTTAAATGTTTTATTCTGTTGTTTATTTAACCAGGTGGTTTACAAAATTGTTATATCAGTTTCATTAGAGCAAGGCAATATTAATAGATCAGCTGTTAGTTTAAAAACGTCATTGAGTATAATAAAAGTTTGAGTTTTGAAACCGTAAATGTTTACGAATGTCAAATATTATAAGAAGTAAAGTAAATTTAAAAGATAGCGTTCATTGAATGAATTTGAGTGATAAATTTTATTTAGAAGTTTTCAAAATTAATTATCGAATATTGAATGACAAGATATTTTATTCATTAATAAATAGGAACTTAACGTTATATGTGTATACGAGGGATACGCAGAAAATATTCAGTTACCGTATTATAACTTTTGTTTTGGATATTTTAGTTTACGAGGTGTGTTCAAAAAGTTGTTAATGACATGGGTAGTACGAGATTTATTTGAGTTGAATTGTTTTGGACGAGTGTTTGTTTTAGAACCTTCGTATATGAGTTTACCGAGTAAGCACAATCCTACTTTCCACAATCAAGTAGGGTTAATTAACATCCAGCTTAAGACAATTATTTTAGCGAAGTATCGATTGTGGTGGCGCCTAGAGACATATTTTCCCGATTTGAGCTATTTGAGTATAAGTATAAGGTGTTTGAGCTTAGTAAACATTCATTTTACTTATTATTTCGACCACGCCCATCTCCCTGTTAGCTGGCTTGGCAACCCGCTTACATTAGTAAGCCTACACGACGCCTAGTGCGGTTTGGACGTGTAACAAGTAATGTATTTAAAATCCAATCTCTTTGCTCTTAAACCCAAAATTTTATCAACTGAACCGTGACAATTCGTGGACTATAAATTAAATGTGCAAACGATGCTCCATACAAAGTAATAATTTTACACTCAATTTAATGTTATAAAACGCAATTTCCCCTTCAACAAACGAAAATTTCTGATACATAAAATAAGGATAATATTTGTACTCAACTATTCTATACTCAAACAAATTTGTAAAACGGATTTCACTAGCTATCATAATTTAAACCTCCAGCGTAATTTGATACAACAAAACATATTTTGTTTCTTTTGAAAAGAACTCTAAATGCGCTCGCTATTTGTAAACATTTCGAATGCCTTCCAAATACGTAAATAAAAAAACAAATTCAATTGCATGAATTTATACTACACTTCAGATGTACGGTATTAACAAATAATTTATAATTTCGAAATTACTGGCAAATATTTGACGAAATCACGCCAAAGAAGATCGATCATTTCCTGTTGTAAGTATGAATGGCTCAGTTCTCAAGTTTTCAGACTCTGTTACTCTGTTGGGTATGACTGTATCTTCAAATCTCTCATGGGTTGACCATCTTCTGTAAGCTACCAAAACAGCTGCTCGTAAAATAGGCTTTTTGTGCAGATCTAAGCACTACTTTACCTCTCGACAACTCCTTCTGTAGTATATAAGGCCCAAATTCGGCCTCATCAGGAATATAATTCTCACCTCTGGGTTAGTACTTCCCAATACACTCTCGATTTTGTTGATCGTATTCAAAAGAGAGCGATTAGGCTTATAAATGACCCGTCCTTAACTTCCTGTTTTGGATCATTGCTGGTTTGGTCGTCTGATAATTACTGAGTTCGTATAAAAAATTATATACAAATACATTGAATCTGTCCACCACCAACCATTGCATTACGACCATTAACAAGAAGCAGGTAGGTCAACCTCTTCTTCTTTTGCCTTCACGAATCTTTAACTTAACATTAGACAGGCAGCATACAAGTAAATTTTTCTGATTATTGCTGCAAGACATCTGCATTCACATACAAATGTAAAAGACACGAAAGCAAGTCTCTTTCTTTAGCCTCTTCGGACCCACGAGTCACTTTGCAATGCAATTTTGTTTCTGATTGCAGTACAATATTGATTTAGGTGCTAATAACGTGAAACAGGCCTCCACAAAAAAAAATTTATTTTTGTTTTTGAAAAAAATGATGTATCATATGCAATATGTTGGGTACTGTCCTATCCAAAAAAATTTATTGATGGAATTTAAGAAAACAATTTGTTTGCGTGTTGAAAGATAGAAAAACATTACAATAAGTACATTCCACAAAAGTTAATCTCTGCTTCATGCGTATCGGCATCTTGATCGTAGTTGTTGTTCGTGGTCCATAAATTTTATCAAATTCTTGGCGTCTGCCGACCGTACCCTCTAGTCTGGAATTGAAAAAACATTTTTTTCTTTCCAAATTACCCTGTTCTGGTTATTCTTCATCAGTTATATTTAATTCTTCGTCATTTTCGTCCTGTTTAGAGAAGTACCATAAAGATTTTGCTAGTGAAAATATGAAATCAAGTTAGTCATTAATTTCTCGTTTCTCGTGGGAGTATCTTCTCTGTATCGCAGCCAGGAAGCTGCTGCTGCAAAATCCACGAAACGGAAGATACAACGTATTGCACATTTCTTGGTCCTGTTGCTGATTGAATACTTTGCTATTACGCGATCGAGTAAATCAACCCCGCCCATATTTTCATTGTAGTTTCGAACCACAGCAGGGGGGTTGATTTCGATATATTTTTTATTTTGAACAGACCAGCGTCTACATTGTCTCAACGGCTCATCACCAAATTCATATGAAACAAGGTGTATGTGTATGGAATCACACCACTTCACTGCAGCGATTTGATTATCTTCAGTAGCTAACATGTCGTAAGACCCTCTTCCCGACCTCTGCAATTCTTTTTCGGTTTTGAACGGGATGGTAATTTTCGGAATTCTATTCTTCATTAACGTGAAACGTGAAATATCTATCCACAAACACTGAGACTCCTTTTGGCAAAGTGTCAGTAATCTTTAGGACTACTCTTCCACCTACGTTTCTCGACTGTTGGAACTGAGCAAGATTCTGTGGTCCGACTCTTACCTTCATACATATGAAAATCAAGTGGAATTCCTGTAGGTGTCGTCATTACGAAATTTTTCAGGCCTACCGGATGAAGTTTGCCGCGAACAAATTGTTTCATTCTAACCTTTCCGTGGAAAGCTATCATCTGTTCATTAACTGAAACTTGTGTTCGTTAAGTTTTCAGGCAAGTGTTTTGAATTTTATCTAACATTTGCCTAATTTTCCAAAATCTATCAATTTCCGTAGCATCTTTCGAAACAGAATTGTCATCAATAAGTTTTAACTTTGTTCGTAGGGTAAAGAATGTATTCCTCGAAATGTTACCTGCAGCAATTGGTACTCTTGTATTCAATTGCCAAAACATTCAAATCCTTGGTAAATTGTAAATACCAATCAGCAAGCAACATGCAAAAAAATTCCTCAGTTCACGTCCTGAAGTATTGATTGATTTTCCAGTCAATTGACCTAATGTCATGTTAGTGAATGTGGCCATGGAATCGAAAAAATGTAAGTTGAGATACCCCTTGAAGTAGTCAATCGGTTGTGGAAGAGTTTCAGGAGTGTAAGGTATCTGGACCGGTGGTTGATACTTACCGCCTGAAAACTGGTCCTTTTCTATTTTCTTTTTTTAAATTTTTGCAAAAAAGTTGTCAGAGGAATATCGTCATCTGAAGATGTGTTTGTTCCAGATTCACTTTCATCTACAATTGGGTACGATACGCAATTTGATCTTGATATAAATCGTCGGTTTCGCTTTTGCCATCGTCCAGGAGTTGTTCATCAAGATCGGATTCGTCGATGTTCAGGTTGTCCACAAGTTCCTGCAGTTCCACTGCAGAGAGCGGAGCTGCAGGTATGATACAACAATTAAGAACTTGTATAACCCGAGTCCCAATGTATCACCAATGATACATGCGCTTCTAATGGATGCGCAAGTCTAACTATGGGACGATCTTTCACATGCAGGACATTACAGCCAATAATAAACATACATTTAGAAATAATAACTTCAACGGGTACGAAGCGGACACCGCGTCGTGTGTGAATAGCTAGACGCATGTCATATATGATACAGGCGGGTTGAATGCGATATTACTTAACGTAACCTAGAAATAAAATAAAATCTCGAAGTATCAAATACGATACATTGGGCCCGAAAAGGTTAGATGCATCACCTCCAAGAAGCCCCATTCACATAACAGACAGGAGAGTCGGTCGCTTTAATATTCTATATATGTCCTTTCCTCGGTGTAAAATGGCCATTAGACACTTTCCCAGTTACAAGCACATTAATTAATCACTAGTCTTCTTAATTGCTTTTTATCCAAACCTGGCCTGCTTAATAACAATACAGTTATAGCAGTACATGTAAGCCAAATTTAAGATACAGCGTATATGGAATGGTTATCCGGATTGAGAGTATGAGAAATCCAGTCGAAGTCGCAAAGAAAGGTGATTGCAATTTTTCAACTCAGTGTTACCAAAGCGTCTTTTTTGAACTTTAAAATTGAATACAAATCTTATGAACATTTATTTACTTTAAATTTACATTAACTGGCTTAATAAAGTGATTTGCAAACTAGTGATTATTTGCTTGTGATAATACACCAAAATGGACATAATAAAATACTTATCTTTTTTGGGTTTTTTTAATGGTGTTTTTTAAATTATACAATCAAAACGTTTCGATAACACTTACAGTTATCTTCGTCAGTGGTAATATTTGTTAAAAATTATTAAAGATGTAAACAATTTTGTTAAATTTGAAAAATGAAAACATAAACATAAGCCTGCTATTAATATAACAGTTTGAGAAACGTATAAAGCCAACTATAAAATTAAATTTTAGTAAAGAATAACTAGGTCATTAGAAGTTAATTATTGTTAAACTGCCTTAAAGATGAGAAATCAGAACACTCTCTACGGCGAAAGCTAATAATGAAATTTGTCAGCCAAAAAACACACTTAACTAAATTTAATCGAGTTATGATGTAAGTGTAAAGTTGTGAAAAGCTTCAATTTGAAAATGATAGAAGTAGTCACAAATCCAAACATCACATGAAATTTTATAACCCAGTTAAATCTAACAAAGAGATATCTTTACCAATAAGTGGAAGTGTCATTAACAATGAAAAGCACAATGCAGAACATTTTTTTATAATTTTTAATTTTAATTTAATTTCAACTACTTATGTTAACCCTTTATAGGACTGTGGTATAATAATTTACCGCATGACATATGGTTCAAAATATAGAAAATTTATCATTAGAAATGATCTTTATGCACTACAGTGCTTTCTATAGGTAAAATAATGCACCCTGGTACAAAATTTACCATTTAATGTTTGTATATTGGTAACAGTGGCTAAAATTAAATTTAGTGGTAAAAATGTTTACCAAGTTGTCATATGACGTTACGTATTTGTGTCAATGTACGTTACTGACATTTAAAGCGGTTCGGAATTTACGAATTTCAGCAAAATCAGTAAGTATTTTGGATTATTTTCATTAGAAAAAACGTTTTTATGTTTATTCAATTACTTAGAGCCAGTTTTCGTTAAATATTACAGACTTTCTTAAGTATTTTTGTTTTATATTTTGTAGGTTAGAATTTTTTTTCAATCTTTGATGTTTTTTTTTTAAATACGTATAGTTTTATATTTTGCAAAATAATGCAATATATTCTGTTAACAATATTCTAAAATACAAAGCTCAAAATCTCACTAATATTTGATCGGCAAAGATGATTTGACCATTTTAGAGCACATGTGTATATTGGGCAAGTCTAATATTGCCTTATTTTTGTCAGATATGGCAAAACGGTTTGACTTATCAAAAATGTCACATGAAGAAGCATTTGATCTGCTTGCAGAGTTGTGTGATGAGGAAGAAATAAGGGATCAGCAAGCTATAGACTCTGATGTAGCTGGAGACTCTGATGCCGAGGATGATTTTCCACTACAAGTTTTCAATTCGAGTAGATCAAGTAGAAGTTCCTCGACCCCCTTGAGTGAATCAAGACGCTATACTGCCGTTCTGGAATA
Source organism: Vesta saturnalis (assembly GCA_036346205.1). NCBI lineage: Eukaryota > Metazoa > Arthropoda > Insecta > Coleoptera > Lampyridae > Vesta > Vesta saturnalis. The sequence continues at coordinate 10,647,994 of JARFJB010000218.1, read as the reverse complement.
TATGGATCAAACTCCTTCCACCTCCAAGGGACTGCGAGCAACAGTCTCAGCTAAAAGACTACATAAACCCTCAGTTGTCGAGTCAGAAGAAGATGATGGAGGCATGAAATTAATTTTATCCATCAGGTGACAGTATGGATGATCCTGATTTTATTGTTGATCACAAAGTGCGAAAAAGAGCCTTACATCATTTTGCTTCAAGCGAATCTTCTGAAGATGGTGAAGAAGAAGCTACCCAACCCAAAACAAAAGCGGTAAAGATACAAGCTTCAAGTGGCGAGTCTGAGAAAATGATGTGAAAAAAAAAGTCACCCCTCCTTAATCTATGTTTTAAAACTTTTAAGTTTGATCAACCTTTTGGAGCACAGTGTGATCTTTCTACTGATAACGTCCTCTCTATTTTCGAGTCCTATTTTGATAGTAATATAGTGACAGTTATTATAGAGCATAGTAATTTGTATGCATCACAGAAAGGTGTAAATTTGGGTTTACACATTGACGAAATAAAAGCATTCATCGGTTTATTGATATTATTTGGTATCAACAGTTTACCAAGCATGAGATTATACTGATCGAACAATCCAAATTTTAGAAATGAACGTGTTACAGGGTATATGGTGGATTTCAGTGTTTACCATGGAAAGTCTGCAAATCCAGACGGACTCACTTTAAGAGAGAGAGAGTTGTTTTGAATCTTTCGGAACCTCTATCAGTACATGGATACTGTCTGTATTTTGACAATTTTTTTTCAACATTTTCATTGCTGACAAAATTGTTATCGGAAAAATCTTTGTTTGCTTGTGGAACATTTCGTATAAATAGAAAAAACTTTCCGCATGACAAGTTATGTCAAAATAAAGACTTATCATTGGGACAGTTTGATTTCGCTAGTTCAGGTGATAACGTTACTGTGTATAGATCGAAAGATAGAAATCCCAAACTGTTATCGTTGCCAGTAATATGCATGATCCTTCTGACAAGGCTGTTGTTCAAAGGCGCAATAAGAAAGGAGAGAAAGAAAATGTGATTTGTCCCAGGGCTATCCAAGACTATAACTTGCACATGGGTGGTGTTGACCATTTTGACCAACTGCAATCAACATATAATATTGCATGGAAGTCACGCAGATGGTGGATGAAGCTGTTTTTTTATTTCACGGATGCAGCAGTGGTAAATTCTTATATCTTATGTAAAACAAAATATATAAGTGAAAATCACACTTGCAGTTCAGGATCTGCCTGTTAGATCAGCTTATTGGTACTTTTTCTAGTACTCTACGAAGAGGTAGGCCAAGATCAACACGGAACTGGCCGAAAAAATAATAATAAACATGGAAGAGGTACTGTACACAACTCTATTCGACTACAGGATGTAGGAAGTCACTTACCAATAGTTTCCACGTGCAGAAGATGTGCATTCCGCAGCACTCGGGAGAAACAAAGACGTAGCAATTTGGTTTGTAAAGCTTGTAATGTTGCTTTATGTAAAAATTGTTTTAACCCGTTTCACCAAAACAGGTCAAATAAATCTAAATAGATTATGTTTATTTAAGTATAAATATATGTATATTATAAATTTTATGTTTATTTCAATTAGAACATTTATTTGTATTTCAGAACATTTGTTTCGATTTGTGGTAAATTATTTTACCAGGTTTTGTTTGTTTAAGTCGTTGCACTCAATGTACTATGGTATAATAATTTACCACTCTATAAAATATGACTTTTTTTATGTTTCTGAAGTTATTAACTACTATGTTATCTACAACTGAACATAAATCACACGAAAAAAACCTAAAATTAGAAAATGCCATAATTGGTCCTATAAACGGTTCAATTATAGTGCTGTGGTAATTTAGCCGACACACACTGATAGATATCTTCATAAATTATCCAACTACCATCCATGTCAAAAAATTGGTGTAATTAAATTTTTAGTAGATCGAGCAAAACGAATTTGTGACCCTGAATTTTTGAAAGATGAATATAAATATTTAAGAAAATCCTTACAAGATAATGGATATACACTTACAGATATTAATATGTTATTACACCGTCTAGGCGTAACCTTAAAGAAAAACCAGTTCTTAATGGTGGTACTGCTTTTCTTCCTTTTATAGCTAATGTTACAAATAGAATTGAAAAAATCCTAATCAAATATGACATTAGGACTATTTTTAAACCTGCAAGAACAATTAAAGAACATTTAAGATCACCTAAAGATGTGTCAAACCCTTTATCATCTTCCGGAGTGTATAAGTTATCTTGTTCATGTGGAAAAGTATACATCGGGACCACAAAACGTAGCTTTGACACAAGACGCAAAGAACATATGAGATTTTGTAGATTGAGTCAACCAGAGAGGTCAGCTGTGGCTGACCATGCCCTGAATAATCTAAATCATGACATTCAATTTGACAATACGGAAATATTGTCAAGACAAACCCATTATTATGTTCGTTTGCAACGTGAAGCTATTGAAATATATAAGCACCCGAATAATTTTAATAGACAAGAAGAAAATGTCCGTTTAAATAGGTTTTGGCATCTTATAATTAAAAAGGAGCATAATGACACACCTTGATTTTAATTTGTTTTCAACTTTTGGTATGTCTAGGTTTTTTGCTGTGTTTTTCCTAGACCTTGAAGCAAATGCTTTACCAATTATATGTTAAATTACCACAGCACTATAATTTAACATAAGTAGTTGAAATTAAATTAAAATTAAAAATTACAAAAAATGTTCTGCATTGTGCTTTTCATTGTTAATGACACTTCCACTTATTGATAAAGATATCTCTTTGTTAGATTTAACTGGGTTATTTTATTTGATGTGATGTTTGGATTTGTGAATGCGTCTATCATTTTAAAAGTGAAGTTTAACAATATTTAATTTTTAATGACCTAGTTATTCTTTACTACAATTTAATTTTATAGTTGGCTTTATATGTTTTTCAAACTGTTATATTAATAGCAGGCTTATGTTTAATAACTTTTAACAAATATTACTACTGACGAAGATAACTGTAGGTGTTATCGAAACGTTTAGATTGTATAATTTAAAATACACCATTAAAAAAGCCCAAAAAAGATAAGTATTTTATAATGAGTGATAATGGTGAAAGTTTACATTTTCATAAAATGGACATACGCTTAAAAATTAAATATAAGTAAGGTTTCATAACAGTTTTTTGTCAGTAAAAGAACACTAAAATGATGCATCCTGGTACCATTGTAGGTTGGTACATATCTTTTTGAGTTATGTATTAAACCATATTATTGTTTATTTTAAATTGTAACTTACCACGTAGGATAAAGAGGACAATGGTTGGCAGGCAGACGGTCGTTGGCATATAACCACATTTTTCTTTATAATTTGTAATAACTAACTCTGAGTGTGTTAGGGTTTTCTTCAAACCAAGGTTGGCACTCTTTCGAATATAGTTTAATAAGCTTTATATGCGCAGTTGGTATTCCCAATTCGGTATCAACCACAATTTGGCGGGCTGTCAGAATTTTCGATAGATTGTACAGATTGTACGTGTTGTTACCAAAAAGTTGCTGCCAGGATAATTGCTTTTGTTTTGTCTGTGTGACAAAAGAAGTGGAGGTAAGTACTCACCAATGTTTATACATTATTTATGGTAAAGGGGCCTGTTATTTATCAATTTTAACCTAAAAACTTAGATGCCAACCACTATATACTATAAAATATCAGATATCAATGGTTGGCATAGAGGTGCCAATCACTATCCCATCAATCTTTTACCATGATTTAGTGGTTGGCAGGTTAATTATTTAATGTGGACTAATTGGTATTTATATTCAATGATTATTTTTCATATTTACTGTTTTGAATTCACGACAGATATTTACCTATAGATAACAAATAAGTAGTTGGATTATGTAAATTTTGTTATTTTGGCCTACTTGATTTGGTTTTATTTTTATTTTTATTATCATTCTATTATTATTATTTTTTAAGGAAATATGAATGAAAGGGAAGATAAAATTGCGCAAGCAGTTCAGGCTGTTAGGGATGGCATGCCCAAACTGAAGGCATCAAAAATATTTGGCATACCTAGAGCTACTATACAATTTCGAATGGGAGAAAAGTTTAAAAAACCTGGTTATGGCCCGGCTACATATCTAACAACGGAAGAGGAAACTACATTGGTTGAGTAAGTTTTTTATTTAACATTAGAATTTTTTATTGTAGGATTAAAAAAATTACGTTAAATATTGAATGAAATGTTTTTATTAGGTGGGTAAATACATGCAAAGGAAAGGTTTCCCAAGGCGAATCGAAGATGTGCAACGTAGCGTACAAAACTTTATTAAATCTTGCGGTAGAAGCACCCCCTTTCCTGACAGTTTACTTGGGAAGGGGTGGTACCGAGCTTTTATAAAAAGACATTCCGAACTGTGCCTTAGATCAACTGAATCTGTCACCCAACCCAGTTCTTGTATTAGTGAAAAAAATATAAGAAGTTGGTTTGAAACTATTGACAGTGAACTAGAAAAGAACAACTTAAAACCTATTTTAAATGATTGTAATAGAATCTTTAACGGGGACGAAACCAATTTTCTTCTTTGCCCAAAAAATAAGAAAGTTATTGCTTGCAGGGGCACAAAGAATGTGTATGAAATAGATCAGGGGGTAGCAAAAGCTTCGCTTACGGTAATGTTTACCTTTTGTGCCAATGGTGATCTTTCACCGCCGATGATTATTTATCCCTATAAGAGGAAGCCACCAAAAGAAATTCTTGAGACGGTCCCTGACAAATGGGGCATTGGTTATTCAGACAACGGTTGGATAAAGGCTTCCCTTTTCTGTGAATATGTAGCAAATGTTTTTAACTTGTACCTAGAAGAAAAAAAAATTCAAAAGCCAGTTATGTTGTTTGTAGATGGACATAAAACTCATCTCAGTTTACAGATAAGCCAACTATGTAACCGGTTAGGAATTATTTTAATTGCATTGTAACCCAATGCAACAAGATTGCTACAACCTGCCGATGTTGCCTCCTTCAAACCGCTAAAGACTAGCTGGCAAAGAGGAATTTTGGAATGGAGACGGCAACATTCGTTACTACAATTTACTAAAGAAAATTTCGCCCCACTGCTTGCCAAAGTAATTGAAACCTACGTAAAAAGTTCGACAATAATCAACTGGATTGTTCCCATGGAATTGTAATGCCATTGACTACACAAAATGTCTTGGAGGAGCTAACGAAAATATTTGTGGCCCAACAGAAGAAATAACTGCAACTGATGTTAGCAATAATGACCACGACGTGAACAGAAACAAACCTGTGCTTGATTTTGAAACATTCAAAAATTTTCTTGGCGAAGACTTACTTAAATCCTTAGAAAGTGGTAACGAGACTATAAATAATTTTGAAAAGAACTGCCTCTTAAAAATTTGTAATTATTTTAATCATCAGTCAGAAGCCGAAGATTCGTCAATGTTTGATATTGCAAATATGTCCATAGATATAATAGAGAATTTCGATAACGAGTTAACCCATACTTTGCAAACTTATGACCAAAACGAAATAGTTCTAGCAAACAGTGATTGTGAACCACTTGAGATCATTAATGAGGAGCGAGAATTTGATGTTAGTAACAATAACATGTTAGTCGAGGGCGATTTAGCTGAAGTTATAACCTCACCAACTTCAACTAAATCTCCCTTAAATAGTATCCTTCACTGGCACCAAAGTCCTAAAAGAAAAAACCAGAGGGTCACAGAAAGATTGCCTTATGTAAACACTTCTCAAACGTGGAAATGCATAGTTGGGGAGAAAGAAAATAATAAAAAAATACAAGAAGAAGTAAAAGCAAAAAAACGTAAAATTCGAGAAGAAAATAAAAAAACAAAACAAAGTAAATTTGAAAAAATCTAAAAGAATTAAAAATAAGATTACCATTCTTCAAAGATAAGGCTTAATCCAGTTCCAAGTGAAAGTGTGGCCGCAGATAGTAAAAGAACGTGCACTAAACATAATGAAGATGGAAAGAAAGAAAATAAGGTTTCAGAAAACGGGTTAAAAGAAATTAAAAACTCATTTAAAGAAGCCAATGCTTCGGAAAGTGAAGTCGAGTATATTGAATATGGTAGCAAAGAAACTGTTGTCTCGTAAGATGAGGTGACGCAGACTAAAGATTCGTTTAAAGAAGATGAAGCATTAGAAAAAATAGTACAATATGTTGACGAAAAGAGAAAAGCAAATGTCATCTCAGAAAATGAGGTGACGGAGGTGGAAAACTCACTTAACCCTCCAGCGCGCGCAATAGAATCGTTACGCGAGGGCGCGCAATGTATCTGGGAGATTCATTGGCTTAAAAATAAACAAAATATTAAAAAATATATTTTTTTGCAATGAATCTGTTTTTTAGGGGTGACACAGTTTTTGTTTTATTTTTTTTTATTAGCAACTTGGAAAACGTATAAATTTCAGATCAAACTTACATATGTGTCCTCGTAAAACTCGTAACTCGTAGAACATAATATGCAGTCAGATTAAATTTTGTCAGTGATCATCGCAGACCATTTGGCAATGTTCTAAACACAAACGCTTTTTGCACATTATGCAAGCATATTTAGTCAGACGCGTTGTTTGATTGTGTTTGCAAGTGTCACATCTTTTCCTTTTTTGATCATCAACTTCTAAAGTAGGTGCTTTATTTGTGTTTCTGTTTGGTGGATTTATGCTGAGCCGTTCTGAGGTTTGATTAATTTTTTCTTGAAGCACAGCAGGAATTCCTCTGGTATTGCTCTTTCTGTTTTGCAGATGTTCTTTATTAGTTCCTCGCCCAATTTTTTGAGAAAAACTCTTCGCTTGTCGCGCGTTTGGTCATTTTTTTTTAGTATTATTTGAGCATTTATTCCAGCCATGTTTAGAACGGAATAAAAGATGACGATTGGCCATCGTCTGGTATTGCGTGAAACACTATACGTTTCGCACAATTCATCGTTTGTGTCAACACCTCTTTTCGTGCGATTATAATAGGTTATCATTTCTGGTTTCTTTTGGTGTCCTGTTGATGGGTCAATTGGTTGATCACGATGCATGCTAGACACAAGAATTACACTTCTTTTTGGCTTTAGAACATAGGAAACAAGAGTACACTTTTTCCTAAAACCAATAATACTTGAAGTAACAGCACGTTTTAAATCTCGGAAATTTTGCGAATTTGCGGCTTATTCTTTTTTACGGTTCCTACGTAGCTGAGTATTTACGTTGTCAGCTCTTCAATCAAACCGATGTCTGTAAACCAGTTATCGGCAGTGACATTACGACCTGAACCGTAAATTGGAGCAGCTAAACGCTTTACTACATCAACAGGTTTGTTACTAACTGCAAAAGGAGAATCTTCAGGTTGCGTCCCACAATAAACTTCTAAATTTGACACATAATAGGTTTCACTATCAACCATCACGTAAATTTTGATTCCATATTTTCGTGATTTTGACGGTATGTACTGCTTGAAAACACAGCGGCCTCTAAAACCTTCCAGCTTTTCATCAATAGTCACATTTATAATTCATTTTACAATTTTCGACGAAGATCTCCCAAAAATCTCTTATAGGAGCCAACCTGCCCAACTCTTCTCTGGCCAATCTCGTGTCGCGATCGTCAAACCGTAAACATTTTAGCATTTAGCATGGGTTTTTGGCTTTTTGTACAGATCTAAGCAGTACTTTACCTCTCGACAACTCCTTCTGCTGCATAAGGCCCAAATTCGGCCTCATCTGGAATATAATTCTCACCTTTGGGTTAGTGCTCCCCAATACGCTCTCGATATCGTTGATCGTATTCAAAAGAGAGCAATTAGGCTTATAAATGACCCGTCCTTAACTTCTCACATACAGTCCCTTGAGCATAGAAGGATGGTTTCAGTTCTTTCTTTTTATTATCGTTATTACAACGGCTATTGTGCTGGTGAATTACATTCTTTGATACCATCTCCGACTATCTTTGCGAGAAACACTCGGTTCGCTCATTCACATCATCAGTATGCAGTACAAATCTCCACTTGTCGTACCAAACGGGCGCAATCCACATTTTTCTACACGGCTTCTAAACTCTGGAATGATCTCCCTAGTTCCTGTTTTCCTTATGATATGAAAAAATTTAAGGTAGCTGTTCATAGGCATCTATTGGCAATTTATTATCCCTCTATCCATCCTCCTAAGTGTTCCTGGGTGCTTTAGCACGATAGGCCTAATTTAGCCTGTTCAGGTCCACAATCATAAAAAATAAAAATCTTTTTCTGCTCATTGTACTTCCAAATATTTCTACTCAGTGTCCAGTACTATCAAATAAATCTAAAGTATTCAAACGGTGGACTCGTAATCGGCCGGAAACATAAAGAAGCCCTGTTGAGTGCTTTTATTTCAGAGACAGAAGTAGGACGTATTTGTGTATTGCACAAGTATATCAATCATGTTATCATTTACAAAACATCGCCATGCTTCCATCGGAGTTTTTGCTGTCCTTGCTAAACCGTTAACTTGGCCAAGATTCCTGTTGATTATGTTGTGAAACCATGTTCTTGTTTTATATGGTCTTTTTCCATTTGTCGGCGTGAACTTTTCTTTTTTTTGCTGCTGGGTAAAGAAATCGTCGTCGTTATCTGACTCGTCGCCGCTGTCCATATTTTGTTCCGACTCCGAATCGCTGTCCCTAGTCTCAAAAACGCCTTCAGCAACATCATCTTCGTCACTTGCAATTGATTCGACTTCATCATTTTCGTCGTCGGAATCAAACAGGTAGTTTTGAAGTTCTTCTACGTCATTGGCATTGTTCAAGTTGTATGATTGCTTTGAAAGCGACATGATCCTAAAACAAATTTTTATGTGCTAACCTCAGATTTTACACATTTATCTCGTTTTATATGAAAATATCACAATTTAACTCTTGTTATACTAATTTCACAAGAAAATTAAGATTATAAATAAATAATTATAGATCAACAATTACCCAAAATCTCTGTTTTGCAAATTATGAAAGAGATTAAAACACTTACTTGGGAACGCGCAACGTATCTAGTAGATACAAAATATGGCTGCCAGCTAAACTAATTGATGAAAAAGTTGCACACTCACTGACCACATTCAGGACACTGTTTTAGGAAGGTACCTAAGCTTCCGACCCAAAACACCGATAACAACGCGATTATTAACGAAAAGTTACAAAGCCCGTATCTCATAGATATTGCGCGCGCTCGAGGGTTAAAGAAGACAATGCATCTGAAAATAAAACAGAATGCCTTCGTAATAAAAAAGAAAAAGGCACAGAAATCAAAAGAGAAACAAAGAAATTCTTGTCCAGGGGCATTTGCTATTCATGTGCAGAATCCATCACATTACAAAGGATGGGAAGAAAGTGTTCAAAATGCACGAGAACACTACATTCTAATTGTACAAATATGACATTTTTTGCTTGAATTTTTGTATGTGCTTGTTGTACGTAAAAATTACTATTTTTTGTATTTTTTTAATTAAATAAATTAAAATTTAAGTGTAGGTAGGTAGGTATTTGCATTTCGGTGTCGATGCCAATTACTATATACACATTGTGCCAACAACTGTGACATACGTGCCAACCACTATGGAATAGAGCTATCTTGATTTCTCTTTAAGATAATACCATTTAAAACGAGAACAAATTCCAACCAAACGATTCAGATGAATAATATACATCTTCTTCTTTCAAATGAACCCATTTTTATAGATTTTCCTACACGGACTACTTCATACCGTTAATTCAAACGTAGCAGTACAGTAAATGTGCCAACGACTGTCACCTTTACCCTATACAGTGTGTCCGAGATTCAGCACGCATGTATTGCTATATTCGTTAATATTGAAGATAGAATGTCGGTTAAATGGGGAAAGTTTTAGAGAATTTTATGGCTATCATCATGGTAAAGTCAGATTTGAAGTAACTTTTTTTGTTTTTGAAATAATTGAAGAAAACAAAAATTGTGCATTTTCTACTACCCCCTGTAGCTCTTTTATTTGAAGTCTGACAACATTTTGATTTGTACATTATTATGACACTTTTAAAGGACAATTTTAAAAAAAGTACCAAAATTTATCAACAATCATTTGTTTTTGAAATACATACACTAACTATTGTTTTTCATATGGACGCCATCTTGGATTTTTACATTATCGAATGGTATTTTTTATCACCTTTTCAGCGATGTATCACATGATACGAGAATGTACTTTCAACTATTAAAAATTTAAAAAATATAAAATTGAAATAGTAGGCCTTGAGAAGGCATGGATTAATAAATGAAAAATTTATACAATTAGATTCCTAATTATTGTTATTTCTAATAACTAAAATAAAAACAAAACCGATAATAGTAACTATCATAAAACATGCTCGATATGTCCCCTTCTACACTCCACACATTTTCTACAACGATTTAACACTGAATGTGTAACCCTAACTAACGTATTTCTATTTACAGAATTTAGTACATGTCTTACTCTATTTTCTAAAATGTCAAGATTTTCTGGAGTGTCGAAATAGTACACCTCGTTTTTTGTATGACCCCATAAATAAAAATCTAGTGGGTTCAAGTCAGGGGACCTGGCAGGCCATAAAATGTCCCCATTATTGGAAATTAATTTATTATTAAATACTCTTTGCAAATATTGTTTAATGTCTGCTGAATTGTGGGCTGGACAGCCGTCTTGCATAAACCAATTTTTTTCTAAATTTGGATCTCAGAGCGGGTATGATTTGTTCTTGCAACATCTCTAAGTATCGGACTCCGTTTAAATTATAATTGAAAATAAATGGTCCAATCAAGTTATTTCCTAAAATGTTACATTTAAAATAAACTTTTTAAGAAAATTTTATTTATACCTATAATTCCGCACCATACATTGAAACCAAATCTGGTTTGAAATCTCCTTTCACAAACTTCATGGGGATTTTCCACATTCCAGAAGTGCGTATTGTGCCTATTAAAAATTCCGCAATTTGTAAATCTGGTTTCATCCGTCCATAAAACGTTGGATGAGAATTGAGGATCTTCCCCAGATTTTTGAATGTACAACCGTGAAAATGCTATTCGTCTCTCAAAATCACCTTCTCGTATCGCTTGTGTAATAATTGGTTTGAATGGATGAAATTAATTGTTTTTTAAAACGTCATGGACGGAGGATTTCGGAATGTGTAATACATCGGCCATTTTTCTAACCGAAGATGCTTCGTTTTCACCAACAAAATTTAGAACAGCATTATTATTACCTTCATTATCTTTAACATACTTTTTAGGTCTTTCCTTCTCAAAACTGCCATATGATAATAAATTCATCACTAAAGTCCTGAAATGTCTTTTATTCGGTTGAACCCGATCGGGAAATATTTCTTCATAATTTCTTATTGCATTATCTGCATTTCTATTTGCTTTGAAATAGATTTCAAGCATATCTAGCTTCTCTTCATTGGAATATCTTAACGCCATACTTCAAAAAATCTTGCACCAAGATACAAAACATGAATAAATATTAACAATAATAACAACAGGAAAAAAGAATAAAAACAACACAAACGAATAACAGAATAACAACAATAATAAACACTAACAATGACAACAAGAACAATTATTTTTCCAAGTACTTAACACAGATTGCGAATAATTTACGCGAATAAATAAGTTATGTCATCTTCTTGTCAGTCATTGCAATTATTATCCATGGCCTCATATTTTATTTTGTTTAAATGTTTGGTTGCTGGAAGTAAATTTTCATATCATGTAATACATTGTTGAAGAGGTGTTAAAATCCACTATTCGATAATATAAAATTTAAATAGCGTCCAAAAACAAAAGTTAGAAATGTATTAAATTTTGTAAGTAAAAACAGATACATTAGCAAGGGTTTAAATTTTTGATAGTTGGAAGTAAATTCTCGTATCATGTGATACATCGCTGAAAAGGTGATAAAAAATACTATTCGATAATGTAAAAATCCAAGATGGCGTCCATATGAAAAACAATAGTTAGTGTATGTATTTCAAAACCAAATGACTGTAGATAAATTTTGGTACTTTTTTTAAAATTGTATTTTAAAAGTGTCATAATAATGTACAAATCAAAATGTTGTCAGACTTCAAATAAAAGAGCTACAGGGGGTAATAGAAAATGCATAATTTTTGTTTTCTTCAATTATTTCAAAAACAAAAAAAGTTACTTCAAATCTGACTTTACCATGATGATAGCCATAAAATTTTCTAAAACTTTCCCCATTTAACCGACATTCTATCTTCAATATTAACGAATATAGCAATACATGCATGCTGAATCTCGGACACACTGTATAGTTATATGTGATATGCAAGCACGTATAGATAAAGCGAACACACTCTTATGCTTCTTATCTTATAAACTTTATGTTAGAGGGTATTAAAAAAGACTATAAACGCACCATTCAGCCCAATAAAGAACTAATGGTAAATAATGGGAGATATACGTGAACGGGTTGTGCGTATTCAGTTCGTTTCTAACGGATTCTACAAATTCTAGTTATTCGTAATTCAGAATATTTTACACAACGTTGTCTCTAGTGTATAATTTAATGTACACAAAAAGTTCAGTACCTTCTAATGTAATGTTTAGTGAATAGTACAAGATGTTCTACATAAGTACAATACCTAAACATAAAAGTATCAGTATTGTTTTCAAAGAGTTGTTCTAAAGTAAGATAATAATATTCTCTACGAGTTATTCAATATTATGTCTCTTCTAAAACAATATCTTACAAACGCTCTTAAAGAATGTTAATTAAGTTTTAAACATTATTGAGACAGATTAATTTGTAATGAAAGGTATTTTTGGGTAAAACTTATTTTTAAGGTCAATTGGCGTAGATTTATAATTAAGACATTACATTCAACTACAAGAAGAGACAAAATTACAAACTAGATTTATATAGTGAGTAATTATTTCCTGAACTGGAATTTAGGGGTTCAAAACAAATAATTAAGTTTCAAATTAATAATTAAGGAAATAATTGGAGCAATTTACGAAATTGTTAATATAACACATTCTCAAAAACCAGTAGACCGGTCGTATATTTAAAGGGGTATGTATTAAGCACCGCTAACCTAATAAAGTTGGGTTACTCATCAATAAAGTAAATATTTAATTTTTTTTGGATGGAAACATTGATCTGTAGATACGATCCTCCATTTTCTTATCTGTACGTTCTAGCTACTTTAAAATTTAATTTGATTATAGTGTAAGTGTACTTATCTAAATTTCTCGAGTTTTGGACACAAAATTTGAAAAAGATGAAAATTTATTCAAACACAATTCGAGTTGAGATTGAGAGACGTCCTCAAACAATACTGTTGACTTTACATTATGTATTCTCTTATCTTGAGCTCTACGTTTGTACAGAAAGAGAAAAATAAGAAACGAATGAAAATCGTAGTGGCAACGTTTTTCTTCACGACGCTTTTAACATTTTTACATCTCTCTTTCCGGTCCTTTTACTTCTAAAGATACAGCCACGCTATCGTAAAGTTTAAGAAGATATCGATTTAGACAGTTTTTAGCACAAACTTACTCTAATATTGTATTTCATGTTTTTATAACCACTTTCGAGTCAACGAATACTATTTAAACATGGGGCTCCTGAAATTTATGAAACGAGTAAATTTCGAAGATGTTACTTCGATTATAGATCTTTTCTAGAAAATATGTGGAATAAGATAAAATATGGAAGGAAAAATATTTGATGAAAGCATAAACATTACATTTCCGGTTACTTCTCATTATGTTTTAAAATGTTTTAGTACTGACATAGAGATAACTAGCCTTGTCTAAAAGTACAGGAAACGCGATTGTAGATTCTAGAGATAAATGCAATTCAATTTTCTTTTCAAACTTAAATAAAGTTCATAAATTGTTTTACCAGACAAAAGATTTCTCAACATTAGCTTATAATTAATCTAGATAATGTCTAAAAATATACAACATAAATAGAAGTTTAATTAGTGCAAGACAATATTTTTGGCTTTACTGCAGTGAAATGTCAATGTCTTAGTAAGTCATGCTTTTCCTGAATTACTTTTCTGTTGTTTGTGTAAATAAAGAGGAAATCTTTAAAGAGATCTTGATCTTGCAACGCTTGCAGCCTTTTTCTTAAAGTATGGAGCTTTCAGACCTTCTGTAAAATGATATTGGGTTTTTAACTAACATCAGTTGGTATTCACACGGATATTACGAGTCAATACGGAACTTATATTTGTTATACAGGGTTAAAAAACGGATATTTTGCAGATAAAGCTGGTAAACCTAGTAATGTAGCATGACACATGGCATAACTGAATAGAATTTCTATTATATTTTAGCTATTTAATATACCAGATCGTTCAAAATACAATTTAATACTGCTTATCGTTAAAAACTATAACGTTGTAGTTATTCTAACATGACTGAAGAATACAACTGTTTTAGATTTTAGGTATAATTTACAATGTTCTCTAACATTATTAGAATAAAGTATAAAATACTCTACCGGGTGTAAATCAAATAGGGGCCACCCCTGTACCTTTTCAACGCGTCGTTAGATTTTGTTCTAGTTTTGATGGGTTATATTAGAGCCAGTTTGGGATTTTTACATAAAAAAACAGTATGACTGACTTCCGGTTTGACCGGAAATGACATAAAAGCTGAAAATTTAATTGGAACAACCTGTATATTTTTACATGTTTGCATTCCACGGCTTCAAATACATACAGTTCATCTGCCAAATGTCAACACAAACGCCATTTTACTTTGACAGTCTGATTCAGGAGCATATTGTGTCAATAAAAATTAGAAAATTAAAAATTACTGCTTTATTTAGGAACTAAAGAAATTACTATGTATATCGTTTTACTAGTACTTGAAAGAGCTATTTAATATACAGGTTGGCCCATGTATATTTCTACTGGGAACCGTAATTTTTAAATTTGATCGTTAACAAACTTAACAAAACTTAATTTTTATGAAAAATAATATTGTGGGGGTAATTCTACGTGAATTAGCTATAATTTGGATAACATCATAATGATCTAAAATTAAAAAATTAAAATGGGGCCTAAGTTGACAGATGAACTATATGTATTTGAAGCCGTAGAATCCATATATGTAAAAATATATAGAATGTTCCATTTAAATTTTCAGATTTTGCGTCATTTCCGGTGAACCCGGAAGTCGACCATATTTTTTATGTAAAAAAACCAAACTGGCACTAATATAAACCACCAAAATTTGAACAAAATCTAACGACCGGTTAGAGTGATTTTCTTGAGGTACATACACAGCATCCCTAAATAGGCTACACAGGGTATCCCTCCCTTATCTTAGTAGAACCGCCTATACATATTATGATTCTACGTGAAATAAATTAAAGTTCAACGTTGTCTGAAAAAAAATTCCTATTGCTAAGCGTGTTTTGAATACAAACAAGTTTTTTCAAAATTTGGCATTTTGAATGCATCAAAACAAGACTTTTCTCTTGTCCTGTTAGAACTACATCCATGGGCTTTAGACATGTTGTTGGGTAGCTTTTCCCTATAATATTTAGTAGGAATATGTGAGAAACTTTGCACAGTATGATCCAAAAGTCACTTCAAACTTAAATATCGCGACATTTAAAAAATTTTTCTTTCTCAAATAGGACACCCTGTATCTTTGGTCTTCATCAGATGCAGCCTTAAATGTATTATTAATATGCTATGGTATTCCCTATATCTATCTCACATGGTGTTCGCGTTATTTCAAAAAAGTTTCTTTGGATAAGAAAATAGTATTGTGTGACGGAAATGCACAGTATATTTTTTAATATATTTTGGTATGTATTAACCTGAAGAAATTAACAAAAATCTTATGCCAGCATTTGATTGACTATTCTGTGCTTTTACATACCGGGCAATGTTCATTGTCTACGGCTCACATTTTTGTCAAGTAAAATAACTGTTACTATGAAATTTTCCAAAGATGCGGTTGGCATGGTATCTGTTCTAGGTTAGTCACATAGAAATTGTTTGTGGGCAAGTAGGATTTATGTACAAATTTATGCTAACAGACGCCACCCAAAAGTAGCTTGTTTCACAAAATCTCAGAACAGATTTATGGGTACTGGTAGTGTCAAGTAAATAAAACGGGAGAAACAGAAGATAGTTATAAATGATGACAATTAGCTGTCTATGCTGCTGTCTGTAACTGAAAATCCCCACACCAGACAAAAGGGCGTTGCAGACAAATGGGACCGATGAAGAATCAGTGCAACGGATTCTGAAGCAAAAAAAAGTACATGCGTACCATATTCCACTCAATCAGGAACTTACTCACAGATTTCGTGAAATGCGTCGCATTTTGAAACTGCACGAGGGAAAAAATTGAGGAACCCGAGGTTTCCTCATTTCCCCATTTCCTTATATCAACGTTTCCTCGTTTCCTCATTTCCTCGTTTCCTCGTTTCCTCATTTTCTTATTTCCTCATTTCCTCATTTCATCATTTCCCCATTTCCCCATTTCCCCATTTCACCATTTCTACATTTCCCCATTTCAAAATTTCACCATCTCCTCATCTCCTCATTTCCCCATTTCCCCATTACCCCAGTACCCCATTTCGTCATTTCGTCAATTCATCATTTCCTTATTTCGTGATCTGCACGCCGAGAATTCTTTAATTCCAAAGATGTTACATGGTACGTAACGGCGTGGTATTGAAGATCTTGCAGAAAGATGGCGAAAGATATTTATTGACTATGGTTTATACATTTTTTATAGGCCATCCTAGTAGTTGAGTTAGACTCACCTCGAACCGAAGAACCGTTTAATTGCAATTCTTATCATATGCAATTTATTATCAATACTCGATATCGGACATACGTTTGAATCATTGTTGAATATAATTTGCGTTGAAAGTAAATTATAAATAGATGATTGTCATATACTAAAGAACTACCCGAAGCAAATATTTATTACAATCTATTAACCTAATACATTGCATACTTATAATAAGTGTTTTGTAACTGTGGTTTCCCATTAGTGGAGTTGATCGGCCTATTTCCACAGTTTATTCTTTTTGAGCGCGACGTTTCGGAAGCGTACTCTGCTTCCGACATCAGGCTTAGTCCTGAGAAGGACTGTTTTCGTACTTGAGTCGAATTCATATGTTATATATAATTTTTTCCTTTCACTTACTAGTCAGACACCTTTACCACTGAGCCACTAAGTAATCCAACATACATTTTTAGAACTTATATATATATATATATATATATATATATATATATATATATATAACTTTTTCGTGGTTGCGCAGGTGTATTGCGCTTAAGCTCTTCGCGCATTATTGAAATCCATATGGGTTTCATTTCTACACTAGCTTGGCTTATTGGATTTTCTACTAGTGCGATGTATGTGGCTACTTTGAGTTTCTGACGAGTTGTGTTCTCGTCCTTTGCCACTATCTGTATGTTATCCCACTGGATGCGGAGGTCATCGTTCAAGACATGTTCGGCGATTCTTGATCTTTCTGTTTCGCCCTTGTGGACGTTGTTCTTATGTTCTTGCGTTCTTACTTTGAGTGGTCTACTGCTCTCTCCTATGTATGGTCTGCCGCATTCGCATTCGTATACAACCTACCATGCGAATGATTACCTAGATTACATAGTTTCCAAAATAAAAAAAAATTTGCAAGACTTTCAATTTAAATAGGTTTCTTGTTATATTTTGGTGTTCTCTAGATTCTGTTACGAAAAATCTAGTGAAAGATCCCGTTGAATAAGTAACAACTCAAAATCGTCAATGTTTCTTACAGGGTGTCCACAAAAATTGAAGATTGACGTTAAAACATTCGCATGCCAGTTTTTTTAAAGTAACCTCTATCTTTAACATTTGTGTCGGCTCGTCAAAGCGAAAGAGCGTGTTTAAGACATCTCCGGCTTCTACTTTTATTTAGTGAACCATGTGTGATTGAAAAATGACAATTTCAAAGTAACCAAAATAGTGTACGGTAAGTGTGAGTTTTTGAACAGATTTTTACAACCCAGCGGTTTGAATATTAATAATAATCAAAAATAATAATAATCTAACGATTAGAATTTTAGTAACGCGTGAAATGCCTCATTAGACAAAAAAAGACGCGTGTATAGTACTTACGATCCCGTCCAGCTTCATGCTATTTATTAGTTCTTGACACTCATAAGGCGTACAATTATTTTAAATTTCCTGCAGCCTTTGCTTGAGTACTGACACAGTCCTGGCCGGATTAGTGAGTATTTGATTTTTCATAAAGTGCCACAATATCTCAGTAGGCGAAAGGTCAGGGCTACTAGACACCCATTCTAACAGTGCAATTTCATTTTCCGTACGCTATTTCATAGATTTTTTTGATGTGTGGCATGCAGCGCCATCTTGTTGAAATGTAAAGTCATATCCACGATTCCTGCTGATTTTCAAAGTGGACAATAAGGAATATTCAAGAATACTTAAATATTTTTCAGTGTTTACAATGCCGTCGATAAAGTGCAATTTCCCGTCTCCTCTGGCTTTTCTGGCTTCCAGACCATTGAAGAAGTTGGAAACTTCACGTTTCTCTTTAAACAGTTCGGATGATATACTTCATGCTTTTTACGAATAACACCGCTACGGATATCACCCATACAAACCTCAAATCTCGACTCGTTACACCAATATACGTTATTCTACTGTTTAATAGTCTAATTTTGATGCTCTTTTGCCCATCTTAATGTGTCTCGTGTTTGTTTTGTGGTCAGCACTGGCGTATCTTTGGCCTGAATTAAAAGAAAAACAGTTTCGTTGTTTTTTAATTACTAGATTAATGTTGCAGTTTGCCTTCTAAGTACCGAATCCAAGTTTTTTGGTTTCAGAATGACAAGTAGACCGACATACACGTCTTCCAACTGCCGCACTCCACCTTATAGTCAATTCTCCGTAATTTCCGTGCCTATTGTTTCTCACAATCCTTGCCAAAGCTCCTCTATCCGCGTCTGTTATTTTAGATTTTTTCACATATCGGGGCTTTGGAACAACTGAACCGCTTGATAAGTATAATTTGACAATATTTCGAATAATGTGTCTAGATAAACTAAGCTATAAACCAATTTCGCCGTTTGATTTTCCCGATTCGTATAAATTTACTATAATTGATAGAATGTTTTCATTATTTGCTTTTCCTCTGCCCATTTTTGTAAAAAATTAAAGCAATAAATGACTTTTACATTTAACACACTAGCTAATGCCATTTCTACCGATAACAACGTTTCCATAACAACTGTAGTGCCTACTTGATCCTTGTCTCTCAAATTTGTAATAATATACATGCAAATTGTTATTATCTATATCGTTACATTTTTTTGACATTTCAGAATTTTATTAGTTAAAATAGCAATCATATTATCCTGAATAACACATAGTTTGTCAATGTGATAATATAAAATCCATAATTTGTAAATTTGAGTGAAATTTCAGGAATTCTTAAGTGAGCCAACTGAAGTTGGACGAGGCTCGTAGGATTGCTATAGCATTGAATTTCTACCAAAACTACGGTTCCTCTAAACTTATGTCAGATACAAGTTTGAAAACTCATAAAATCGCAAAGTAAACTTAAAGCGCACATACCACCCTTTTGTCTAAGTTTTGTACTCAAACAGGTTAACATTTTGCAATAACAATAGAAATGTAGAGAACTAAGGTAATCACTTATTTTATGCCACGTAGGGCGGGTATAAAACAATCATAAATATGTATTTGTAACAGCAGGGTAAAATACAAGACATGTCAGATGTGATTCATAATAATGTACAGCTCTGTAATAAACTTCTTTCTATAATAAACCCAAATCTAAAAAATGTAAACCATAAGAATTCTTTTAATTAGCAGAGATTGTAAAAATAGGTAACTAGATCAAATCCATAATTGAAATCTAAATTAAACATTTTTTCTCAAATAAATAACAGCAAGTCCGGTAAGAAGCACGAGAACAACAAATCGTGTAGGGAGCAATACAATTTAAATACGAAGTGATTGACATGAAGTAAGAAATTAAACAATGGCGAGTTGTACGTGGAATGTTAGAAGTATGCATGGTAAAGTATTCGAAACTGTGAATGTAACGAAAGAAATGCAGCTTGATATTCTGTGTGTATACTAAACAAAGCGCAAAGTAAAGGATGCCGTGGAGATGGAAGATAGCAGTCTAACACTAAGGTCAGGAGTTAACACTGAAATGCATGGCGCTAACGGAGTGATCGTGAATGAAACAGCGAAAATAAGTGTTAAACAGTACGAATTGGTATCTCCCGGGTAATGTGGGTTAGAATAAAAGTGGAATTTCGAAAAAATTTTCTCATTGCGTGCTGTGCACCAGTGAATGGAGAAAGAGACCAAGAGTTTGGGAAATTCTGGAATGATATAAGGAACGTGTCGTACGTATGTAAGCAAAACGAAGGAGTGGTGATATTGGGAGATACGAATGGATGGCTGGGTGTACAGGAAAAACATACTGAAGGAGTCCTAGGAAAGTTCGGAACCAAAAAGTCAATGAAAATGGTGAACATTTATGTTGAAAGAAACCTGTTTGTATTTAATACGTGGTTTAAGCATAAAAAGGGCGCATGTATACATGGGAAAGAAGTAAGCCTAAAAGTGTGATTGACTTGATAGTCTATGATGGACGACTTAGACATCTGGTAACCTGGTGTTGTATCGAGAATGCATTTAAAAAAAACAATGGGTCTGGAGAAGGAAATCAAACGTAGTGCAGAATTATGGTAGATAAACTAGTAGATAATGGTTGGAGATAAACATACAGATGCGGTGAGTAAGGAGTTGGATGAGAACGAAGCAAAGAATATTTCGAAAATAAGACCGAAGAGTGTAATAAAGAGAAAGTAGGAGTACTAAATGAAGCTGAGAAGGATATTGGGTTAAATAAGCTAGAGGAAACGACTGCAAAGTTGGAAAACGCTAAAGGAGCTGGCGTGGATCAAATCATTGGTAAAATGGTAAAATATGGAGGTACAAAGCTAACACGAAGATGTTTATCACGTCAGTACTGTATGGAAGTGAGGCATGGGTATGTCAAAGAAAGCACGAAAATAAAATAAACGCCATTGGCATGAGATAAGACAAAGAAAAAATGTATAATGACGAAGTGTGGAGAAGAAAAGACGATAACAAATAGGTATAAATGTGGCACACTACGTTGGTTTGGTCACATTGAAAAAATGAACAACGCAAGATTAACAAGGCAGATTTATGTGGGCGAAGTCCGGGCCTGGTAGGCCGTGTAAAACATCTAAATTCAGTAGACTCTACGATAAAAGAAAGGAAGATAAGGAGTTTTGAAAACAAAAGGGCATATCAGGGACAATGTATAAATCTTGGGGAAGCTAGAGAGGTATGTAAGGATAGGAAAGGGTCTGTTTTACCTACCCGCAAGGGAATGGCGTGAATGTATTGTTATGATATCTTTAACATTAAAAATAATGATAACTTTCGTCAACATTCCTACACCTAAATTGCATTGTTTTCGTTTAAATGAATTTTTTGCTACGGATTTGCATATGTAAATGTAAGTTGACCGTGCAAAAAATTATGACATGCCTGCATGGTTAAAGCACACCATGAGGGTTATTTAAATTTATTTATAGTTCATGGATAATGTAACAAAGCTTTAACAAGAACATGTGACACATTTGTCGCTCAGTATCTATACAAACCGAAACCATGTCGGAGCGCAGGCAAGAATATTATTGAAAACTAAAAAACTATGGTTCCAATAAACAAATAAAGACCACTGTTGATAATGATAGTATAGTAATTGCTATACTGGGTTACTTTAGCGCAAATTCAACACTCTCATCAAGGCAAGTTGAAAGTGAATCGTTAATTTCTAGAGGCTCGGTAAGAAGGGATTCGAAAAAAAATTTTATTTTACACTACATGTGTACTTGATTTAAACGAAACGAACTTTTGAGAATTTATT
This sequence comes from Vesta saturnalis, assembly GCA_036346205.1. Classification (NCBI taxonomy): domain Eukaryota; kingdom Metazoa; phylum Arthropoda; class Insecta; order Coleoptera; family Lampyridae; genus Vesta; species Vesta saturnalis. Next base: position 10,625,950 of record JARFJB010000218.1, on the reverse strand, counting down.
TGAACACAAAATCACGGTGGCAGTAATTTCTTAAAAAAATGTCAATTGGAGCGATGAAGCGAAATTTATAATGTATCTCGTGTGGAACAAACCACTACATTATCGTAATCTGTTTTGATGAGGAGATCTTTTTAATTGTTTAATTTGAAAATGTTAATTAATTCTTTATATGAATCGGCTATAACTCAGCGCAATGAGAAAGTCCTTTACTCCACAGGGCTTCTGGGGTGTTTAATGCGTTTATGATTAACAATGAAACTTTGATACATTTATACAAAACCACAGACAAAACAATTTTAAATGCTTATTACAAGGAAAACCAAGATGCATGAGCCGAGGGTACGCCGGTTTAAAGCTACTACTAACATATAATCGAAAGCTGGCGCAAGAATTCACTAGATACCAATTCAATTCAATAATGGGGACACGTTTACTAAATTATTAGGTCACTTTTTTAATGATTAATGATTTATACAGGGTACTGCAGAGTAATCAACCTCTTGTACTAAATTGAAATAAAATTAAATTTCTATGCTCATTGGCGATGTGTCACAAAATCAAAAGAAATGAAGTAATTTTAATAACATTTTTTTATGCAACCTATTTTGTAATAAGTTCATTATGAAAATACAACAATGTAAAAACAAAAAAATTAACCAATGTCAAACAAACGTTTAAAACTTCATGTCAAATAACGGTTAATAGACATCTAGATGCTAAATTAAAAGAAATTCCAAAGCCGTCCGCTTCTATAAAAATATCGTTAATACAATTTAAGCATTTTTAATCATATTTATTTAATTTTTACATTTATTTCGCTTTATATTTAGAAACTTTACAAAGGAAAGTTATGTAAAATTTAATTTTCTTTAATTTTCTTATACAATTAATCATTATTCAGATATTGAATAATTCTACCTTAGGAATTTTTTTGGAATAAGTCGATTTAGCGATGGTGAATAAAAGTCAATTACATAACCTTCTATACTTACATATGTACAGGTTGTCCCATTTTGGTTGTCCTCGCAGGGTATCTCAGTTATTAGCAAAGATACAGAGATGCGGTTTTCGCGAACGTTGGCTACTTTTTTGTGAAACGAAAGATGACACAAACAGAATTACTCTAGCTCTTCTCATTTTTGAGATGCGTTTTTGAAAAAGTTGCATTTTGAGACAGCCCCCGTATCTCAGCTATAGGATAACTTATAGAAAAAGTGAAAAGTGTTCTTTATATAATTTTTTCCGTAGAATGCAGTGCTGTTTTCAGAATGAGTATACGGGGTCAGGTCAAAAAGTTATCGGGATCAACTTCATTTTTTTTAAATGGGACACCCTGTCTATTTTCTCATAATTAAATTTCTCTTGTTCTAAGCATTTCAAATATGTATAGCATTCATCATTTTTTTATACAAATAGCGCAGTATTTCAAATTATTAACTGGATTTGTTAGTGGCCTTTGGTACTGCAATTGTTTTACCATGGCAACTTCATTTTTTTGACATTTGTCAATATTTGCAAATTTGTTGATTGTTGAGATCCTTATTGTTAGTAAAGTTTTCAATATTCTTTTCGTTATTTTGAATTTTTACAAAGTTTCAAACCATGGCGAATAATTTAGGGTACGAGAACTATGAGATATTAGATATGATTGGGGTTTATTACCAAACAAATTTTAATGCTGAGCAAGCGAAGGAAATATATTTTGAAAGGTATTTATATTTACTGGAATGTTAGTCATCATTTGAGTTAAATAAAATGTGAATATTATAGATTTCCGGAAAGAAGGCAACTTAATTTTAAAATTTACATGATACCCTCCATACAAAGAGACTTATGTTGAAATTTCGTTTATGGCACCTGCGCCTCAATTATGTAACTTTCATCTTTGTGTATTACAGATTCCATAAACATGTAAAAATCATATTGTGTAAATAAGCGATGCCATAAATCTTATTCTTCCTTCTCATGTACACAACTCAACGTTGCCAAGTTTATGTCTTGTGTATTAACGTCTTATTCGATTGTATTTGTGCTTTCAAACTATCTATCTTTCTTAATAATTATCTAGAAAGGTGTTTAATCAATTTCATATTAGATATTTAAATGTTAAAGCCGAAATTAGATTGATATGTTGATATTAGGTGTTATTCATTTATGATCTAAATATTTACGCTTTAGACTCCCTTTTAGTTTTGCCGATTTTTGGAGCTTCGTAATCAACGACATATAAAATTTATATTTTAATATCACTTGTTTCAGACTTAATGATAACATCTTAACGTTAAAATTAAATAAACAGATTTTTTGTTAGAAATAATTTTGTGTATAAGAGCCGTTTTACATTTTGCTTAATTTAGAATAAAATTGTGAACAAAATTTATATCTAACTCTTTAGTAAACTGCCATACCAAAAATATTTAGAACATTAAAATTAATATAAATTTTAGAACATGTTCAATTTTAAATCCAAACCTGGGCATTCCCAATGGTTACTCTTTTTGTTTTATAACGGTTATAACCTAACTCTTTCTTAATAATAATAAATGACGTGGACTGAAAATGTGTTCCTCCATTTGTTGTAGATATTTGTACCTCTGCAAACCCTTAGTGCAACGTGTATTGGGAAATTCCTTGATAAGTGTAAAATATGAACTTTGTTACAACTAATATTAACCAAAATTTTGTGGGTTTACACGTAAATCAATTTATACATAAATTAAGTTCACAATTTGATTCAAAGTTAAGCGTAATGTAAAACGGCTGTAAGAAGTGAGATCAAACAAAAACATCGATACAAACGAATTTCTTAGAATAATCTTCTTAAGTTATACCCGTATCTGACTCCTTTTTAAAATATGTAATAAACTTGGCGCATGTTACATTAATACCTACCATTAATTGTGCCCTTACTGTCCGAATATTTATAAATGGCCTTTTTCTAAGCGACCGAGTTATTAGAGTTGTAGTAAACCATATGTACATATGCTTTAGTTGTAGTAACGGCCTGCTTATAATGTGGGTTGGATTCCCGTTATCGTCTACCCTGTATGTGCCTTTTTGTAATCGTTACTTTTAATACATAAACATAAAAATTGGTATATAACTAAATATAATATAAACTGTTTTATTTATGTATTTCATTTGGCATTTGTCAACAAATATTTCAAAATTTAATTTTTTTTTTTTAAGTTTAGGTAAACGAATGCAAAAAAAATTTGTTTGCAACACGACTGTCACAAGGCCATAAATGAAATGAAAATGAAACCGGATGCAATACAGAAAACGTACACGCTGCATTATCACGGTATAATTTACACAGACGCATTTGGTGTTACTGACAATTCACATATTGCGAGCATTCAAGGTTTCTGATAACACACCTATTAGATTTAACAAAAAAGAAACTTGCAACTCTACATAAATATAATTTGAAAATATGTTTTGACTTTTATTTATAATTGTGCAAGCTTTTACCATTATCATTAATGCAATAATTAAATCTTAAAATTTAATCGATATCTACAAATAATACTATTTTATTTAGTAAGGTAGAGGTGAACTATTGATAGCACTATCAATAATTGATAGTTTTAAACATCGTCAACAACCTATAATTTTTCATAAATATCAAATCACTTAAAATGGGGAAAAACTCAAACATTAATTTTTATCTTTTGGGTTATTTATTTCTGTTTGAGTAGAATGTTGTAGTTCGTGTAATTCGTAGTGTGTCGTTAATCGTTCGTTAGCTTCAGACCACTGTCGATGAAAAATCCGGTCCCGTTTTGTTTTATTTACTTTATTTTACGCACCTATTTTTATGATCAATTGTTTGCTAATTATTTTATATATGTGTGAAAACTGAAACATGAAATTGTTATTTTCACTATCAATAACTTTTCCTCATTGCAGTAAAGTATTATTAGATTGTTTATTAACTTCGGTTGATTATCATACAGAATGCTTCAAAATTCCAAACAAAAAATAGAAAAAATTTAAAAGCAAAATACTCTACATTTAATTATTAATAATGCTACATATTCAGAAAAACATATTACATAAAATCATTTGTCCATCGCATTGTTTTTAAATGGAACGGGCACTTTTTTATTAATATTCCGAAAGAGCTTTAAGTTCTCTTTACAATGGTACCGAATAAGTTATTATTATTTTGGCAATTATATGTGGTTTCAGCAAGATGGGGCACCTCCACATAATTCAAGAGTTGTTAAAGGCGTTTTACGTCAAATGTTTAGAAATAATTGGATAGCGAATGGTGATCCAGTACCTTGGCCGGCCAGGTCGCCCGATCTTTCGATTTTGGATTTTTTAGTTTGGGGATACCTGAAACAAATAGTTTATGTCACAGCTTCCGAAAACCTTGAGAATCTCAGAAATCGAATTACTGAAGTCTGCCGTCAAATAACAACTCTTGAATTATGTGGACGTGCTCCATATTGCTGAAACCACACACATAATTGCCAAAATAATAACTTATTTGGTACCATTATAAAGAGAATTTAAAGCTATTTCAGAATAATAAGAATATAGTGCCCGTTCCATTTTAAAAAAATCATTTGTCTTTGTCTTGTCTTTTCTGAATATGTAGCATTATTAATAATTGAATGTAGAGTATTTTTGCTATTACTGTCAAAGTGACAGAAAGTTTGAATATTTTCTGTTAACATTTATCATAATCTCTTACCAAATATAACACGTGTCATGATTCATAATCGGTGATACCACTCGTTAAAACCTTCGCACTTGTTCAATTTTGATCAGTTTTAACTCGAGCTATCACCGATGATAGTCATAACACTATATATTTTCCTCGATTACACCACTCATAATGTATATACTCCTTAATGCTCCTACGATATTAATAAACGGATTTTCAATCGGAAATCCTGCACTCTATACTTGATTTTGTACTAGCAACCAATAGAACCTGTGGTATAGAATGTTACCAGGGATACTGACATGTTTACTATTTTATTTAATTCGTGGTATAATCGGGGATAATATAACGGCCGCCTTCCAAGTTGGAATTTTGAATTTCATAGTTTTGCCTTAGTTATGCATGCCCAGTTGTGCCCAATGAGTCAATTGTCGAATTTATATGGTGTGGCACTCCCATGAGCGACTTCGAAGAAATAACATATGCCACAATTTTGCCCAAGTTGCCTAGTTTTGCCCAAGCGAAGAAAAGTTTTACCCACGAATACGAGAGTCACAAAACGGCAATCTTGATTTCAAGCAATAAAGGATGAAAAAATATAAATGCGATAAATTTCAAATAAATTAGCACTTTGGAGTTTTGCCCAGTTTAGTCAAAGCAAAATATATGTGCCACACACAAATTAGAGTGAGTGAGTCAATATTTAAAAACTTATAGGAAAATCAAGACAAACTTCCACTGACGAGTTTACAGAAAGTGCATAATTTTGCCCGTTATGTCCATTTTGCCCACCTCCCTTTAAGCCGAGAGTCAATAGTCCAATTTCTTTGGTGTGGTACTCCCCATTAGCGAATTGGAAGAAAGAACCTTGGCCATAATTTTGCCCAAGTTTCGTCAAACACTTGTTTAATTTTGCCCACCTCTTCTTGACACATGAGTCGGAGTTAAATTTTTCGCGGTGAGACGCCCACGATCGAGTTTGAGAAAATAATTGAATTAAATTATGAAGGGCATTAACGATTTATTAACGGTATGTTAAAAGTATCCGAGATTTGCTCAAGATCAGTTTTCAAATTGAAGCTTAGAAATTGGGTTTGGGAAAAAACTTCAAGTTAAAAATAGATGTTTATGTTCCTAGGGTGGAAAAGTATTGAATACTACTGTGAGTTGACAAAAACCAGCAGAAGGTGATTTTTTGTCAACACTCGAGCTGTCAATACTTTTCGATCCAACGAGCATACATTATTTTCCGCGTAAAGACGTGAAAACGGGTACTTTTTGAGCGTCTGGCGGGGCAATGTTTATTTTTCGCACCGTATGTCGGGAAAAGAAGAATGGGAAACCTTTCTGTGAATTACCGCTAACAAACGAAAAAACAAACAAACATCTTTTACAGCATCAAAATAATGCCGCAAAAGGCTTTACGGTGCGGAGCACCGGAATTCAGCTACTATTCTAATAAAAAAACCATTGTAGGAAAGAGTACTGACCATGATCAGCTCGGAGATACTTGAAATGATGACTAAAAGGGTTCACCATGTTCTGTCAGGGGTTTACAGTTTTGCCCGAGACCACAGTTTTTTTCTATGATACGCTTAATAAATTGTAAATGTAGAACATTAATGTTAAATTTTGAGAACTCAAATTGAAACCTAATATTGGGCAAAACTCTGGGTACCCTTAGAACGGTCACTCGAAGGCTTGTAAATACTCTGTCAGGGGTTGAAAGTTTTGCGCGCGCTCACAATTTGTTCTGCGTTACCCTTAAACACAGAAAATACCACCAAAGTCAAGTTCGAAGCCCCCAATTGAAGACTGATTTTGGGCAAAACTCGGATACTTTTAACACGGTCACTAGAAGAGTTGACGATGTTCTTTCACGGGTCTACAGTTTTGTCCAAAACCACAATTTGCTCTACAATACCCCTAATAAATCGTTAATACCGTTCATATAATGGCGCATGTTCTCGAACTTGCTCGTGGGCACGTCCACCATAAAAGAATCAACTCCTGACTCATGTGTCAAGAAGAGGTGGGTAAAATAAAAGTGCTGGTCAAAACTTAGGAAAAATTATGGCCTGGGTTCTTTCGAATTCGCTAATGCGGGTGCCACACTATGGATTCCCGGGTTAAAGGAAGATATAAAATGAAACGAATACTGCGCAAGACTGGCATAACCTGGGCAAAATTGTTTAGTATTTATTTTCTGTAAACTCGTCAGTGGAAGTTTGTCTGAATTTCCCCATAAGTTTTTAAATTTTGACTCACTCATTTTAACTTGTGTGTGGCACATACATTTTTCTTGGGCAAAACTCGGAGTTGTCAGAATAATTTATTTGAAATTTATCGAATTTATATTTTTTATTGCATTTTATTCCATTTTGACTCTCGTATTCGTGGGAAAAACTTTTCTTTGGTTGGGAAAAACTGTGCATAACTTGGGAATAATTATGACATGTTATTTCTTCGAGGTCGCACATGTGGGTGCCACACTATATAGATTCGACTATGGACTCATGGTTTAGCGGTTTGGGGCAAAACAAAGCGACTATTGGGCAAAACTGCATAACTGCATGACTTGGGCAAAATTATGCAATATTTTTCAAAATTCCAACCTGAGGGTGCCCACTTCAGGCACGTTAATATAACTAGTGTTATTATTATTATCGGTGCATAAATGCTTTGTTGGCAGGAATTATAGTCTTTAAATTGAATGATTTTCAGTTTCACCTTAAATCTCAATTTACATTGTACCACAGAGTATGTTTTTAGTCTTTGTAGTCCTATAACACATGGCGTTTAAGCATTTTTGAAACATTAAATATTAACATTTTATTCTTTTAATACAAAAATCATTAAAAATCCATTTTATTTCCAAAATTCGTCAATACTGAGATCACGCAGAGGTTATTCATATTCACCTTTTCGAATCGAGCCATAATTCTTTGTTTAAAATAGCGAAAAAATGTGATGGGCGATTGGAATTCTACCAACGCGAAGGTCACGATCAGCTTATCGCGCACAAAATGCGTGTTGTACATACATAATGTTCTAAATTTGTTGAAGGTATATTCACTGGCGTAAATTTAGGTCACCATGTTTTTATAAATAAAACTTAATGCGTTAAGGAGCATTTTAAAACTTGGACATTTTAAAAATTCAAGCCTTTTTTATGAAAAATATACACGCAAAATCAAACGCAATTTGCAAAGGTAAAAAATAATTTTGATCTTATATATAAAAATAACATTACGCACGCTTATAACAAGCGTTTGCCGAGTTTTTATGTGGAATTTTCTCCCTCTGTCCCTTCAGACGTCGTAGCTCTAGAACCATGCAACGGACTGTATAGGCACATGTAGCATAATGAAAATGATTCCTCTTAAAATGATTGACACTCAAACCGAACTGGTTATCGATTCGTGTTTAATTTAACTTCCGTTGTTTTCTTCTCTATTTTTATAATTTATTGTTAATCCAGTATACAATATTACATGCCTAACCAAAGTGCTAACAAAAAGTATACTTAGGTTAATAGATACTCTATTGCAATTTTATACCAAAGGTAATAATATTAAGTTGTTTTACAATTTCACAATAAGTACCTACCTTTACAGAAATGGAATTAAATAGACCAAATTAAAGATTGGAATTATTGCAATTATTGTGATCAAATAAGTAATATTGCGGTTATTACATAACAATGATGAAAATAAGAAAAAATCTAGCATACAGGAGGTTAAATTTAAACATAATTAACGTTTTGTAGTAA